>OZ020313.1:5352965-5619181 GCA_963971305.1 Arcuatula senhousia
ATAGGTTGACATTCAAACATTCAAGGAGTTAAATTTTGTTACTTGATAAACATTAGATAGCAGAGGGGGAATCCAGAAAATTTTGAAAGGAGGGGTCACTTTCACCCTAAGCGTTCTGTATATATAGAATGGGGGGAAGGAGGTTCCAAACCAATTTCATAGGCGGATCCAGGGGGGCCTGGGGGGGCCAGACCCCCCCCTTTTGGTGGAAAAATTTGGTTGAATATATAGGAAATCATTGAAGCTTGACCAAACTGGCCCCCTCTTTTCAGAATTTCTGGATCCGCCACTGAATTTAGCCCAAATTCTGCATGAAATGGGGGATCTTGGTTTGCTAACTGTTGTTCTATTGAAATAGCAAAGTAGAAGTACTACATTTAATATGTGCTCCTAGGGCTGCAACTAAATTAGTTGTGTTTTAAAATTCAATTAGAATTAACATTTATCCATTTTTAAGTTGAGAAACTCCACACAATGAAACAACTTTACATATAAATATGAGGGTGATAGGTTAAAGATGTATAATTTCTGACTTCCTGTAGAGTTGAAAATATTTGATTTGAGGGTTCACTAGCTCTGTAACCTTGGCTGGTATATGTTACAGAATTATTCTCATTGTTATCACCATAGAACCTTGACTTTTCTCTTGTTTGTTGATATGTGATATTGTTGTCTTAAAGAAAATCATGAAAATATTTTTCTTTTGTGAGATTAAAGAAGGTATTTTATTCTGAATTCAGGACTGGAAAAGAATGTGCATACTCTGAAGTTTAGATTTGGCAATAAGAAGAATAACAACATTTCTAGCTATGGAATTTTTCTTAATATAACCCTGGGTACAAAAATGTAGTAGTGTTACAGGCAAAAATTAACAAATCCATTGCTAATCAACTTTGAATTAGAGGTCTAAGGACAATTAATTGTTGAGTTCATATTGGTATAGTCATCAGCATTTTGCTCTACATATAAGTTGCTGTTGTGGCCCCGCACATGTACTGATTTTGACTTGCTTTTAAAATGATACTTATTCACTACTTGTACAGTACATCTTTGCACAACTTCATCCAAATACAAATGTTGATGTTGAAACTTTCCATATTTTTCTGTCAGATCTCTGTGTTTAATTATCTGTGCTCATCAGATGTAACATTTCATAGTTCAGCTATTGTAGGTAGACATGTGCATGATTTATCGCCTATTTATACAGATTTGACTACCAACTGCTTATTATTGAAAGGGTACATGTCAGATTTTGAGGATCTTGAGGTTTTCTTATTCATACATGTATAATACATGTGTGATCCAGGATTTTAGTTTGAGGGGATGCAGATTTTTTTATGCTGAGCTGAGCTGGTTTGTAAAAATTACATTGATTTAATGAAAAAAAGTGCCAGTTTTAGGACCTGCTTATAAAACTGCCCAGTATAGGTCTTCCATAAAGTAAAGAAAAGACACACACGTTACTTATTTTCAAATGCAAGCTCAAGACATTGGAATACATGTAGTACAATAACTAGTAATGTTATGTTGTCCTGAAGTCACTTAACATTGATAATCTTCCAAAATGGTAAAATGGAAGCTTAAGACATTCAGATAGTACTACAAGTACATGTAGTAATGTTGTGTTGTCCTGAAGTCACGTAACATTGACGATCTTCCAAAACGGTCAAATGCAAGCTTACGACATTCAGATAGTACTAAAAATACATGTAGTAATGTTATGTTGTCCTGAAGTCACGTAACATTGACGATCTTCCAAAACGGTCAAATGCAAGCTTAAGACATTCAGATAGTACTACATGTACATGTAGTAATGTTATGTTGTCCTGAAGTCACTTAACATTGATGATCTTCCAAAACAGTCAAATGCAAGCGTTAGACATTCAGATAGTACTACAAGTACATGTAGTAATGTTGTGTTGTCCTGAAGTCACTTAACATTGACGATCTTCCAAAACAGTCAAATGCAAGCTGAAGACATTCAGATAGTACTACAAGTACATGTAGTAATGTTGTGTTGTCCTGAAGTCACTTAACATTGATGATCTTCCAAAACAGTCAAATGCAAGCGTTAGACATTCAGATAGTACTACAAGTACATGTAGTAATGTTGTGTTGTCCTGAAGTCACTTAACATTGACGATCTTCCAAAACAGTCAAATGGAAGCTTAAGACATTCAGATAGTACTACATGTACAACTAGTAATGTTATGTTGTCCTGAAGTCACTTAACATAGATGATCTTCCAAAACAGTCAAATGGAAGCTTAAGACATTCAGATAGTACTACAAGTACAACAAGTAATGTTATGTTGTCCTGAAGTCACTTAACATTGATGATCTTCCAAAACAGTCAAATGCAAGCTGAAGACATTCAGATAGTACTACAAGTACATGTAGTAAATGTTAGGTTATCCTGAAGTCACTTAACATACTTGATAATCTTCCAGAAGGGTCAAGATGACCACCCATTGATTGCTTGAGTGCCAGCCCAGAAGTAAAGCTGTGTTGATTTAGGAGTAATTGGTTATGTCTAAGGTGCTGAGATACATTGTACCCAGTTCACCTATATATTTAATTCCTGGTCTTTTGACTTGGTTTTACATGTACAATGTTTTTGTATAGATTTGCTTATTTTGTAACTTGTTTTTGTCTTATATATGATGGCTGAAAAATGGCCTACATGACAAATAAACAGACAACAATCAATCAATCAATCTTGTGTCGTTTTGTGAAGTTTTTGTCGGCTTTTAGCTGGTTACTGGCTAGTCATAGCAAATGAAGGCTGAACCAGAGGCGATGTCAGAAGAAATTTTTTTCGGTCGGCTACAAATGTAGCTTTATTAACTTGACCAGACAGAAAATTCAGAAAATATTTGTTGAACATAAAGAGAAAAAGAGAAAAAACTGTAATTGAGTAAGACAGGTCACAACAGTTCAGACTTTACTTTAAATGATAGAACAGAATATAATAGACTAGAAGAAACAAAACTGTATTACTTTATAATAGGATCAGTTAATGAGAAGTCCCCTATCAAAGGTCCAGGGCTTAGGTCCATGCCCTGTAAAACTCTGTATGGTCCGGTGAATTTTCACAAATATTGTAACATAAACTACAATGTAGACATGTATATCATATGAAATAACTACAATAATGGATTTGATCCTTTAAATCTTAAACCCTAATATCTTTGACTGATAATAGAGAACAGACAGGACAACACTGTATTACTTTATTACAGGACCTGTGAGTAAATGAGAAGTCCCCTATCAAAGGTCCAGGGCTTAGGTACAGGAGTACTGCATAAATTTCAGAAGTTTACAAGTCAGTTATCATATTTGTTTGTTGTTTTTGTACAGATCAATGCCATCTCTACTATCAGAGCTTGTTACTACAAATATTTCATACCTCTGTGAGTTTTCCAGAAAAAAAATACAAATGTTAAAACAATCTGGTATCAACCTAACATTAAGGAGATAGACAGTTTATAAATGATAAGTTATCAGCCTAAGACAACAAGCAAGCCATCAGAAGCAGATATTATCCTTGATTCAGAGTTATAGATCTATGATTGTTGATTTAGAGTTATAGATCTATGATTGTTGATTCAGAGTTATGGATCTATGATTGTTGATTCAGAGTTATGGATCTATGATTGTTGATTTAGAGTTATGGATCTATGATTGTTGATTTAGAGTTATGGATCTATGATTGTTGATTTAGAGTTATGGATCTATGATTGTTGATTTAGAGTTATAGATTTATGTATAATTGGAATGTCAGATAGTATTGAGATATTTGTCACTCTTGAGTAGTTAGTTATAGAAAGGGTGGTTTAGTTTTCAAAATAAGAAAATAAGAAATTGATGTTTGACCGGAGAGTAAACAAGGTCAAAATTAAGTTTCAGTTATAAGTGTAATACTTTGCATGTGCTTTGCAGTCTTCAGTCTGGCTGACCCTGACAGGCAATTTACAATTGGGCAGGAAGTTGATCACTATAGCACCAAAGTCAGGCAAAATTTTCAAACAAAATGAAAAGAGAATAAGCTGTTACATTTATATCTAGTTCCACTTTAGATAAAACTTGACCTTTTGGTGTCCAAAGGTTAAAGAAAGTAGATAAGAGAGCCGGTGGTGTAGTGGTTAATGCGTCGGGCTACTAACACCGAGGTTCGTGGTTCGATCCTCGTCAGGGGTGAGAATTGCATGAACCAATTTTCCGACTCTCTCTTGACACCATTTGCGAGGATGGCCTCAAGGAACGATGCTAGTCCTTCGGAAGGGACGAAAAAAGGTTGTCCCGTGTATGTGGAGAGCAATACCTCATGCACGTTAAAGACCCCTTTGTAGAGTTCGATAAGAGTAGGCTCAATTTGGGGCCGCTACAAAGGCCTTACTCGCAAACTGCTAGCTGGAGAGGGATTTATATAAGCATAAAGCTTGTTTCCCAATCCAGGGTAAATAAATATGTTTAAACTAAAGAAAGTAGTCTGCTGTGGTTTCATTTATATTTTCGTGGTTTTCGAGGGTGCCATTGATCCATGAAAAGGAAATTTAACATTATTAGTATGCTGCAGACTTCAGAAACACAACATTAAGAATTCACCAACTGATCCTTTTTCATCAAACCACTAAAATTGGTGCCCACGAAAATAAATGAATTCACAGTATATGAAGGATTATGTTCTTGATATATGTTACTAAGGTTTCTCCTATAGAACTGTATGGTGTAAAGCCATTTTATGGCCATACATCATGTACATGTACAATGTAGCTCATCTACTTCCTTAAATTTTAAGACCCAGGGAACATAAGTCTTCCAATGAAGAACTCCATTCTCATGTTGATATAGGATGAGACTAAAACTATAATTTTGAATAGCAAATGCAGTGATTAGGATAAACATTTCGAGATTGTGTCATTTTTCCAATTCCTTTCAACATTTCAATATATTCTGAAGCATTTTTTGTAAAATTTCTAGATTTCTGTGGGACATTTCATATTTGAATATGTAAAAAACGGATGGCCCCACCAAATCCCAATCACTGTAGTTTAAAATACTGCAAACCTTGCATTACCATTTTACTTTAATGCATTTAGAGTAATTTTCTTGTCCATAATGTAATCTTCTTAGTGAATTAAAAGACAGTTACATCAGAGAACATACAATTACTGCTCATAAATGTCTCAAGGTTTAAGCTAGAGTAACTGCCATGGGAATGTAGAAATTGGGACTAGAAATCTCTTTGCACATAAAAAAAAATTCAGTACATGTATATCAGGCGAATATTAGATAAAGAAATAACAGTACATGCAAGACATAAGAGCTTCAAGTTGGAAAGAAAATTCTTGGTTCAGAATAAAATCTGAATTCTGTATTGATTAGCAAACTAATTAAGGGGAAGTAATTAATGCAATGTTTACATGCAGACTGCTTCACGCTGTTTTGTTTACACTTAGAATCCCTTGATCTTGTCTGTTAATTTGCTAGAGATCCATATGGTACAAATCTTATCCAGGAATGTGTACTGACTGTATCTATAGTAAAAATCAAGGTTAACATGGTTAGATTGGTCTGATATGTAGATGTAAAGGAGTGTTTACATGCATGAATATGTCAAATACATGTAGTACTCATGTGCTTGTACATATAATCAGATCTAGGTCTACACAGACCATTGGCCTAATTAATTACCTTGTCAAATGAGTGGGACTACAGTGTGAAAAATTAGCACTGGCCTGCTGGCCTGTGGCCAGTGAAAATCAGTTTGGGCAAGTTGAATTTGTAGGAATTTATGATGGATAAATGAAATAGCAAATTTCAAATCCTAATTTTTATACGACCGCAAAAAATTTGCGGACGTATTATGGTATGATGCTGTCGTCGTCGTCGTTGTCGTCGTTGTCGTCGTCGTCGATGTCTGTTAACTTTTTAGTGTTTCCACAATAACTTTAGTTCCAGTTATCCGATTGCTATGAAACTTTACAATGATGTTCCTTACCATAAAAGGATGCATGGGATTGATTTTGGGGGTCCCCCCATTTTTCGTTTAGAAATTAGGGGCCAAAAAAGGGCCAAAAATACTACTTTTTTGTTTGTTTCCACAATAACTTTAGTTCTAGTTATCCAATTGCTATGAAATTTGACATTGATGTTCCTTACCATACAAGGATGAATGGGATTGATTTTGGGGGTCCCCCCTTTTTTTGTTTTGAAATTAGGGGCCCAAAAGGGGGAAAAAATTCAAATATTTTACTTGTTTCCACCATAACTTTGGTCCTAGTTGGCCTATTGCTGTGAAATTTGTCAAGAATGTGTCTTACAATAAAATAATGAACCTGATGAATTTTTGTGCCCCCCTTTTTCTCCGTTGTGTAATTAGGGGCCAAAAGGGGCCAAAATAAAAACTTTTTTATTTGTGGTCCGATTTCGAAATTTTTTTTTACATGTTTGTTCTTGTCAAATAGCGGATACAAAATTAAGAATTAATTTTTGCGACTCCCCCTTTTTCCCCCTATTACGTAATTAGGGGCCAAATGGGGCCAAAATCGAAACTTTTTTATTTGTGGTCCGATTTTGAAATTTTTTTTTTGCAAGTTTATTTTTGTCAAGTAGCGAATCCAAATTTGAGAATTTATTTTTGCGACCCCCACCCCTTTTTCACCTGTTACATAATAAGGGGCCAAAAGGGGCCGAAATTGAAACTTTTTTATTTCTGGTCCGATTTTGAAATTTTTTTTTGCATGTTTGTTCTTGTCAAATAGCGGATACAAAATTAAGAATTAATTTTTGCGACCCCCCCCTTTTTCCCCTTATTACGTAAATAGGGGCCAAATGGGGCCGAAATTGAAACTTTTTTATTTCTGGTCCGATTTTGAAAATTTTTTTTGCATGTTTGTTCTTGTCAAATAGCGAATACAAAATTAAGAATTAATTTTTGCGACCCCCCCCTTTTTCCCCCTATTACGTAATTAGGGGCCAAATGGGGCTTTTTTATTTGTGGTCCGATTTTGAAAATTTTTTTTGCAAATTTATTCTTGTCAGGTAGCGATTCTAAATTTAAGAATAAATTTTTGGGGCTGTAATCATAATTTAAAAAAAAATTCTGGTTCGATTTTTTATTTTTTCCCCAAACATTATTCTTTTAAAGAGTAGAATACAACATTCAAAATTTATATTTTTAGCCCCTGGGTTGAAAGTCCATCGGAGAAGCATGTTTCAAAAACCTTTGTCAGTCCACCATGGGCTGCATGTGTCCAGAACAATAGACTATCCATATTAGGCCTAAAACGTACAGGGTTCAACATGTTGCGGTCGTATCATGCTGCGCTCGGCGAAGCTTTTTATTTAGACTAGGACTAGATCATATGGACAGTATTCATTGCTGCAAAGGTCTATCAAAGATCTGATGATTTTGATACACAACAGGTTATTTTTGTTGGTTGTCAGAAATTTCAAAAATAACTGTTGTGAAATAATCCATATAAAGCAAATTCTATATAAACACATTCACAAACCATGAAAATAAAACCCACAATTTTTTTTTACATACTGTATGTCAGACACAAATACTGCAAAAATAAACTCTAGCAAAGCTTGAACCCACTATCACTATATGGTACCAAATGCAATACAGTAGGACATTAAAATTTTGGGATATATAAGCATTGAAATTTGTGAATCCTAAAAGTTATTTCAGCCTACTGCTGACTGCTTTGCACTGAGCCTAAAATAGAAAATCAAAACC
Organism: Arcuatula senhousia; assembly: GCA_963971305.1. Taxonomy (NCBI): domain Eukaryota; kingdom Metazoa; phylum Mollusca; class Bivalvia; order Mytilida; family Mytilidae; genus Arcuatula; species Arcuatula senhousia. Next base: position 5,360,715 of record OZ020313.1, read on the forward strand.
AGTCTCAGAATTATTAAAGTTAATCCTTGAAGTCTGCAGTAGCTAGATTTAGACATCAAGCATACAAATTGAGATTAAGACATCATTTTTCTAATTCCCAGACATGCATTATCCATTAACTGTAAACTGCTAATCCTCTCTCAGCAGTTACAACCTGTATAATGATATTTAAAGAATGCCAACATCTTAATTGAGGATTCCTTCTCTGTAGTTAAACTGTTGAGTGGTTTAACCCAATTAGCTAAGGGAAATGATGGATATCTTTAACACCTGGGGCCTCGAGTTCTGGTATTTTAATTAGAGTTGTCTCCCTCTTGTCAATTTTGAAAAATTCTCAGTTGCTGGTTATTTTTGGCAGAGGAATGATGTTTTCATAATTGATCATAAAAACAGTTCTAAAGTGCAGTAAAAATTAGTTTGAAAAAAAATTTGGGTTATCACAACCAGAAATTGATGTCAGTAACCATATTTATAGACCCATGGCCAAATAAGAAGTATGCGATTTGTTTAAAAAAACTAAAAAAGTACATTTTTTCAGTGATAAATAAGTAACTTCTTTGTGGTTTATAAAAAAATAGGTCATTTGTGAAGAAAATGAGGTCAATGATTAAATTATAAATGCTTTAAGATATTGTTTCTCTGTTAAGTTTACTATTCACATGTACATGTATAAAGTGTGCCAAAGTAGTTGTTATTAGGCTAGGGCCCCACATCAAGAGTGTTGAAGCTATAATGGTTTTTACTTGATTTGTCTGTCTGTCTGTTCATCCAAAATTTGTTTGTGAATGCTACAACTCTAAGAAATACAAAATTGAAATTTTACATAGAGGCATTGCAAAGACACTACTATTGAATGATACCGTTGTTCATTCAAAGGGATCGTGTTTAAAAAAACATTTTGGATATGATGAAAATCTGTTCTACATTTTTGGAAAAACATAGTTTTTTTTGCCAACAGGGCTTTCTGGACAAAGCCAGTATTGTAGTTACATGTAGTATATATTTTATATGAATTTCACCTTTTTCAGGAGGAGGCCAAAGCCAAGGAAAGATAATCCAAAAATTCCCAGAAAAAGACTGGGATGACTGTCCTTATACCCAGGGAATAGAACTGGTAGGTCATTACAGGCTTCATGTAGAGTTATAATAGAAAATAATAATAATTTTATTGTCATATAAACATACAAAAAACAGTTTGTGACAGAACATATACATATCATATTTAAATGTAAACATGAAGATAATATCATTTTAGACAAATAAACATATAGTAAGTTATGAGACCTCTGCCCTCAGTTCTAATGACTGTTTAAAATAGAAGCCAAACATTCTTATATGATTATGATTTGTTGGGTTAAGCAAATAGACCATTTTATTTTCATCTGACATATTAATAAAATTTGAATCATCTGTTCTTATTGAATTAAAAAGGTTTTCTCTGATTTTTTTATTTATATTACAATTTAAAAGAAAATGCATTTCATCTTCAAGAATATTACAAGTTTTACATAATCTGTCATGGCGGGGAATTTTGAAATATCTTCCCCTCTCAATTTCCAGATTATGATCACTTATTCTAAGTTTAGTAAAGAGTTGTCTCAAATAAAATAAAGATTCTGACAAATAATACTCTCCTTCCAAGGTAGGGTTTAATAATGAGATGTGGAATAAGTGTATGCGACACAGCCCACAATCAAGTGGCAATTCAGAAAAACCACAATGGACAAACACCAGCAGCTTTCAACGAGGCCAATTAAATAAAACCACATGGGGCAAGAAAGGACCAGAAATATTTCTCTTTGATTGGACCTTTCACAAAATCATGAATTGCAAGTCATTGATTTGAAAACAAAACTAGTACAATGTATAGCCATGTTAGAATTTAAAAAAAAAATCACAGAACCAACGTTTACAGAGAACCATGAATTTGGACACATCAAATCAAAATGTTGTTTAAAAGAAAATTCACTGAAAAGAATAATTTAGTAAAATGCAAGATGAGAATTGTAAATTATGACTGAAAATCAAGCAACACTGTAAAAGGGTCAATTTTCACAAGGGGTCTAATTTGGCTAATATATTGATGAAAGAGAAAATAAAAACTTGAAACTAGTATTTTGTGAGTATAAAACCCTGCAAACACATTTTAAATCAGAAAACCCCAAATTTGAAGCACTTGAAAATTTCCCGTTGTAATGTACCACACTCGTGTGAAAACCAGAAAATTGTTTCCAATTGTAACATGTACATGTAAATAAATAAATTGCCATTAGATTGACTAAAACACCATTATGACCATAATATTTACTGATGTACTCTATCAAAACTGTTTTATTGAGTTTAAAAGGCCATTATGACATAATAGTAATTCTCAAGTAAATAACTTGTCCTATATTATTGCAATTATCTCTACACATCCCTGTGAAATAAATGTCCCAGGACATTGTATATTGGTGCCCTTTGTAAACAGGTTTATATGCTAATGGTATACTGTAAACTGGGAAATTTTCACAGCAGTTTTACAGTCGAGGAAATTAGGATTTTTTTAGGCAGGACATTTGGTCATCAGTTAAGATTCACAGGACCGAAAGAAAATAAAGAGAAATACTGCTAACTTCTATCCCACATTCAGACCTGTGAAATGCACTAAAACACCAGAATGAATGAGTTTTTACAGGCCTTGGCCTGTCAGTCTTGTGCTAATTTCCATGACTGGAACTTATATTATCGTGATTTTCCTGTTGAAATTGCTAGCCTGAAAATTAAATGGTGCAAATATAATTTACCTGCATTGTAGTCTGTATATAACTAATTTGCATCGGGAATTTAAAAATGGACGAACTAAAATTTAGTCGCTTTAAAGCGAAATAAGACCGCATGAAAATTTCCCGGTTTACAGTATTGTGCAATACCTTTGTCTAAACTTAAACTACTTTTCCCTGTACTTGGAATGGCTTTCATTAAATGTTTGCTGCAATCTTAGCAAACAAATGGTGTTTGATGTACTAGAAGGTGCAGTTCTGTAATGGTGACATTTCCACTTAACCATCATGTTGAAACAACTATAACTCACTAAAGTTATAACATCCTTAAGGGTTTTATTGGACTATACTTGATTGACCCATTTCCCAGACTGAATGGGTTTTTATAGTCATGACTTAGGCTATATAACCTTTGCAGTGACTTTATAAACCATGGTTCATTCAGCCAATGACACACCACTGCCAGTGTTAGCAGCTCCAGAGTATCCTTTGTTGTCGCTAGAACAGTGCCTCTCTTGCACCAACAGAGGTACTGGTCAGAATTCGCAAACTAATTTCTCTTCTTTAAGTAGCCCAAAAAATCCCCTTGGGTTACAAATGTACATGTTATCTATAATGATGATCCAATGTCCTTTTAACATATTCTATAAAGGACACTTTATCATTAATCTTGACCCATCTTCCTCTCCTTATTGTAGCAGGTTACAATTGCGCATTAGCAAATCCCGGTCACCGGTAAGTTTTTGAACCCAACATAAAGCGTAGGAGAAAATACAGAAATGATTTCCATTGGTTGATATATTTGTTGTTTCTAAATATAGCACCAAGCAAGCTTTTGGGTAATACTGGCAAAGAATTTCTGAAGTCACCTATGCGCTCATAATAATGTAAAAATGTGCATTTAAAATAACGTTAAAAAAGCACCCCCCTTTTTTCGACCAAAAATTACGCCCATAAACGCCGCACGAACCCCAATTTTTTATTGGATAAAAATAAACATATGCATGTCAACACAAAGGTTCTGTGCCAAAGAAATTAAAATTCGGGTAAGATCTATTTTAAAAAAAATCGAAAACCAGGGTACCCCCCTATGGAAAATGCATTGTAAATCAATACGCTATTGTAACCTAGACGAAAAATGATTTTTTACAATGCACCCTTTGATTTGAAACTTTAATCGTTTTGAAAGTGAAAGTTCTATATAAAAACAAGTATTATGACACTCGATCTAAATTTAAACACAAAAAAACAGACTATAGTCTGTTTCTTTTTTCTACATTAATGAAAATGAAGAGAAAATCGGATGGACACTTAGATTATTTGATAAATCATTATTGCTTCAATAAATGTCGGAACTGTTTTTGTTTTATTTTGCATATACAAATACCAAACTTTTAAACACTTTTAAAAATTTAAAATGGGATTTGAAGTAAGAACATGACTGAAATTTTGGTTCGTGAAAATTGTCATTTTTACGAAAAATGGGTGTAACACAAAGAATGCAAGCAAAAATATTAATCATGCTGTAAAATATCACAAACTGTAACCAATGTCTTGTTTAGATAGAGAAGTAATTATAAATGCCAAAATTGGTCAGATTTTGGGTGATTTTACTAGGTTATAGTCTGTTTCAAAATGTGCCATTTTTCAAATTGGGAAAAATTATATGTATTTTTTTATTTAAACCAGTGTTTTGAAGTAAACACTCAAAAGCAGAATTCAAACTATGCCCGTTCTTTTGAGTACATATACATCTTCCAAAAAATCAGCAACAATTTTTACGACAAGTTAAAACATCTTTGTGAAATACCATATTTCCTCAAAAAACCCTCCAAATTTTTTCGACCTTTTCAAGAAGGGGGTACCTCTCTTCGATCAGCTCCCCTTGGCGTAAAAGAAAAGATTATTTTCTGCCATTTGTAATATAAACTCAAATTATAATAAGGTATCTTTTAATGAAGTAAAAGATTTTCCCTAATTCATATGTCCAGCGTATAGGTTACAATTGCGCATTAGCAAATCCCGGTCACCGGTAATTTTTTGAACCCAACATAAAGCATAGGAGAAAATACAGAAATGATTTCCATTGGTTGATATATTTGTTGTTTCTAAATATAGCACCAAGCAAGCTTTTGGGTAATACTGGCAAAGAAATTCTGAAGTCACCTATGCGCTCATAATAATGTAAAAATGTGCATTTAAAATAACGTTAAAAAAGCACCCCCCTTTTTTTGACCAAAAATTACGCCCATAAACGCCGCACGAACCCCAATTTTTTATTGGATAAAAATAAACATATGCATATTTTTTTTTTTTTTTTGTGTTGACATATGCATGTCAACACAAAGGTTCTGTGCCAAAGAAATTAAAATTCGGGTAAGATCTATTTTAAAAAAAATCGAAAACCAGGGTACCCCCCTATGGAAAATGCATTGTAAATCAATACGCTATTGTAACCAGCAAATTACTTGCCAAGTTTTCAGTTATCTGTTATGATTATCTTCCTATTGACAGCCCCCCTTAAGCAGATAACTGTGGATTACCCAGAACACATAGATGACAATATGTACTTTTAATCAGCACTTATGTTCATGTTGCCCCTCTCCAGTTATTTTTTATTATTGTGCAATACTCAGCAATCTTTTATGATGATCTACCCATTGACGCCCCCTTTTAGCAGATTACTCTAGATTACCCAGAATATGCAGATGGCCTTGTGTTCTTTTAATCAGTACCTATGTTATAGGTAAAGTTGCCCCTCCAATAACTTCCTAGGGTTTATATTGTGCAATTCTTGAATTATCTGCTATGATGATCTTCCCATTGACATCCCCCTGTAGCAGATAAACATTATGTACTTTAAATCAGTACTAAATATTTAAGTTAATATACCCCCCACCCTTCCCCCTCCAATAACTTCTCAGGGGTTATATTGTGCAATACCTAAGTTATCTAATATGATGATCTACCCATTGACACCCCCTTTAGCAGATTACTGTTAATAATTGTTTTGCTAATCAGTTGTGAAAATGTTTGGCACAAAGCCATTACCTGGATTTCCAGGTGCTTTCAGATAAATGTTAGGGGTAAAAAATTCTAACTTTTGGCATGTGTTCACTCAATTTGCTATTTGAGAGAGCACTTTTATTTAAAGATTTTAAATTATTTTGTTTTACTAGGAAAATAGGAGAAAGATAGAAGTACATATTTTTATATATTATAAAACGAAGTAGAACGAACTAGTATAAATCTTTAGATATCAAAAACAGAACCATTCTCATTAACGCAACTAACGATGCTTTTAATAAAAAAATTGCAAATACAATGTATTCCTAATTCAGAACAAATTTAGGCACTTTCACAGAAGTCCAATCTGTAAAAATTCCAACTAAATGTTAATGCCAACTAACGATGCTTTTAATAAAAAATTTGCAAATACAATGTATTCCTAATTCAGAACAAATTTAGGCACTTTCACAGAAGTCCAATTTGTAAAAATTCTCTACATTGATATTTGTATATTTCAGTTCTGTCAGCCAGCAGGTTGGAGATTGTCACCTCAAAGATGTCCTCCAGAATTTTTCATCGCTGTTCTGACGGACATGGATGCAGATCGCCACTACTGCGCCTGTCTGACGTTCAGCGAGTCCGTCTCCATAACCGTTCCACCCCCAGATGATGATGCGGAAAGCGATGAGACAGAAAATACTGTCGTGCCACAATCTCTTATGTTCTCACCCAAATGTCTTGTTTTAGTCTCGAGATTAGATTATTTTGAAACTTTTAGGGTAAGATGAAAGACAAATTCAAGTTAAAAATCAAACTAAGAAACATTTTTGTCTTGTAGAAGTATATATAACTTAGTTCATGCATTTTAACCTTCAAAACAAAATAATGAGACACAACCTAAATATATTAATAGTAAATTAGCAATTCAAAATCCACAATGGAAAACAGCCAACACTCACAAACATTGCTAGAAATTGATATTTTTAATTTAGAGCAATTTGCTATACATGTAGATTTAATACAATGCACACAATTTAAAACAATCCTTAAAATGTCAAAGAAGGACCCCCCTCCAGACATAGAACAGCTAACAAAATGGCAAAGAGAACAAAATATAACATTTCAAGAAAGAAATTCACAATTTTTCAAGCAAAATTTTTGAAACAAAACCATTGCAACAAAACAAACAATGTGAAATCAAGGTGATCTTGAAGATCTAGCAGTCCGTGCTGTTTTTGCAAGACATCTTTCAGAAATTAGTTTTAAACAGAAACAGAAATTTGAATTTTTAAATGTATTTCATATTTGCTATTGTAATTTCAGAATTGTTTGGGCATTATATACACAGCTTATGTAGACAGATTAGAAGCTCCATTAGAAATACTTGTGGGCAATATAATAGGAAGTGTGTATGTTCCTCCACCAGGTAAATTTATCAACCAGTTTTGCAGGACTTGTCTTAACAAGCTTCTCTACAAGTAGACTGACCAGTGTTTGCAAAATTTGGGGATAAGAAAGGACTTAAATTATTTTAAATAAAAGAATGTGCATTACATGTTGAAAAAAACATGACAAAATTTTATTGCTATTGAAAATGGTTCTTTGGAAATAGTTGGACTACTGTTTTTTTCCCAATGCTAGAGATCTAAACAAAACAATGGGTGTCATCATCATATATTCAAGGTTTACAAAAAATTGTGGTAGTAAATTGAAGTATTATAAATTTACTAGCAAAAGATTTTGGAACAGACAAGTAATATAAAGAACATAGTAAAAGAGCAAGCATTCTGAAGTCCTATTAACAAACAGCCAACGCAGGAATCATAAGCACAATACAGATAAACAAAACACAAGTTTTAACATCATATATTTTGACATATTATATGTTTTCTTGTATATTACAGGTGGACCCCAGATTAGGTTTTCAATAGGTGCTGGAGATCGACAAGCCCTTCAACCTAAACTTAACAGCAGTATACCATCATCAAGGAATTGTGTGGCTTTACTTTTTCAACAAATAGGTATAAAGTATAGAATATTTTGGTTGAAATAGATTGTTTTCTGCACATTTCACCTAGACGATAATGAGATGAAGAATAAGTGTACGCAACACAATGTACTTAAACAAGCAGCATTTTAAAAAAGATCAACAATGGAAGACAGCAACCTTGAACATGACCAACAGTTGCTGCTGGCCATTTGCTTTGGTCCAAGATTTAAAGTATACATGTAGTACTTTAGATTCAATACCAACCCAAAATTATCAGTGAAAGGCCTATTTCTGGACAATTAAGGATGATTGCTGGTAAGCGTTTGAAATTTCTGTGAGATTTTCGGAATCCTCTGGATTTTACCATTAAAATGGTGATATTTTTTTTGCCCACTAACCCCCTATTTTCTTTTTAAATTATTATTTATTAGAGCATAAAGGGCTAACTAATAAAGTTTTATAAATTTCTTGTTATTTTTTCAAAGGTTTAAACAAGTCTAATGTTAAACCTATGAAAAAGTCAGAGAAATCCTTTTCCTGCCAAATTTTGAACGCTAAATATCTCTAAAACAAGTTCCGTGACATATGATTTTTTAAAGCTGATTTTGTACTTTTACCTACAGGCTATTCATTAAATGTATCAATTTAGAGACCTTTTTATACGACCGCAAATTTTTGCGATCGTATAATGTTATGGCGATGTCGTCGTCGTCGTCGTTGTTGTTGTTGTCGTCGTGGTCTGTGGACACTTTGGTTTCCGTGCGATAACTTGAGTAAATGTTGACGGAATGTTATGAAATTTTGATATGATGTTTGTTACAGCTAAAGGAGGGTAGGTATTGTATTTGGGGATTGTGGCCCCTACCATTTTAGAAAAAAGGGCCAAAAAGGGCTAAAACGGGTGTATTGACAAAACTGTTGTAGAATGTTTATTATTCATTTGATTTTGAAAATTCTTTTTTAATTGAATTCATCATTAAATTCTGTCAACAAAATGTTTCAATGGTTTTGATGTATGCTGCACTGTTGCATTGCTACTGGGGGTCAAAAAGGGGCCACACCCCAAAAAATGACTTTTTTATTTGTGGTCTGATTTTCAAAATCTTTTTTTCATTGGAATCCTTGTGAAAATCCCTGCCTGTGTTTTTCAATCAGATTTGCAATATCTCTTACCGTTTTTTGAGAAATTAGGGGTTAAAGGGGCCAAAAACGCCATTTTTCAAAGTTTGTCAAGGCAAATAGTTTTATACCAAAAATTTAGTTGTAGTGGGCCAGACAATTGTTATGAAGTTTTGATATGATGATTATATCCACTAAAGGAGTGTTGGTTTTGTATTTGGGGTTTGTGGCCCCTACTGTTTTAGAAAAAGGGCCGAAAGGGGAGAAAATGGGTGTATTGACAAAACTGTTGTAGACAGTTTATTATCCATTCAATTTTGAAAATTCTTTTTTTGTTGAAGTGCTCATTAAATTCTGTCTACCAAATAAGTCAATGATTTTGATATGTATTGCACCATTACACTGCTACAGGGGGCTAAAGACAGGCCACGCCCATAAAATCAACGTTTTTTATTTTTGTTCCGATTTTCAAAATCCTTTTTTTTTTGGATTCCTTGTGAAAATCCATGCCTTATTTTGTAATTGGATTTGCAATATCTTTTACTGTTATTGAGAAATTAGGGGTCAAAGGGCTAAAAATGTCAATTAATATATGTATATAAATAAGGCTTTTTGTATTAGATGATGATGTTAATATATATATGTGTCAAACATGCATTTTTAAGTCCACCCAGGGGTCACCACACTTCAGGATGACAGGGAGAAGTGACTTCTCCCTCTGAGCCAAGTAGGGAGAAGTGACAACAAATAAGGGAGAAGTGAGAGGCGCGTGACACTACCGTTGAAACAAATTAACTAAATAATCAACAATAATACTTTGTAAATTGCTTTACATTTCCTACATATGAAATCTCTCTCTATAAGTTTTATTATAAGTAAATAAATTAAAAGTGGTATTCTTTAGTCATGGTAAGGTTATTCCTTATGGCATAACTATAAAGATTGCTGATGCTACATGTATTTATTTTTAAGTCTCATTATTGCAGATTTATTACTTATTTTATCTTTATTTCTCCAGACATATTGAGAAAAAATGCTACATGTATTTATTTTTAAGTCTCATTATTGCAGATTTATTACTTATTTTATCTTTATTTCTCCAGACATATTGAGAAAATTTCAAAATTACAAAAAGGCATATAAACCCAGCTGAGGTTCTGAAAATAATCAGAAAGGTGATTTTCTAAATGAAAAAAATAATTTGCAATAATTATTATGCTCAAATTCTTTGTTGGTGTTTATTTTTATTTAATTATATTATTCTTTGAACTAATGGTAAAAGAACACAAAAGTATGTATAGAAAGATTAACAGTTTAGAAATTTATTAATTTTAAAGGGGCATAACTCTGTTCAATATTTTTTTTCTTTAACTTCAGAAATTTAACTTTCAAAATGAATAATAAGGATTAATTACAGTTAATTGGTCAATTATTTGTGAACAAATCACATTAATATTAAGTTTTTATCAATCCTGGAAGCCAATTAATGACTGGGAGTTGGATCCATCTAATTAACAAGTTTGGTGTACAAGCCGACTATCGCCGTCGGGCTTGGGCGCTAATTGGTTTATTAACAAGGTAATAAACTTTTGAATTTGGTAATTAACAGTGACAGGACATCATGACAGGTTGTTAATTAGCTCTGGGATAGGTAAAATGACCAAATAAACAGGTAGCTTTGTTTAATCTTTTAAAGAAACTGGAAATGTCGGCGATTACCGCGATTTTAGAAGGCGACTTCAACTTCTCCCTGTGACATTACAAAGGCGAAATTTAACTTTTCAGGGCGACTTTTTCGCCCACTTCGCCTGGTTTGGTGAGCCTTGAGTCCACCACAGGATGCATGTGTCAAAAAGCTTTGTAAGTCCACCATGGGCTTCATGTGACCAATGCAACGGACTATCCATATTGGGCTTCCAATGTACAGGGTTCAATTTGTTGCGTTCGTATCATGCTGCGCTGGTCATAGCTTTTTTATACCCCCCACTTCAAAAGTGGGGGGTATATAGTGATAGGGGTGTCCGTCCGTCCTTCCGTCCGTCCGTCCTACCGTTACACTTCAGGGTACCCATCTCTTATCCGCAACTCCTTCTAAACCCCTTGGTGGATTTTCATGAAACTTACACACAATCTTTGTGACATAATGTAGATGTGCACCTACTATTTTAAAATTTGATCAATATGATTTTTGGGGTTTCCCATAGCAAAACATGGACTTAGCCATTCGACTACATGGGGGTACCCATCTCTTATCCGCAACTGCTCCTAAACCCCTTGATGGATTTTCATGAAACTTACACACAATCTTTGTGACATAATGTAGATGTGCACCTACTATTTTAAAATTTGATCAGAATGATTTTTGGGGTTTCCCATAGCAAAACATGGACTTGGCCATTCAGCTACATGGGGGTACCCATCTCTTATCCGCAACTCCTCCTAAACCCCTTGGTGGATTTTCATGAAACTTACACACAATCTTTGTGACATAATGTAAATGTGCACCTACTATTTTAAAATTTGATCAGAATGATTTTGGGGGTTTCCCATAGCAAAACATGGACTTAGCCATTCGACTACATGGGGGTACCCATCTCTTATCCGCAACTCCTCCTAAACCCCTTGATGGATTTTTATGACACTTACACACAATCTTTGTGACATAATGTAGATGTGCACCTACTATTTTAAAATTTGATCAGAATGATTTTTGGGGTTTCCCATAGCAAAACATGGACTTAGCCACTCGGCTACATGGGGGTACCCATCTCTTATCCGCAACTCCTAAACCCCTTGGTGGATTTTCATGAAACTTACACACAATCTTTGTGACATAATGTAGATGTACACCTACTATTTTAAAATTTGATCAGAATGATTTTTGGGGTTTCTCATAGCAAAACATGGACTTAGCCATTCGGCTACATGGGGGTACCCATCTCTTATCTGCAACTCCTCCTAAACCCCTTGATGGATTTTCATGAAACTTACACACAATCTTTGTGACATAATGTAGATGTGCACCTACTATTTTAAAATTTGATCAGAATGATTTTTGGGGTTTCCCATAGCAAAACATGGACTTGGCCATTCAGCTACATGCGGGTACCCATCTCTTATCCGCAACTCGTCCTAAACCCCTTGATGGATTTTCATGAAACTTACACACAATCTCTGTGACATAATGTAGATGTGCATCTCCTATTTAAAATTTTATCTGATTAATTTGTTTGGGGGGTGGGGGGGGGTATTTATTTGTGAGCTGCGGCTCACAGTTTTTCTAGTATTATTTTTAAACTGACCAGCGATCATCCTTAACAATGAATATAAAAAGGACAGGGACAAGGATAAGCCTTGACAATGATTTCTGACTTAGGACAGGCACATATGAAGTGTTCTTATGAGATAATTATTAGAGATTAAAGGCAACAGCAGCATTACTGAATTGGAAAAATCACAATGTTAAAAGACAGATAAAAGTTGCAGGAGGAATGAACAAGAATATGTCCTAAAGACATAATGCCCCAAATCAAAACATTTGGACAGGACGTACAAACGAACCAAAACACTATATACCCCCTTCTTTGGTAGATGGGGCATAAAAATTGTAATGATGCGTGTAATTTTTCTATTTTCAATTAGATATTTGTTTATAAATTTTCTTTTTACAGGTATACACAATACCCTGGTGCTGTTCTGTGCTGCTTTGACAGATCATAAAATTGTATTCCATTCCCAGAGTTACTCACGACTAACTGATAAATTGTTCTTTACAGGTATACACAATACCCTGGTGCTGTTCTGTGCTGCTTTGACAGATCATAAAATTGTATTCCATTCCCAGAGTTACTCACGACTAACTGATGCTTGCCAAGCCATTGTTGTTCTGCATTATCCACTCAAATTTAGGTATAAATCTAAAAAGCGTGTAAAGTTTTATTTAGATTGAAGGTCATGGAAGGCCATTATTCTTTATAATCCATTCATTATTATAGTGTTAAAAAGGTTAAGAAAAGGATATTTACAAATGATGCATGATATAAAGTACCATTCTATGCATGGAAATAAACGAAAATGCAGTGTGACTTGACGAGAAAAGGTCATCTTAGGGTTACATGTACCTGATTTTCCAAGGGAAAAGAAATAAGCAGGTAAAAATATCAAATATGCTGACAGCTGTTTTATGATATTGAATATTTAACATCATATGAAAACTTTCATAATCCCCCCTCACCATTTGCCAAATTGCGAGAGAAAGAATGTATTTTCTACTTCTGTCCTTTGTATTTTTCTTCAACTGACCTCAATCATGCATCATATACAATTAGGGCAGCTCATCACATGCAAAATCATATTTTATGGAACGCTTAATTTAAATCGCACTTGTAAAGCCTTTGGTCGAGTGTCAATATCAGATTTAAGTGTTCCATAAAACATGATATTGCATGCAGGGAGCTGCCATAACTGTTATATTACATTTCAATATAAATAGTATTTTTGTGATATAGATCTGAAGGGTAATTGATTTGTCTTTCTTTTTAGATGATATAGCATCTAATGAGCTGTTGTTTTAAATTCACTTTACAATGGATTTGTCTTGAAAAAGAATTGTCTTTTCTTAATAAAGGAACCCCTTGATTCATACATGGTTTCGTGTTGTGGAATCTTTTATTTTATGTAAAATTTCTTTGTTGTCATTTTTGAAATATCTATATTTATTCTTCAATGTCAACTAACTTGTTTACATAGCAATTATGACGTCACAGACAATTTGCTAAGATTGAAGACAATGAAATATGGGAATTGCCCTATTACTTAAAATAGCCAGCGTGCAATACCACAAAATATGCAACAACAAAATATACACTATGTAAATGGAAAAAAAAATATATGAAATGTAATAATAATTTCTGTTTTTCAGTTATGTATATATACCGATATTGCCGTCACATCTAGTAGAAGTCCTCAGTTCACCCACACCTTTCATGGCAGGAATTCACTCATCCCTAGCTGAAGATGCTGCTGAACTTGTAAGTGTAAGACATAAACTAAAAATTACAACCAGGCCATAGACTTATCTGTAAGTTATTTAAATGAACATTTTAAAGGCCTTGTAGTTCTTTTAATGTTTTTTCGCCGTATTTGTGGTAAACATTACTTACTAATATATTAAGAGCAACAGTTTTGATATGAAAAAATAAAAATTTCATTACTGACAAAATATAAGCACCCCTTTTTCAAGAAAAACATAAAATTTTCCACTTACAAAAAAACCACCTTCATGGTATAAGTCTTTACAGATTTCCCTATGGCTTAACCTTACATATGTTCATAAACTGTAAAATCATTTAATAAGCAAATAAAAAATGAAGCTGCATCTTATCTTAAAGTTGGAAAACTAACAAGAAAACACTGTAAACAATACATCTAATCAGTAATAGGAACTCTCATCAAAACAGGAATGAACTCAGGTCCTACCGCAGGGTAAAGAGTTCCTGATAACTCACAGGTTCAAAGGTTAATATCACCTATTTAACTTTGGAAAGGCAACCAGATAAAAAAAAATCTATTTGACTCAATGATTCAAAATGACATAATAATTGTAAGCTGTATGAGATTCATCGTGAGACAAATGTTACAGAAGGAAGTAAGATGATAAATTTAGAAAGAAAAGCATGTTGAAAATAGCTCAATTGCTAGATAAATCTGTTAAACCTTCATCAGTGAATAAAAGCATGTATTGACCTTATCAAAAGACTATAATTGTACAGTGTAAATATTTCTATATTTTATTTTTAGCTTGACGTAATAATCGTTGATTTAGACGGAGGCAGTATTAAGATACCAGAGTGTGTAAATATTCCCATGATCCCTGAACCAATACTCAGTCGGACCAAGAAATCACTTCACATGGTATGGTTTATGAATTAAGAGATAGGTCAATGTGGAATTTAAAAAAGAAAAGATTTTAGAAGCAAAGTATATGTAAAATGCAGGCATGAAAATTTTGGACTTGACATATGCAAAATATTCCTTGGACAGCGAAAGTTTTCAGGCAATAGCAAATTTTTTTATGCCCAGCCAACTTAGTTGGGGGGCATAAAGTTTTTCGGTCTGTCTGTCACACTTAAGTTTTCCACACTTTTTTTCGACATCCTTGCATATATTCAAAAGATTTTTGGTATGCGAGTCTACCATGATGAGTTGCAGGTCAAGTATGAGTTTTGTTATGGTCCACTGATGTTTGCCAGCAGGACATGAGTGTCATGTTGACACATTTCCTTGTTTGAATTCCAGTTTAATAAAAAACCCTAAAAATATCATTATCAATTATCTTTTATTAGCCGTATAACCTATACAGTGTTGCAAGGGTTTATAACACTGACTGACTCACTCACTAAACAATATACAAGTTTAAAAAAAAAGTTGAAATAGCAATTGGAGTCAAATGTTGATAGATAATGCAATATATCATATATCTTCAAAAGCTTGAAGAGGTAACTATTTTCTGTTTTAATGATCTTTTAAATGCATGGACTGCTTGATAAATCCTTTAGATAATTTGATTATATTTGAATGTAAAAAAGAAAATTTTCAAGAATATCTATAAAGCCATTTAGAGGCATGGCTTTATGATTTTCTTATGGTATTAACAAGTGCTGAAATCTTAACAATCTCTTTTATAAATTCTTATATAATTCAAGCGTAAGTGAACTTTGGAAAGATTTTCTTTCTGTCATTAACAATTCAACTATACATAGAAACTTATATTTTATCAATCTTTATGAGAAAACAATAACTTTTTCTATTTACTTGACTACCATGCCAATTTACATATAAAAGCCAACATTTCAAAATAATACATCTCCAGATATGTTGCCCTTTTACCATTCTACATTGTGTATCTTTTCTTGTATTTTCTTTAATGATAAGTTATGGAAAAATATAAAAGAATACAATGATTTATTTTTCTTGTAAATTCATTTATCTGTCATATAAGAATTTCATAGGTTACTTTGGTTTTTGGCTCGCCTGCGACTTTAGTTGCTGAAGGCCAGACATAGGAATTTCTTTCCGGTGGCGACGGCGTAAACTTTTTTGTAACACTTTTGTGGAAAATGAATTACAAGAAAAGTATAATAGCTAGGCATCTGATATTTGGTATACAGACAGTTGGGGTTATGGTCTACGCAACTGGCACCATGCCGTTTGACCCTGACCCCAATTTCATTGTTCAGCGACTCTGTGAACTTAGATGTTTTTTTCAGGCCAGAAGACCCCTTTGAAAGACTTTTGTGGAAAATGAATTACAAGAAAAGTATAATAGCTAAGCATCTGATATTTGGTATACAGACAGTTTGGGTTATGGTCCATGCAACTGGCCCCATGCCATTTGACCCTGAACCCATTTTCATGGTTCAGTGACTCTGTGGACTTAGATGATTTTTGGGACAATTTAAACTTTTGTGGAAAATAAAATAAGTTAAAAGTATAATAGCTAGACATCTGATATTTGATATACAGACATTTGGGGTTTTGGTTTACACAACTGACACCATGTTGTGTTACCCTGACCCCATTTTCATGGTTCGGTGACTTTGTGAAATTAGATGATTTTTAGGTGAAAAATGAGTTAAGTGAAAAGTATATTATAGCTAGGCATCTGATATTTGGGGATTATGGTATACACAACTGATGTCACCATGTAATGTGACCTTGACCCCATTTTCATGGTTGAATGACTCAGTGAATGTTGTTTTTTTTCCATAATTTCTAAATAACTATGGTATCTAGAACACACTTCAGACATTTTTGTGATGGTTAAATGGAATTCTGTCATTTGTCACATGACCTTGACCTTAACTTTTCTGAAGGCCCAGCTAGACCTTCAATGAGTTCTGTGATGGTGCCACCAGGCGAGACAAACTTTAGTGTCAACTCTTGTTGTATATATTTAATATTGTTGTAGCTTCAACTATGATTAAATTTTAGAAGGCAATTTTCAAAAGTAGACGAATTTACATTAAAGCATGTGAACATACATTTTAAAGTTATGTTCTCGATTTAGAAAATGTTTTATGACTATTCTATTACTAGAAATAAACTTCTAACCTAGCTTTGTTATTGTAACAGTTCTTTCTTTTTAATAGATTTTAAGCATGGATTTATTCAATGCAGACTTGGCATTTCCTCCCACACCACCAAAGAAATTACCAGGATCAGAAATGAAGGTTGGTAAAACTACTGTTAACCAACTAATTTTTGCGAGCCATTAAAATTCGTGGATTTTGCGAGGAACAGAAATTTGTGAATATAAATTGTCGCAAACTACTTCATTTTTTTTAGCAATATAATCGTTTTTTCACGAAGAATCACGAAAATAAATAGCAGCGAATTTGCCCTCTGACACAGAAACACAAAATATTCAAGTCACAAAAATAAATTGGTTCACAGAATTGATCAGGTATAGAAATGTACCTTTTAAGGACATTATTTACACATGATTTCAACCAGTGGTGCTTGTGAGATTCAAATAATTTCTGTAGTTCCCCCATGTTTAAAAAACAAACAAACAAAAACATTTTAACAAATATTGTAGAAATGGAAAAAATGACTTGATGTTCTATTTGGAACAAAGTCTGAACAAAAATGAAGATATCATTAAAAAAAAAAATCACTAAATTATGTAAAGATTTAGTGCTTTGTTTAACTTTGAATTATAGACCAATACACTGTCTGAAATAGAAGCCAGTTTTACAAGGAGAATTTAGCAGTGCCTGAATAGAATAAGGTTTAAAACCAATTATATAAATTGGGCATGAAAATTGAAAAAAATTTGAAACCCTTCTACAAAAATGATGAAAAAAGTTATTTCCAAGTCTTTTTTAACAACTTCTTCCTACTGGTATAATATTTTGTAGGATAAAGAGATTAGAGCTGTGTTTATCTTAAATACGAAAGAATATGGAATATGTGACAGAAAGACACGATCCACTGTCTGTTTGCCGAGTTAATGACGGGCTATAGTAATATGCAATGCTCATATTTTATGTTTTGTAGGACAAAGAGATCCGAGCTGTGTTTATCCGTCTGTTTGCTGAATTACTGACTGGCTATAGAACATGTTTAACTGTGATACGCATTCATCCTGAACCATTCATTACATTTCATAAGGTAATACGACGTTTGAATATTAGACATTTCCGTATAAAATTGCATTAAAAAAACAAACCAAGCATATAAAAATGATTTTGCATACTCATTCTTATACAAAAAGAACCCCTTTAAAACATTGGGATATTAAACATTTCCTTATAAAGTTGCATTAAAGAAAAAAAAAGCTAGCTTATAAAAATAATTTTGCCTTTTCACTTCTAAAAACCCTAAAAACCATGCACACAAAAAATCCTTTAATAAAAACAAAATAAAAAAACCTTAAAATGCTCAGTTTAAGACAATATATTGACAAATGCAGAAGGGAAAAAATAACAACTTTACATATTGACAACCATTGATCAATCTATTCTATTTTACAATCAGGCCAACTTTCTCAGCACCAGAGGTTACATTGAGGATGATTTCTTGGTCCGTGTCCTTGACTGTATGGCATTCGGAGGGTTTGTCTCGGAGAGAGGTCCACCCTACCGAGTTTGTGATATATTTGACGAGATCTATGCAAACATACAAGACATGCTAGCTGAGGAGAAAAATGACCCAAACAAGATGATGGAGAACATAAGAGAGTTGGGGAAACAGCTTTATACTAATGTAAGAAGGTTTTTATAAAAGTCCTATTTATTGACCTTATCTTTTAAACCTTGATATGTTCTATGGACTTTGTAAAGAAAGGATGAAATTTGTAACTCGGCGAAAATAGAGATGTTAAGCAGCATGTGTTTTATGCTACTCTTGAACTACTGTAGAAGCTGTGGATTTGATTTTTTTAATTTCATGAGTAAGAAAAATCCATGAAATTGAATCCAATGAATTTAAAATATTCAGTTAAAGACTATTGTAAATATTAAAAATCTACAAAAATTTGTCTCCACAAATTCAGTTTTGTGCTCTTAACCTGGAAATTTATAAAGTATTTGTTGCATTTATAACTTCAAGAACTTTCAGATTAAAAAAAAATATTAAAACCTATAAAAAACAAAGTATCTTTGGCCCAAAAAGACAATGTTTCCAATTTGAATGTTTTCTTACTTCACTTTTGATGTCTAACAGGAAATATAAATCAATTAAAATAGCTAGCATTATAAAATTTAAAGTTATGATAGATGTGCAAAAAAGACACCCCATCTACCTAAATTGTAGGCTTTTGATATTTTTTATGCAGCTTCAAGTAAGGGTTCGATGTTTTTGGCTTGTTTAAGGTGCCCACTTAGAATTTTTTCTAAAGTGCAGGGGACCTAGAATCTGTTCTTGATTATCTTTTGTAATGATAAAATTTCATTTGAAGTTGGATTCCATGATCTATTTATAGGAGTACCCTAACCCTCAGCCATATGTACAGAAAGTCCCTAAACCAACAGATGGTGCTTACAGCAGAATTCACCAGCCACAGTTTCCTTACCTTGACTGGTTACATGTACAGGAAGTTATCGATGAAGGCATCGCTAAAAATAACCTGAAATCCAAGTAAGTTATCGATGAAGGCATCGCTAAAAATAACCTGAAATCCAAGTAAGTTTGTATCATTATGTTGTAGTTTTACAGGTAGAAATTAGACTTTAATCAAAGATACATTAGGGCTATTCCATAAATGAATAGGTGGGGGGTTGAAAGCCACTTTATTCCAGACCCCACCACCCACAAGAATTTATATTAAATTCATAATAAAAAATTATAGAAAATGACATAATTTACCCCACGACCCATTAAAAACAATAAAAAGTGCCTTCAAACCCCTCCCATCCAATAATTAATAGAATAGTCCTTACACAAAATCCATATTTTATGTGAAAATAAATAAACATAACACAAATCTATAAAAATCAGCCATTGTAAAATCTGCTATTGAAAACAGCAGCTCAGTGTACTGTAATTGGTTGGAGCCTGATTTAAAATTCAGTCTTTTAATATCTTTAGGTAATCTAATAAAAGGAGAGTTGTTTCTTTAGAATATTTGTATACTGATTGGATGTTCTCAAAATAAGGACTCAATTGTGAAATTGTGTCTACCCTCCCTACCCTCTTTGCTTAGGTTGGGAAACATAATATTGTGTTTGTCCTGTCTGTCACAAAGTTATTTCACTTAGCTCTTCTGAAAGTACTTCATCACATTTTACAAACTTTAATCAGCTGCATGTTTTTGATTTCATGTAGGTTCAGCAACATGAGACCACACCAGTTGAGGATAGTCCCTATAGGACCCCCTGCGACATCATTGACAGAGAGACAGAGAATTGTAGATAATAATGCTAGGAGACTGGAAGTCCTTAGAAACTGTGTCAACTTCATCTTTGAAAATAAAATCTCAGATGGCAGAATTGTAAGTTGTGATAAAACAAATACAATTTTGTATTTGACAGAATTTTGAATTAAAATCTCAAAGTTACCAAATGGGATTTTCAGTCTTAAATGTTCTAGGAGAAAAGAAAAAAATAAGGCTATTGAAGACTGCAATAATCCTAACTTTGTACTAGCATTCCAAAAGATGGTGGGTAGGTAAAAGTTTTATAGCACCAAACTTCCCTCTTCTATTGTGGTATTTGTGTCTGGTAGTTACATACTGCCAATCACATTTTAAGAGATGACTTGGAAAATCAGTACAATGTTGAGAACCCTAGAACTTTTTCTCATATATTTCCTGCAGTTCTGAGAGCCCTGAAGAGTTGGGTAGCTCAAATAGCCCTTACACAAGAATTGAGTTAATATATCAGTCAATACAAATGACAACAAAGTTCCAGACAATAAATTTTGCTATTCAAGACTCATCAGAGGCGCTCTACCAAAAATATTGAAAATGCCAAACACTATATCAATAATAGAGTATTATTTTGCATTCCAGATATTTCCTGCTGTACTGAGAGCCCTGAAGAGTCGAGTAGCTCGGATAGCCCTTACACAAGAACTGAGCTACCACATCAGAAGTAATAGGGCTATGTTAGAACATCAACAGTTTGATCTGGTGGTAAAACTTCTCAACTGTGCTTTACAGGTTGGTACATATGGCTTTATATCTTTCCTCATTCATGTCTGACACAATATTTTACATAATGCACAAGCCATCATAGAATGTTCTGAAAGCATCTAATAGCAAGACATGTGAAGTTCCATGTATCTTAAATTTAAGCAATACATGTGCATGTCGATTTGCTCTATTCACACAAAATGTTAAGTGTACAGTGAGTGTAGATTTCAGCAAATCAAAATCCTTGAAATTTACACTTGTGATTTTTTGTTATTTACACTGGGATAAAACCCAATTGAAATCAACTCTCAGTACTTGTTTAAAGTGTCTCACTGTACATAAAATGATAATGCATGTGCAAGTAAATGATACTTTAAATTTATCTTAGTGGTTGCTGATTTCACCATTTGACATATAGTACACGGTAAAGATTACTATGGTTTAATTATACCCCCCTGCAAACAAAGTTTGGGGGGGTATATAGGAATCACCCTGTCTGTCTGTCTGTCCGTCCGTCCGTCCGTCCGTCTGTCTGTCCGTCTGTCCGTCTGTCCACATACCTTGTAAGCGCAACTCCTCCTAAACCCCTTGATGGATTTTGATGAAACTTTACACAAAGGATGTACACCATATGGAGATGTGCATGAAGAATTTTGGTTGCTATCAGATATCATTCAAGGGAGATAATTGGACTTAGACTTTTTAAACTTGGTGTTCAATGGGAGACCTCGTAAGCGCAACTCCTCCTAAACCGCTTGATGGATTTTGATGACACTTTACATGAAGGATGTACACTATATGGAGATGTGCATGAAGAATTTTGGTTGCTGTCGGATATCATTCAAGGGAGATAATTGGACTTAAACTTTTTAAACTTCGTGTTCAATGGGAGACCTCGTAAGCACAACTTCTCCTAAACCGCTTGATGGATTTTGATGAAACTTTACACAAATGATGTACACCATATGGAGATGTACATGAAGAATTTTGGTTTCTGTCAGATATCATTCAAGGGAGATAATCGGACTTAGACTTTTTATACCCCCCGCAAACAAAGTTTGGGGGGGTATATAGGAAACACCCTGTCTGTCTGTCTGTCCGTCTGTCCGTCCGTCTGTCCGTCTGTCCACATAACTTGTAAGCGCTTCTCCTCCTAAACCGCTTGAAGGATTTTGCTGAAACTTGACATGAATGAAGTACATCATATGTAGATGTGCATGAAGAATTTTCATTGCACTCTGACATCATTCAGGGGAGATAATTGGACTTAGACTTTTTAAATACATTATTCAATGGGAGACCCCGTAAGCGCAACTCCTCCTAAACTGTGTGATGGATTTTGATGAAACTTTACATGAAGAAAGTACATCATATGTAAATGTGCATGAAGAATTTTCATCGCACTCTGACATCATTCAGGGGAGATAATTGGACTTAGACTTTTTAAATACATTATTCAATGGGAGACCCCGTAAGCGCAACTCCTCCTAAACCACTTGATGGATTTTGATTAAACTTTACATGAAGGAAGTACATCATATGTAGATGTGCATGAAGAATTTTCATCGCACTCTGACATCATTCAGGGGAGATAATTGAACTTAGACTTTTTAAATACATTATTCAATGGGAGACACCGTAAGCGCAACTCCTCCTAAACTGTGTGATGGATTTTGATGAAACTTTACATGAAGGAAGTACATCAAATGTAGATGTGCATGAAGAATTTTCATCGCACTCTGACATCATTCAGGGGAGATAATTGGACTTAAACTTTTTAAATATATTATTCAATGGGAGACCCCGTAAGCACAACTCCTCCTAAACCGCTTGATGGATTTTGATGAAACTAAATATGAAGGAAGTACATAATATGTAGATGTGCATGAAGAATTTTCATCGCACTCTGACATCATTCAGGGGAGATAATTGGACTTAGACTTTTTAAATACATTATTCAATGGGAGACCCCGTAAGCGCAACTCCTCCTAAACCGCTTAATGGATTTTGATGAAACTTTACATGAAGGAAGTACATCATCTGTAGATGTGCAAGAGGAATTTGTATTGCTATTCGTTATCATTGAGAGGAGGTAACTGGACTTGAGATTTGAGTCCAATATGAAGCGGGGGGTATCCTTTTGTGAGCTCGCTCACAGTATTACTTGTTAAACTTGGTGTTAAATGGGAGACCTCGTAAGCACAACTCCTCCTAAACCGCTTGATGGATTTTGATGGCATTTTACATGAAGGATGTACAATATATGGAGATGTGCATGAAGAATTTTGGTTGCTGTCGCATATAATTCAAGGGAGATAATTGGACTTAGAATTGTTAAAGCGGGGGGTATCCTCCATGAGCTCGCTCACAGTATTCCTTGTTATAATACTTGTGGGGTATCAATTTTCGTGGAATGAAATTTGATTCCCTATGAAAAGAAAATTTAACATTGATATGTATGTTGCAGACTTCAAAGGGACCAATTAAAGAATCTATAATCTTATCCTTTTGCATAAAACAATAAAATTGGTACCCACTAAAATAAAAGAAATCACAGTAATACATTTACAGTATTCTTTGATGAATTATTGCTTAATTACAAACCAAAGTCTATTAAGCTTTGAATTTTATTGTTATACCCCCCGCAAACAAAGTTTGGGGGGGTATATAGGAAACACCCTGTCTGTCTGTCCGTCTGTCTGTCTGTCCGTCTGTCCGTCTGTCCGTCCGTCTGTCCACATAACTTGTAAGCGCTTCTCCTCCTAAACTGCTTGAAGGATTTTGCTGAAACTTAAGATGGAGGAAGTACATCATATGTAGATGTGCATGAAGAATTTTCATTGCACTCTGACCTCATTCAGGGGAGATAATTGGACTTAGACTTTTTAAATACATTATTCAAAGGAAGACCCCGTAAGCGCAACTCCTCCTAAACCGCTTGATGGATATTGATGAAACTTTACATGAAGGAAGTACATCATATGTAGATGTGCATGAAGAATTTTCATTGCACTCTGACATCATTCAGGGGAGATAATTGGACTTAGACTTTTTAAATACATTATTCAAAGGAAGACCCCGTAAGCGCAACTCCTCCTAAACCGCTTGATGGATTTTGATGAATCTTTACATGAAGGAAGTACATCATATGTAGATGTGCATGAAGAATTTTCATTGCACTCTGACATCATCCAGGGGAGATAATTGGACTTAGACTTTTTAAATACATTATTCAAAGGAAGACCCCGTAAGCGCAACTCCTCTTAAACCGCTTCATTGATTTTGATGAATCTTTACATGAATGAAGTACATCATATGTAGATGTGCATGAAGAATTTTCATTGCACTCTGACATCATTCAAGGGAGATAATTGGACTTGAGATTTGAGTCCAATATGAAGCGGGGGGTATCCTTTTGTGAGCTCGCTCACAGTATTACTTGTTTTAAAAACTGAAAGAGTTTGTTCTGATCAAAATGTTTGACTGTAATTACAGAATGATTCCAGTATGGATGAGAATGGGGTAGCTGCTGCCATACTACCTTTGGCTACATCATTTTGTAGGGTAGGTAACTAATAGTTTAGGTGTTGTGTTACCTTGGGGTCCTTCATTCAGTAGGTTCAGTTAAGAATGTAGTAGCTGATACCATACTAACCCTGGCAACTTCTTTCTATAGGGTAAGTTTCAAATAAAACAGACCAAAAAATGCTTCAGTCTAGTAAAACAACAATAAATCTAAAAGACACAATGCCCCATCTCACAATATTTGGAATGGACAGACAAACAAATGTACCCCAACACTATATGCCCCCTAGTTTTGTAGATGAGGCATAAAAACAGCTTTAAGTTTAGATTTGCCTATAGTTAAGAAATCAACCAAAGTGTAAACCTGTTGTTTGTTATAATATATTAACATTTCAAAGTATTGTATTTCAGAAACTGTGTACAGGAGTGATACAGTTTGCCTATACCTGTGTACAGGAGCATGCTGTGTGGGGGAACCTCCAGTTCTGGGAGGCGGCGTTCTACCAGGACGTCCAGAAACAGATCCGACAACTGTACGCCCCTCACTATGAAGAACACAATATGTCTAAAGAATCTCCCTATAGTCCAACTGCTGGTGTAAGTTTATGAGACTGAGGAATTCATAAAACATGGAGGATTTGGATGGTTACAGTTCATTGTTTATAAGTTAATTATGAAAAAAAAACAGTTGGCACTTGTTGCAAGATCTAACATTCATAGATTTTGTTATGTGAAATAAGTTTTCATAGCATATTGGGGTTTAATTATTTTTCGTCAAGTACCAATTTTCGTGGTTTTCCTGGGTGGCAATCAACCACAAATATAAGAACCAAACAAAGTGTAAATTTTGTATTGGTTCCTTCAAGGAATATGTTCCAACAACAAAATAAAAGAAATAAAAATTCAATGAAATGAGTTTTAAAGGGCAAACATGAAAAATTGATCCCCAGGAAAATAAAATTTATCAATTGTATGATACGAAAATAACAGAAATAATGTAATCTTCCATTGAAAACAGTAAGCAGTCTTAAACATTCATGGAGTTCAATGGTCATTGCTCATTGTCTATGGATGACCATCAAAAAGAAACATGGACAAGTTGGCACTTTTTGCTATTTTGCATTTGGCCTGGAAAAGAATTTAAATGCAAATAATGTTTTTTTTTAATACAAAAAACTACAAAAAACAAATTCTTGTAATATTACACAGATATAAAAATGTTCATTATTTTTTTACCATTTACAGCAAAATGAATTAAGTATAACCTGGAATAGAGGATCATCAACTACACCTGACACAAAGAGGAGATCTGGGATACGGCCTAGAGAGATTGGGGCCCTGGAGATAGCTGCCGAACAGGTAGGGCGGGAAGGATTATGTCTAGAGAGGGGCTAGGGGGGATGAGTTAAGTATTACATGTAACAGAGGATCATTAGCTACAGCTGACACAAATAGAAGGTTTGGGATAGGGCTGAGGGTCATTTTGGCTGAAAATTGGCTGCTGAACAGGTACAATGGAGCTAGATTTATTTGATAAAGTTGGAGAAAAAGATGTCATATTCAACTAGGATTAACCTATGTCTGCAGTAGAATTAACACACTGTTTTAACCAATGATATTTTGGCATCACCATAGCAAAATTGCCATATGTCAAGTTGAGCTCTCTCTGGAGTTACTTATCCTTGTTTTTGTTTTTCTAGTTGAGAACCTGGCCAAACTTGAATAATGAACAGAAAGAAGAGATGATAAATAACGAGGAATCTACTGTCTACAGCCAGGCCATACACTATGCTAACAGGATGGTGTATATGAGAGTACCCCTAGACACCAAGACAAGCCTTAAAACATACTCAGACTGGGAAAGCAATAGTAACAGCAATATCACTGCTAGGTGAGTACTAAAAGAAAGTAATGAGATGTGGAATAAGTGTATGTGACTCAACTTACATAGCAAGCGGAAATTTAGAAAAACCACATTTGAAAACTGCCAGCAGCCATCAGCAAGGCCAGAAGGCACTGATCGTCATTCTGCAAATGGCCCGTGGTCTAAATAAAACGAATATAATTCAAATCCAGTCCTTAAGTCAGTGTCATACCTACTACATGTATATAAATGTTTTATGAAAAAGTATATTCCTACAAATAATAAGGCAAAGTTTTAAGACACTAGGACAAATCTAGAAATAATTTGTCCAAAAGACATAATGCTCCATCTTTCATTTTTTGGGTCCGACAGACAAACGGACCAGATCATGGCATAAAAACCTTTGATTGGAAATGCAACATATTTTGTTGGAGTAGGAATATACCTCTAATTCAGGACTAATCAAATGGTATATGTATAGAAAACAATAAATACCTATGTAAAACCTTATAGACAGGTATTAAACTAAATCTGAAAACAATTAGGCAAGTTCATGATTGTTTAAAAGAAAAATTATGATTGATGTTGAATTGAATATTTTTCAATTAAACATAACATTGCTTACTTTAAGAAAAAATGCAGTACATGTACCAATATTGAGATGTTTTAACTATTTACACCAGGTACATTTACACTTTTTGCATGGATTAAACATTTGAAATTTTCTATGTTTCTCGTTAACAGTTTAGCAGAAAGTGACAGTGTAGATGCTGAGAGTGGGTTTGATGAAACAGAGGTTTCCGACGTTGGTGCTGGGGTCATCAAGTTTGTCACACGATTCGTAGATAAAGTCTGTAATGATAGTAAAGTCACACAGGACCATATCAAAGCTTTACATTCTATGGTACCAGGTAAGATATAGAATAAGAAAATAGACTTAAAATAAACAAATTATCTGAAAACAGCTGACACTTTCACTATTCAGAAATATTCTTCAATAGCATATATTCATATAAAAAGTGGCTTAAAGTTTTATATTGAGGATTGTCCATCTTCAACCTGACTTTATGTTGCTATCTTTGTTTTTATGTTATTTTTTTTTGTAGGAGTGGTTGCTATGCATGTAGAGACATTAGAAGGAGTTCATAAAGAGAGTAAGAGACTTCCACCAATACAGAAGGTATATGAAATGTTAATTTAAATTTAATTTTATTGTCGATTTGGTGCTCATGATAATGATCAAATATTAATTTGAAGGTTTTAAGTTGATCTTTTGAAATTTTGTTTGCAAAATATAACATTATGAAAAATGAAAGAAGATCCAATTGCCCAACACACTGTTTGGAAATCAACTTATACCTGATGATGCAAGAAAAGGAACACACTTAGTCTTTTCTACATGCATGAAGAACACTGATAGATGAAAAAGTTTCTATTACAAATAACCAACCTTTAATTATGGTCCATATACTTTTCACTTGATTGGTTACATGTATATGTCTATGATTATTATGAATGCTTACTGTATATGTTGGAAAGTCACTGTTTACATATTTCCAGATTTTTGACGTTCTGATCAAAATTGTGGCTATTGCTAATGCAGTTGACAAGTTTACCTCGTGTAGTCATTGTTGTAATATTTTCTGGCTTTAGTGTTTTGTTTGTTCAAATCTAAACAAACAAATCTAATGTCCTACCGGTCTTCCGGTTTTTCTACCCCTAGAGTGTCTGATGAAGGTTAGTCCAGAAAAGCCCTTCACATGCATTGAATGTTTGTTTTTTGTCATTTGTTAAAATAATATCAATTTGTGGATTGTGTCTTTCTGGCACAATTTCCATATTCTTTCGTTTTTAAAATTAACTAAAAAAATATAAAGTGTTCACATGCTGAATTTTAAACAGATATTTAATCCCATTTAATGATTTGCATTTTTAAAATGTCATTAAAATTGCAAATATTTTACAACTTTGAAGTTGATAAAAAATTTTGCATGCAGATGTTCTTACTCACAATATATTCTTTCTACTTTTACAGCCCAAGATCCTGAAGCCAACCTTATTACATGGTGAGGAGGTGATTATGGATGGATTGAGGGTATACCTCCTCCCTGATGGAAGAGAGGAGGGCACGGGAGGGAATCTTGGAGGCCCCGCCCTCCTCCCTGCTGAGGGAGCAGTATTCCTTACAAACTATAGGATTATATTTAAGGGAATTCCTTGTGATCCTTTAGGTACGATATTGTAGTAGTGTGGTTATAAGTTCAGTTTTTAACTCAGAATTTAAAAAAAAATAATATAAATTTTTTCAATAGTTGAAAAAAATTTTGCTGTATATATTTTATAGCCTTTAAAGAACCAAGAAAATGTTAAAAGGACTACATCATGTTTTCAAAACTAAAATATTAAGAATATGATTACATATATGTTTTTATGATGTCAATAGCTGTCAAATTCAAGAATTTTTGGAACAGTAAAAATACAACATTCAAGAGATGAAAAAGTCTAATTCTAATGAAAAAAAAAAAACAACCTCAAATGACAAGCCAAGCAGGCCTCATTGCACCATTAGTGGTCATAATAAATTGGCCTGTAGCATCAATTACAAAAAACAAACTATTCAAATTAAGCTATAAACCACAATCAAAAAGAATCTATCTAGCCTCCATGGAATTCATATCACTCTTACTCTAATTCATTGTTCTCCTCTTTACAGCATGTGAGATGGTGGTAGTGAGATATTTTCCTGTAGCAACAATGACTAAAGAGAAACAGATCAAATTAGGCTATACTCCACACATAGACCAGCTACCCAAGGATGGAATACAGATCAGATCTAATATTTTCCAGGTATAAAAGACATGAATAAAATGTGACTGACAATAATGGATAAGTCATGCATGGTTATAGTGAATGAGAGAACTGTAGAGGTTCAGTAACTGAATTTGATCATATTTCAAATCTTGAATCTTAATATTTCGCTCCAGTCTACAGTGTACATGTACTGTAAACCTGGAAATTTTCGCGCAGTCTTTCTTTCGCGGTTGTACGGAAATATATTAGTTTGCACAGTTTTAATTTCGCGTTGAAAAGTTATTGTCCATAGACTACAATGAAAGACAAATATATTCGCGCTGTTTAATTTTCGTGCTAACAATGTCAACGCGAAAATCGCGAAAATAAAGCTGCAGCGAAAATTTCCCGGTTTACAGTATGTAAAAACAAGGAAAAATTTTTCCATTGGATTTACAGTCAGTTAAGTCAACAAATTGTATGGTACACATGATACCAAAGTTAGGAAATGAAGATTATCTACAATGTTTGTTTATATCTACCAGTATTTAATCTTGTTGATTTTGTAGCTGATGAGACTGGCTTTTGATGAGGAAGTTATCCCTGAAGATATCGACACATTCAGAAAGCTTGCCAACAAATATCGTAACCCAGCCTCGGTTTTCCACTCGTTTGCCTTCACTGGTCATGTGATCACGCAGCCTCAACCATTGAAACTCAAGGAGAAGAATGCGTCATTGAAGTAAGAAGTTTAAATGTTTTATCACCATGACAACATGTACAAGATCCATCAAGCTGTTTTTGACTGTTATTCATTTTTTAATCACATAAAAAAACAGTCTTTACTTCCTTAAAGCAAGCAATACAAACATCTTGAAATTTGGAAAAATTTTGTTCCCTTAGAAGTTTATACACTTTTAAGGATGAAATAAAAAAAATAAAAATTTGAAATGCAAAATTCATATTAAAAGCTATAATTAGAATTCAATCTTGAAATTAAATAGATTTTATTTCACATCATTTCTTTGGTCATTTATTAAGTAATTAAAAAAAAAACATAATATCAAATCATATTAAAATGAAACTTATTCCAATACCTCCATTTTTTACATGTTATATTTGTAAAGATGTAAATAAATATTATTGTTTAAAAAAAATGCAATAATTATTTGTTTTACAGAAATTTTGCCAAGAAAACTTTGATGAAAACAGCCAGGAAGGCTGGAATTAAGTCAAAGTCCTCAGCCAGGAAACAGAAATATGTTTTACCTACGCCACCTATGCACAGAAGGAGTATGTCACCACGGTCGTCGTCTGCTGGATCAGACAGCGAATCAGAACGACCTAATAGTGAACTGTTTGATGACTTATCAAGTAAGATCTTGATAGGATAATGATGATAGAAAATAATGAGATGTGGAATAAGTGTACGTGACACAACCCACAATTAAACGGCAATTTAGAAAAACACAATGGACAACCGCCAGCAGCCTTCAACGAGGCCATTTGGCACTGCTCGCGGTTCTGCAATTGGCCCATGGTCTAAATAAAATGCATATATTTCAAATCCAGCCCTGAAATAGTCACAGATAGACCCCCTTAAACAAGGAACAGAAAACATCAAAAAGACAAGTACAAACGAAAGCTTTGTCAAAGATTCCTGGCTTAGGACAGGCACGTGTAATATGTGGCGGGGTTAAACTAGTTTTTTGGGCCCAACCTTCCCCCTATCAATATTCCAAGACAAAGCACAAAAACTAAACACATAATAAAAATCAAATCGATCAAAGTCCAATTCCACTAGAGAGAACCTAAGACAAAAAACAAATACAAACAAAAGGACGGTAAAGGAACTCTGTAGAGAACACTCGCTGTTTCTGACAGCTAGCTGAGAATCATCAATCGACTGATGTAAAAAAATCAAAAGTATCGATTTTAAATCCGACACTGCACTTCAAACAATAATGATTTAGTGAAGTGTCATCATACAAAACCGACACGCTTGATCGCTATAATGCTTAAAAATGACATATAAATTAGTTGTGAATTGCCTTTGTTATCAGTTTCTAACATGCTTATTGTTTGTGTATTTTCAAATAAAATCTAAATATATTAGTCAAATTTTGTGGTCCCACATTTTTTAAAAGACACTGAAAAGGTACATACATATGTCATGTATATGTTCAGTCAGTTTATCTGTATATCTACATGTATCTGTAAAAGTTTTTCCTATAAACTAAAATCAATGTATCAATTTCTTGGAACAGGAATTCATGAATAGATCTTCAAACAGGTTTTACACTTAAATTCTGTACAATAACTAAAGAACTGTAAAATGTTTAGGTGTGTCAAATATGATTGCTGCACTTTTTTGGCAAAATACCATATAGCAGGAAATTTTTGAAAGGTTCTTAGCAAGATCCGAAGAATTGCTCAAATTAAAGGCTGATTTATTTAAGAAAAAAAATTTCAGTAATTACCTGTTTCAAGTATTCTGAAAACAAGAAAAATTAAGACTGCTAAAATTAAACATCAACCTCTAGGATAAAAATCTGGAAATTTTTGCAACTTGCTAAAATAACTGGTTATGAAGAAGAGATCTGCTTTGAAAATTGCTAGAATAAAATCTGATCTTTTTCCATGGGGGTATTTTAAATGTTATTTATTTTTACCTTGTAGTAGTGGATGAGGGTGAATACTCATCATGGACGACGGATCCAAAGACAATCGAGAAACTACTCCAGCGGCCTGGTTACCATGACTACGACAGACTGGGTCTAAACAGTTTAGCCACGTCTCACCATGGACAGGAACCAAAGTCTGAACAGTTCAGGATCTCCACAGTCAATGCTAACTTCTCTGTCTGTAGAAGGTGAGAAAAACTAATAAAAAAAAATTAATCGCCTTGCCTTTGAAATTTGTTGGGACTAGTCCCAACTCGGACAGGAACCCAATATTGAACAATTCAGGGTCCCCAGGGTCAATTTTATCTTCTCAGTTTGTAGAAGGTAAGGCAAAGACACTTATAAATTTAATGGCACTCCTTTGAACTCTCATTGGGACATTTCTCACCATGGACAGGAACCCAAGTCTGAACAGTTTAGGGTCTTCATGGTCAATGCTACTTTTTTCTGTTTGTAGCATGTAATACAAATTATTTCCTGGAAATGTTTATTATGGCCCACATTTGAATTCTATATGGGACTTTTCCTATCACTGCCAGGAACCCAAGTCAGAGCAGGGTAGGGTCTTTATGGTCAATGGTAAATTCTCTATTTGTAGAATGTAATATTCTCACTGAAAATTTCTAACACCTGTATGTAAAAAGGTTTGTCAGTTACTTGTCCAAAATAGATGCTCTGGTTTCCTAGACCATTAAAACTGACCCCCTTGTTTGACTAATGTGTTTTTATAAGTGAATTAATTGAGTTAAATCCCAATTTTCACACATACTGAACATTTTTATTGCCCAACTACATACAGTTTTGGTTGGGACTTATAGTGTTACCCTGGTCTGTCGTCTGTCTGTCTGAATCATTTGTCTGAACTGTAATGAAGATGGGAATGTAAAGATATCCAATAATTCGTTATTTATAGGAAGGTTTGATTTAAAAAAAAACCTGGTTTTTCTCACTAATTTATAATTGCTTTAAGATGGTGCATCTAAATGTAAATATAAATCATTAATTATTAAGATGGTGTGATTCCATTCCAAACTTTGTTATTTTTCAGTTATCCAGCATTGCTTGTGGTACCTTTAAGTGTTACTGATGATAGCATCAAGAAATTGGCCAGGACACACAGACAATACAGGTATTGTTTAACTGTTAAGAGCAGCTCCAGAATTAATTGTGGGGGAGTTTGAAAGACACAAAGAGGCACCAATGGGGCATTCAAGTTTCAAAAGTCTGAAAGGGCAAGGACAAGACAGGTAACCAAGAACAAGAACACAGCACAAGGAAACACAAAGCACAAAATCAACCGATCAAAAATCAACGTTAAGTTATTAAACATAGGATGCATTTTCTTTGTTCATAGACTACAAAGGAAGACAAATACATTTGCGCCGTTTAATTTTGCGCTAGCAATGTCAATACAAATGAACAAAATAAAACTGCTGTGAAAATTTCCCAGTTGACAGTTAATTTTCCACAATTAAGATGAAATTTTGAAACAGCTGAAAAAGCTCAGTATAAGTTTGACATGTTTATTAAAAATCCATTGAATTTGAAAATAATACAGAGGAGAAAAAGTTCATGTGAACAACTTCAAGTAATTGGCATTAATTTCTTTGTAGATTTCCTGTGATTACATGGAGGCATCAGAGAACCAAAGCTTTACTGATCAGGGCTAGTGGTTTCCATAGCAGGGGTCTGATGGGCATGTTAAAACACGACACAACTTCAGGTATATATAGAATATTATGTACTCTCCTTTTTGATACTATCTACAATGTATATCTAGGTGAGTATCCAGTAGGACGAGTCTGATACGAGACTAGATGTAGATAGTATCAAAAAGGAAAGTATATAATATTCTTTTTATCGGTAATGACGTCAAAGTTATCAAGTGCACCCACCTGATATTTTCTTGTATCACAGACAGTCCATGATACTAAAAAATATCAGGCAGGTGAGATCAAAGGAAAAAGCCGCTTATTACCGATAATATTGTTTTACTCTAACAATTGAGTTAAAAAAAACAGAGACCAGCAAAGGAATACAAATGGGGCATTCAAATGTAAATTCCAAAATGCCAAGACAACATCAGTAAACAAATTAAACACAACATGAAAACAAATCGTGCAACATTTAAAAAAAAACAACATACAACTTAACAACAGCTAAACTGCAACAAGAACTTAATAAGTAAAACTGGTGTAAGCTCAATTGCTCTTGAAGGATACACTGTATAAATATTTATTTGAATATTCTTTTTGACTTTACAAGGTTCATCTAGAAATTAGACAATTTCAAGTTAAGACTACTGCTTAGATCCCTGATTGATATTTGTATTTCATTGTCTATTAATCAAGGCTCAGCTGGTAATGAGACCACTTCCAGTATAGAACAGGAGAGATATTTCTCCTGCTTGGTGTCAGCCACACCCAGTAGTGAGAGGTACCGAGGCTCCACCAGTGACTCCCTGACGAGTCTCGACTCTCTCATGATGGCGGGAATCAATGTCCCAGAGACTCCCGATATGACTAGGAGAGCACTGAAGACTGGTAGTTTACAAAGAGCGACCAAACCCAAATCACAAACATGTAAGTAATTCAGAGGTCTACAGGGTTAATTAACCTCCATCTAATTTATTTGGGATGGTACTTTAGACCTCATAGGTTTTACTTAAAAATTTTATCTGAAGTTATTAGAAAACTAAAGTTTAACAGTAAATGGTGGCTTTTTAATTTACTACACTGGTAGGCCAAATAGAGTTATTGACCAGTATTAAAATACAATGTATAAGATTAAGAATTTTATCAGAAATATGTTTTTTTCTCTTTTTTGTATTCATATAAAATCACTTAAGAGTTTCAACCTTAGAAGAAGTCAGCAAGTTGATTTATTGTAGGTCACTCATGTCTTTAAGTTTTCTTTTGTTATTTTTAATGCAAGCAAAAGTATTTCTTTCCTATTTAATTTCAGTTTCTCTTTTACTGTTTTATTTAGCTTCAGTATTTTTTGTTGTACATTTCTTTTTTATTCAGTTCCCACTGATATTTGTGTATTTCTCTTATTCTAAGTTTCTACATGTTCTTCTCTCTGTTTATTTATTTATTTTCCACGTTTTGTTGTTGTTCCTCCAGATTCCCCTGACTTTGATTATGATTACAATAGTAAGTAATAACCAGGGTTCTATAATCCCCAGCATGTAACTCACTTATGATTCTCTCAGTGGCAATAAAAAAAATTGTTATATAGTTTAGCTTTCAGTATAAATCTCCCAAAGTTGGAACCTAGCAATGATATCACTAGGTCGGTACTTTGATTCTATTATCATAAGAATTGTTAACTTTTTCGGTAAATGCTTATGTTCAAAATTACCGTATAGCAGGTAATTTTCGCGGCCTGCAAATTTCACAATTTCATACCAAAATGACCTAGTTTTTATTTAAACGGACATTTATTTTCGCGATTTCATTATATTCTCAATACAAATTAATATCGATTCTATATTACGCGGGTTCAATATTTCGCGATAGACTGATGGTCGTGAATATAGCAAAAATTAGAACCTCGCGAAAATTTCCTGCTATACGGTACAATCCAGGGAACCCCAGGTAGAAGAAAAGTCACCCACTTGGGGCAGATTGAGAACAACCTGGGTAGTGTAATATGTAACCTAGGTTGTTCAGATTGTACACTTTTATTTGTTAAAAAGATCATTGACCCATGCAAAACAGAGGTCACCCGCACCTATTTTACTTTTTAAATACAAATATTTGATTGGAAAAGAGAGAAGATTGATTGAGAATTTTATATGTTTTTTTTTACTTAGAGGTTAAACCAAGCTTTGGCTAATAAATAGAAATGTAAATACAAATGTACTTAGAGGCCCATGAACCAAAGTTTTCAGGACAAATAGTTTTTAATCTGTTCAGCCTTATGTTACACCTCAGATTTTCCTTTACATTTACGTTTAAACCTTGGTATGAAAGTTGCCACTGAGAGAAATGATTTTATATCCCAGAGCACCATTCTCATTTGCTTTAAGGTAGGAAAACAATCATAAGTTAGTGCAATCAGTGCTTTCAGTTCTATAAAGAATTCATATAGAAGTGCTTAAGTTCATTTCCCCTTGATCACAATGGAATTTAAATTTTTTATCGCAACAATAAATATTCCAATTTTGTAGCGAGTCGTGACTCCCTCGACTCGATCAATGAAGACCAGATGAGTGCATCCACTCGTGGGAGTACGCTGTTCACACGAGCGGCTAACGCTTTCAGGGCAAGCGGTACCTGGAGAAGCTCAAGTATGTCGCGTGGTATTGATGGAACGAGGCATGCACTCACCTGCAGTCTCTTGGGAATTCTCCATGTTAACCTAGCCTAGCATAAGATATACTTGATAATCTATAATTACTTTTATGAATATTATCAATATAATTACATTTTAAAAACTATGCATAGCTATATATATATACATGTATATACCTCACACTTCTAAACAGTACAAGCTTTCATGATTTTTTCTTAAACCAAACAACAAAATGTATTTTTCCAAATGTTCGTAAATGATTTTGACATTCTGGGTTAAAAAATTTGACCTGTAAGTTTGGGAATGGTTAGTTAAGCTCTTGAAAGCTATATAGCATGTAATACTTTTAGTAACCCAGTAACATTTTCAATAAAATTTCTACATCAAAATAAATTCAGGAAGTAATATTTGAAGGGGTACATATTTTGGAATTTTATTGAGCAGCTAGTATTGTTTATGAAGTTTGTGGGAAACATAAAACTGCATGAATCACTCTCTCCTTAATTTTTCTGTTTATTTATATCGTTGTTTCTGAAGTGAATTCTGCTCTCTCTCTCTCTCTACCCAAGCATTAAGATTTGGCGATGCATTACACCTTCTCTCAGTAAAATGAGGTCTTTTAGGCATAAATAGGGTTTTCTTTTGTTCAAATTTGCTTTGCAATTAAATCTATTCAATATTTAAATTAGCCAACTTCTTTATATTGCTCAAATCCAGGAATGTGTCAACCAATGAAATACTCTTCTCCATACCATGATATATTTTATTAAAATGTGTAACATAGTTTGTTTAGCTGAAGAAATAACTATACAATGCATATATTGCTTACATATCTTATTCCACATATCCAGCAAATATCAAAATATATAATGTACCAATTTATATTAAGCACTGTTTTTTGTAATATTGGCTAAAAGAGTATCAATTTAAACACGACTTAAAAACTATTTTTAACTTATATCGTTCTTCTTGAGTGCATTGTTTTTCAAACATTTATAAAATTTTCTTTTGTTTTTGTTTTCTTCCAATGCATAGATATTAAACTGGTCTCAAGAAATCAAAACATTCATCAAACTTAAGGAAAATGAATATTATTAAATCATTTCAGGGCAATCAAGGAGCACATTTTGAGGGATTATTTTCTCTGAATATGTCTGAGTTGAATTCTCTTGGTGATAGCAGACAATACACATATTAAAATAAATTTTGTCTGTATTTAATAAAGACAAAATCTTCAACATTATCATCCCAAAACAAACAATTGAATATCATAACATGCTTTGATTTAATAAATAAAGAAATTTAATATTTCAACGTTTGAAAATTTTTTGGGGGAGAGGGTAATTATTATTTTTCTGTGATGTTTCATAATATAGTCTTTATAGGAATAAAACCTAATAACCGAGAAGGCTGACAGGCCTAATATGACCGGAGGCGAACTGTCCATATAGGCAAACAAGCAATAACCCTGTAATTGATTTATTAGTTTATATATCAGCATATGAACAGGATTAATTCAACAGTTCATTAGAACTTTTACTAAGTATAATTA
Source organism: Arcuatula senhousia (assembly GCA_963971305.1). NCBI lineage: Eukaryota > Metazoa > Mollusca > Bivalvia > Mytilida > Mytilidae > Arcuatula > Arcuatula senhousia. The sequence continues at coordinate 5,398,445 of OZ020313.1, forward strand.
TGACGATACTATATTTATATTTGCATATCATACCATACAGATGATCTATATATAGCATACACACCCTATATTTCAGTTTTAACTTTACCTAGAAGATCAAGGTCCAGAGGTTCTTGGCAAAGTATATGCTTTATATATATTGCTGCATGCACAGCAGTGATGTAGATTTTTCAGCAGAGTTGTCTGCCCTTAGTACACAGTTTTATCCTTCGTGTGTCTTGTTGCTTAGTGATATATCTAATTGTATATAACTGCCAAACTCAGGTGTTTGATTGCGCAAATGCATTTTTTAAGCAAGTGATTAAAGATAATGACTTTTTATGGTTGTGAAAAATTACCACAGAGCAAGATTTTAATTTGAGTGCAAAATTGTAAAAAGCTTATTCTTTATTTTATAGATACCAATATGAACGATTTTATTTAATTTATTTATTTTAGTTGAAATGACATTTAAAGAAAAAAGTGTTAATTTCCTGGTTCAATAAAATAAACTACCAGTAGCTTTTTAAAGAAAATTCCAATGCTTTGCTTCTTTCTGTAACAAATCACTGCAATTAAAGGTTTTAAAGATTTCTTTTTGAATTTTAATCAACTGACAAAATTAGAAAATATTAATACATTAAAAATAGGATTTTCTTTTACTTATTTTGTTTTGTTGATGGCCAATCAAGTAACAATTTAAGATATTGGATGTGTGTGGTAAAGATAGAATGTCATGTGCAAAAAAATTCCACAAGTTTATATTCATAGTGTATGGCATTAAATGCTGTATTAGTTTACTAACAGAATAATAAAATGTTTCATGGAAAAATATTGTGAATGCAACAAAGCATGATTTGGATATATTAGAATTACGGTGGAATCTATTTGTACAGTTCATGTAACAGAGGTTGTTATCCATTATTCATATTCAAGATTCCTATAATAATGTGGCTTTGCCATTAGATGATTTCAGATATAACTCGTCTAAACTAACTAATATAACACAAAACTGATTCTGACAATATTAATGCTTGACTTGGTATCTAAAACATATTTATTAATTCATCTTTTCCGATTATATCAAACTCATTAATTTAATGTGAAAATAAAAATGTTTACACGACTTTAAAAAAAGTTGATATTATTTTCTTTGTAAATTTTTATTTTTTACGATCAATGGTTTCATAAAAAAAGTAAGTAGTTGGTGAAGAATATTCATATAATGTATTTTCTATAATATATGTTGTTATCCTAATGTTTTATCCCTTTAATTTGCTAGAATCTTTACAATTTTTATATATCCTATAACATTTTTGTACATTTTGCATGTATTTTTGATTTTTTTGTAAAGTATATATTTTCTTGCTTAATATTCCTTACAAAAACCTCATCTTTTTATTCCAGCATTTGGAAGAATAGGCAGCATTAAAGAGAAGACTCGATCAACTATGGACCCGTCTCGTCTGTCAACAGCGTCTGGCATATCTAACAGCCAGGGGGAGATGATCAACTCCTCCGTACAGAGCTTCAAACGAGTATCTCTCTATGTGCTGGGAGAAAAAGCGCAAATGAAGGTAAGAGACTGTCAAGAAACAAAAGTCAATAAAAATTTGCAGGGATTGAAGTTTTTAGAGGGTTTGGGTTGGTCCTGTTCTTTATTCACATTGGAAAAATTGATAATTCCTGCTTTTTCTGTCTAAAGAGAAAAAAATGATGTTCTTCATCTTCTTGAAATAACAAATTGTGGATTCAATTGATTTTCAAGAGATCAGTAACCGTGATTTTCCCAAATGATATTAAGAATATTTTGAAATCTTTTACAAACAAGCATATTTGATGTGGCATGTAGGACCATTTTACAGTTTCAAATTTATTGTGCTGATTGTAAATCATATAGCAAGCAAATTATTTTTTACTTCCAGGGAATTAAGATGGAATCTTTCCCTAAGTGTGATTTTATACCTGTTGATTTCTATGAAGTCCGCCATGTCAAGGCCAGTTTTAAGAAGCTCATGAGGGCATGTGTACCCAGTACTCCTCCCTCTACAGATGCAACATTTCACAAGGCTGTGGAGGAATCAGAGTGGTTACTACAGGTAATGCCACTTATTGAATTTGACTTAGATCTTAATTTATAAGAGTGAAAAGATAAACATAACGGCTGCACATGGTTGACATTTTGTTCGCAATGTCTGACATATTTATTGAATCTGAATTCTGAACTGAACTGGGTTTATTTGCATAAGCTAAAATACAATGCTGTAGCAATCAACAAACAAAAATATAATTTGAATTCTATCCCACAAAACAAAATATTAATCCAATGTAGTCAAGAAATATAATGATAATTATTTCTACATATACATTCATGTACATTGTTTCATTAGGTTCAAAACATCATGCAGCTTGCTGGTGCCACTGTAGATCTGTTAGATGTCCAGGGATCCTCTGTTATGATCTGTCTGGAGGATGGATGGGACATTACTACTCAGGTAATTGTTTGGAGGGGGGTCCCCAAGTGACTTCGGGAGGGGAGACAGCTGGTGCCACTGTAGATCTGTTAGATGTCCAGGGATCCTCTGTTATGATATGTCTTGAGGATGGATGAACATTACTACTCAAGTAATTGTTATACCCCCACTCGTAAGAGAGGGGGCTATATTGCAATCACCTTGTCCGTCCGTCTGTCTGTCCGTCCGGTTCAATTTCTCTGCTTCTACTGGATGGATTGGTTTCAAATTTGGTACACAGCTTCAGCATGATGAGTTATACCGTGCCTCCCCTTTCCAGGTCAGTCCATCATCTACTTCCTGTTTTCTGAGCCGACTTAGACTTTTTTAGGGTAAAAAATTTGAAATGTGAAATTTTTCGTAACAGATTTCTCGGCTTCTACTGGATGGATTGGTTTCAAATTTGGTACACACAGCTTCAGCATGATGAGTTATACTGTGCCTCCCCTTTCCAGGTCAGTCCATCATCTACTTCCTGTTTTCCGAGCCGACTTAGACTTTTTTAGGGTAAAAAATTTGAAATGTGAAATTTTACGTAACAGATTTCTTGGCTTCTACTGGATGGATTGGTTTCAAATTTGGTTACAGCTTCAGCATGATAAGTTATACCGTGCCTCCCCTTTCCAGGTCAGTCCATCATCTACTTCCTGTTTTCTGAGCCGACTTAGACTTTTTTAGGGTAAAAAATTTGAAATGTGAAATTTTTCGTAACAGATTTCTCGGCTTCTACTGGATGGATTGGTTTCAAATTTGGTACACACAGCTTCAGCATGATGAGTTATACTGTGCCTCCCCTTTCCAGGTCAGTCCATCATCTACTTCCTGTTTTCCGAGCCGACTTAGACTTTTTTAGGGTAAAAAATTTGAAATGTGAAATTTTTCGTAACAGATTTCTTGGCTTCTACTGGATGGATTGGTTTAAAATTTGGTACACAGCTTCAGCATGATAAGTTATACCGTGCCTCCCCTTTCCAGGTCAGTCCATCATCTACTTCCTGTTTTCCGAGTTGACTTAGACTTTTTAGGGTAAAAAATTTGAAATGTGAAATTTTTTGTAACAGATTTCTTGGCTTCTACTGGATGGATTGGTTTCAGATTTGGTACACAGCTTTAGCATGATAAGTTATACCGTGCCTCCCCTTTCCAGGTCAGTCCATCATCTACTTCCTGTTTTCCAAGCCAACTTTGACTTTTAATGGGTCAAAAATAGACAATTTTTCGTAACAGATTTCTCGGCATCTACAGAAGGGATTGATTTCAAATTTGGTATACAGCTTTAGCATGATGTGTTGTATCGTGCCTCCTCTTTCCAGGTCAGTCTGTCATCTACTTCCTGTTTTCTGAATGGTCGAGTGGGGGTATGCTTAGCACGACTTAGTGCAACCCCTTGTTTGGAGGGGGGTCCCCAAGTGACTTCGGGAGGGGGAGACAGCTGGTGCCACTGTAGATCTGTTAGATGTCCAGGGATCCTCTGTTATGATATGTCTTGAGGATGGATGAACATTACTACTCAAGTAATTGTTTGGAGGGGGCCCCCCAGTGACTTAGGGAGGGGGAGACAGCTGGTGCCACTGTAAATCTGTTAGATGTCCAAGGATCCTCAGTTATGATCTGTCTGGAGGATGGATGGGACATTACTCCTCAGGTATTGATGGGGAGGGGGTTCCAGTGTCTGGATAGGGGTTGACAGCTTGTATGTACCTCTTCTAGATGTCCAAGGGTCCTCTTTGATGGTATGGGATATCAACTACTGTAGACTTGCTACAAGTCCCTCTCTATCATATTACTCTCTTTCATATTATATTCTCAATTGCTTGTAATACCAATATCACTGATAACGATTACCCTCTGATTGCTTATTTCTCCCGCATATAATCACTTAACATATGTTGTCTCTAATAGCATAATTTCTTTATGCCCCCTTAACAATAATTGTATTAAAAAAAGTTAGAAAGGGACTTGTAGCAAGTCTACAACTACTGTGGTATAGGGTATATCTGAAATGAGGGCATGACATTATTAAATGTTTTGCACCAATTACTAATTTCTTCTGTAATCTTTGGATATATAAATTTTATATATTAAAGTATGATAAATAATTGGTTTATTTTATTGTAAACATACAACATTAAGGGTTCCCAACATTTTTCTAAGTAAAGACCCTTTGAATGGCCTGGTTCCACTTTGATACTTTTTATAATGTAAGGGACCCTTGTGATTCTTTAATTTAACATAGATCTTACCATGATAAACAATAGAATTTCTATCATTGCCTATATTTAGCTAAGATTATAATGAACTTCTAATTTACATGTGTTTTGTGTATGTAGGTTGTGTCAATAGCTCAGATCCTTCTTGACCCTTACTACAGAACTATAGAAGGATTTAAATGTCTGGTGGAGAAGGAATGGCTATCGTTTGGTCACAGATTTACTCATCGCAGCAACCAGACAGCTGCCAACCAAGCTAGTGGGTTTGCTCCCTTGTTTCTACAATTTCTGGATGTGGTACATCAGGTATGTAAAATTTGTATGCACAAACATTTCTAAATTGGTGTTTAACTAGGTTTCTTTTAAAAAATGTTATGAACTGTTAGGCATATTCAATTGACCATAAAAAAACATTGAGATCAGAATCAAATATAAAAGCAAAATCAATCCCTTTAACTTCACTTATCAAATAAAAAGGCTAGATGAGAAGCTGACCTCAACATTGATAATAATGAGGAAAAAACTTTCCTGCTATAGCAATTGTCCAATTGAGGCTTTTTTTGAAGATTGTACTTTGAATATGTGGACTTTTTTATACAACTGCAAAAAAAATTAGGACTTATTAAGGTATGATGCTGTCTTCTCTTGTTAACTCTAGTGTAACTACAATAACTTTAGTTCTAGTTATCTGATTACTATGAAATTTGAAAATGATGTTCGCTACTATAAAAGGATGGATTCGATTGATTGTTTATGTTGTAGCAAGTTGATGGTTTGTCTTAACTTTGTATGTCTTTCTTAAGTTATGGCATTATGTTATAGAACAAAGTATACAATTGCTCTCTACTGTCATTGGACACTTTAGAGTTAAACCAATATTCTGTTCATGTATTTTCAGATCCACAATCAGTTTCCTCTGTCATTTGAGTTTAACCAGTTCTTCCTGAAGTTTCTGGCCTATCATTACGTGTCCAACAGGTTTCGTACTTTCATGATGGACAATGAATATGAGAGGTTTGAGTCTGGCTGGATTCTTGACGAGAAGAAAATGTCCAAGTTAGATGAACCCGAAGAAGATGGTAAGATTACTGTGGATTCATTTATTTTCGTGGGGTTTGATGAAAAAGGATCAGTTTGTGGATTCTTAAATTCTTGGTTATGAAGACTGCAGTATACAGATCTATGTTAAGTTTTCTTTTCGTTGGGCAACAATTTTCCTGGATCATATCCACCCACAAAAACCATGAAAATTGATACCCCACAAATAATAATGAAACCACAGTATACAAGATCTTGATGCTTAGGATCATGTGACTTTTGACTATAACTTGGTATCCATTGTCTTTGAGATGAAAATTAATCTTTAATGGTCTATTTTCATTAAATGAAAGGCTGAAAGATTTTGTTTTGGATCTTGGGGGACTTCAAATTTTATGTGCCACCTACAAAAGTAGAGGGGTATATACATGTAGTACATGTATTCCTGTCTGTCTGTCTGTTCATCTAAAATCAGGTTTACCTTGAGGTTAAAGTTACTTTTCCAATAAAGAAGTATGATATCACCATGAAACTTTATACACATATTCATCAGGGAAACAAAAATTATCATAAATATTATCCCTTTATCATCTTTATGATTGAGTAATTGAGTAATTTTTGAAAAAAAGATAGACAGTTTTAATGCTAACTCATCTTGATTGTTAGATCTACATTATTCTTGTTTCATTTCCAAGTGTTTTTAAATTTTTAGTGTATTATAGCTTTATTTGCATATGGTACATGTATGTGTTTGTCCTTTATATGACTCTTATACAAATTGACAATTAAAATTATTTATAGAAATTTAAATGAATTTCACAGCCTTACTTGTGAAACATAAATAATATATATGTGAAAGATCACATAAAAATAGAAAGAAAGCATTTAAATGTCGATTATAATGTAAAAATGTGCCCCCATGATCCTGACTTTGAACATTTTCTTTTTAATTACCATGATTACCTACATATGTATGATCTGTCATGTATATTTGTCTTTCTATTATGTAGGTTTTGCCAGCATGTGCATAATATAAATCAGAACTTATATCCATATTTCTGTTATTCAGGTTTTGCCTACAGACAGCAGTCTAACCCTGGGATGTCTGCGTGGGACTATATAGAGAAACATCACAGACGGTCTCCTGCCTTCTGTAACTTTATGTACAGTGTTCAGGACACAGAAATGGTAGGATAAGACTAGTTGCTTTCAAATTATTTTAGTTTCCTTCACTAAGCCTCATGGCTTTGTCTTGGTTCTCTCAGGGTCAGACTTTGTGCATCGAAAAAAAGGGCAATAAACCCTAGGATGCATTCTAGCTCACTGAAAATATTTTAAAAATATCTTGACCAACTTATCTTAGTGGCTTAGGGGGCCTGGGTGGCTGAGTGGTCTAAGGTGCCGGTTTAAATACCACACTATTGATCACTAGCTGATCACCTCTCAGCTGGTTTCCTCCACCATTAAAACTGACCACCCTACATGACCCAGGTGCGTCGATTAAGGGCGTTAAACACCAGCATAGACACACCTAAGTGGCTTTTGGAACTTTGGTATTTCAATGTCATCTTGGTTTTCCCTTGCTTTTATTTTAAACATTTTAAGACCAACCTTTGATAGAAATGAGATATAGTGTTCTGTTATGTCTAGTTCTTTCATTCACACTCATGGTTACAAGGTACCTTTAGGTTTAGGTTCGTTTGTGGTGAAAGAATTGTGTTATTTTTGTGAAAATATGCATTAGAGTATGACATGTATGAACAAGGTTAAAAAAAATAAGCCATCTTGTCAACAGCCTTATACATGAAAAGTGACAATTATATGTAGGAATTTCTTGCTGTGAAAAGTTAGTAAAATGGTTTATGATATGTAACTGCGAAAAATATTTTTACTGTAACTGTTTTCTCAGCAACTGCTTTTCTTAGCCTCTTGATTTAGTATTCAGCATAAGGTTAGAGTCCTAAATTATGTCTTTACTAGCTACCTGTAAAATATGTGTTATTTTTTGGTCCTTGACCCATATTCTGTTAATTTTAGGTCCTGCGTCCTTATTCTAACTTGGCCAATATGAAGATCTGGGACTATTACTGTGATGAAGACTTGGCCCATGGTCCACCGTACGAGATGGAACTGGTCCAGAAAGAGTTGGCCCTGAACGAGGATGTCACTACAGAAGGGGCTCCTAGTACTCGTAGGGTTGTAAATATTTGTTTTGACAACATACAGATTCAGGAGCCAGAATCATTCAAAGTGCTGTTACAGGTGAGTTGTTTTCTTCACAAAGGAGAAGAGCAGGGAAGGCCCAAAGTCAGCCCAAGAATTCAATTTGGAATTACCTGCTTTTCATTGCTGCTTGGATGTTCATTAGGCACTGTATTTGAAATATTTTTTCAAATGTTATAAATTTAGAATTGATAGTTTAAACATATTTGTTTATCCTGGATTGGGAAACAAGCTTAATGCTTATATGAATCCCTCTCCAGCCAGAAGTTTTCGAGTGTGGCCTTTGTAGCCCCGATAAGCCTACTCTTATCAAACTCCACAAAGTTGTTGATTTCTGCTCGGTTGATTTTGTGTTTTGTGTTTCTTTTCGTGCTGTTTTTGTTCGTGTTTACCGGTTTTGGACTTTTGACACTTGAATGCCCCATTGGTGCCTCTTTGCTTCTTACATATAAATTGCTAATGCCAGGAGGTAGATAGGTAACAAAAATATTTTTTTAACAATTTTCTAGCAACTGCTAATCTTACCCTTTTGATATGTAAAATGTACCTTACGCATTATGTCCCATATATTGGGATTCCATTTCAAGTTTTTCTCTTCTTGTTTACAAAATCCTGCCATTCTTGACAAAGACAGATTTTTTTATCAAACTAGTTTTAAGGTATATCTTCTTATTTACAAATTCCTGCCATTTTTGACTTAGACAGATTTTTGATTGAACTTATTAAGAGGTGTATCTAAGTTTTCATTTTGTGTTCATTATTTTTTGCAGGAGGTTCACAGGGTACAAACAGATTTAGGACACTTACAACAAAAGTGGCGTTCAATATGGGACAAATTAGAAGGACCCTCTCGTGAAACTATGAGACGTAACGTCTCGTTCTCTACTCAAGTTCTTAGATCTCATGGAAGATCAATTCATAAACGTTCTACGTTAGAAATTCTTGTGAAAGGGAAAATGTTAGGAGAAGCAGCAAAAAGATTCAGTCAACCGCATCGATTCGACAAATTCACCTACACAACACCTGCTTATTGTGATTATTGTTCTCAGGTGTTGTGGGGTTTCCTCAAAACAGGTAACTGTTACTGTATTAAGGTTTTCTTTTTGTCCTATGTGGTAACTGGAGCAGGTTGTGCTACTATAATAGAAAAAATAGAAACGACCAAGCAAAAAGATAAAAGTAAATGTTAGATGTTTTTAACGTCAGTGAATACATATCAGTTAAGTGTACAAAGTCAAACAACATAAGCTCTTCAGAGCTTTTGACCAACGGTTTGGCTGATACAGGCCCTTGCATTGTTGCTAGGCTTGTGTGGTAGAAAGGCTGAAAAATCTGTGAGACCCATGAGCAATGGAAGGTGCCTTGGAAACCTTGTCAAAGGTGGGGTTTGAACCACAGAATTGTTGCCCTATGATTTGAAGTCCAGCACCACTTGGCTACAAATTCTTCGGTTATTTGTCAATGCTAGGTGTTTATTTATCAGCTGAAGCCAGGACTATTGTAATCATTTCCAAAGTCAAGTAATTAAATAATGTTGATAGTACCTAAAGGGGCATATTGTAATCTAAATTTCCAATTACATTCAAAGCAATACAACAAAGAGACTTCAAGTGTTCCTTCCTAGGAATAAAAGCATCAGAATTTCATGAAAAACAAGAAGATTTTGGTGTTCAGAAACAGTTTGCAGTTCCTGATTGTTTTCAGACTATCAGATTAGTCATATCCAGGCATGAGTTTTATTTCATCTTTATTTTCTAGGAATGCATTGTGCTGACTGTGGTTATAATTGTCATGAAAAATGTATGTCTCACGTACCAAAGAACTGTACCAAGCTAAAGATAGTTGCAGAAAGCAGCAACAGTAGTACAAATGTGTCACGGACAGGTGTCTCCGATACAAGCTCAGTGTCGGGGGGTAAGTACCGCTTTACCTTATGGTTGCAACGACAACATTGGCAGTTTAGGGAACTTATCAAGTCCAAGATGCAATGATGTGAATGTGATGAATCTTTTTGAACAGCAGGAAAGGCGCAAACGCAGTCATGGACATCGGAAGTACAATTCACCGAAGGTACATGACGTGTCTATCAATGGACTGCTTTCGTCTATTCAACAACCTCTCGGGATTCATCACATTCGCACTAAATTGTATTCTATTCCTCTTTCCAAACGTCTTACAGCCATTGTTCTTGACATTGGATACAACCGATTATTCAAACCAGTCGGTGTTCCACACGAAAACAACAAGGACAATCGCTCTTTCATTTCTCTTCCAATTTGCGGACGTATTATGGTATGATGCTGTCGTCGTCGTTGTCGGTGTCTGTTAACTTTTTAGTGTTTCCACAATAACTTTAGTTCCAGTTATCCGATTGCTATGAAACTTTACAATGATGTTCCTTACCATAAAAGGATGCATGGGATTGATTTTGGAGGTCCCCCCTATTTTTCGTTTAGAAATTAGGGGCCAAAAAAGGGCCAAAAATACTACTTTTTTGTTTGTTTCCACAATAACTTTAGTTCTAGTTATCCAATTGCTATGAAATTTGACAGTGATGTTCCTTACCATACAAGGATGAATGGGATTGATTTTGGGGGTCCCCCCTTTTTTTGTTTCGAAATTAGGGGCCCAAAAGGGGGAAAAAATTCAAATATTTTACTTGTTTCCACCATAACTTTGGTCCTTGTTGGCCTATTGCTGTGAAATTTGTCAAGAATGTGTCTTACAATAAAATAATGAACCTGATGAATTTTTGTGCCCCCCTTTTTCTCCGTTGTGTAATTAGGGGCCAAAATAAAAACTTTTTTATTTGTGGTCCGATTTCAAAATTTTTTTTTTACATGTTTGTTCTTGTCAAATAGCGGATACAAAATTAAGAATTAATTTTTGCGACCCCCCCTTTTTCTCCCTATTACGTAATTAGGGGCCAAATGGGGCCAAAATCGAAACTTTTTTATTTGTGGTCCGATTTTGAAATTTTTTTTTGCAAGTTTATTTTTGTCAAGTAGCGAATCCAAATTTGAGAATTTATTTTTGCGACCCCCACCCTTTTTCCCCTTATTACGTAAATAGGGGCCAAATTGGGCCGAAATTGAAACTTTTTTATTTCTGGTCCGATTTTGAAATTTTTTTTTGCATGTTTGTTCTTGTCAAATAGTGAATACAAAATTAAGAATTAATTTTTGCGACCCCCCCTTTTTCCCCCTATTACGTAATTAGGGGCCAAATGGGGCTTTTTTATTTGTGGTCCGATTTTGAAATTTTTTTTTGCAAATTTATTTTTGTCAGGTAGCGATTCTAAATTTAAGAATAAATTTTTTGGGCTGTAATCATAATTTTAAAAAAATTCTGGTTCGATTTTTAATTTTTTCCCCAAACATTATTCTTTTAAAGAGTAGAATACAACATTCAAAATTTATATTGTTAGCCCCTGGCTTGAAAGTCCATCAGAGAAGCATGTGTCAAAAACCTTTGTCAGTCCACCATGGGCTGCATGTGTCCAGAACAATAGACTATCCATATTAGGCCTAAAACGTACAGGGTTCTACATGTTGCAGTCGTATCATGCTGCGCTTGGCGAAGCTTTTTATTAAACAAAGGTCTGGATGCCATAAATTTAGGAAACATTTTACACCATAAATCTGTTACAGAACATATCCCTCCTTATTTCAAAGACAAAAGTGTTCCCGTCATTTCTTATTCCTATACTTCCACCATTGCACCTAAGGTATTTAACTACAAACAAGTTTTGCGGGATTACCAAATCAACGACCTCAAGGCAAAACCACCAGACTGTTCTTGTGAAAACCCCATTTAAATATAGTCCCTCTGGCCACGTCATTACCGGGGACCTCAACATAGTGGAAAATGACCAACTCCGCGATGTTTTGGCCAAAGGACCAAAATATCGTGAGCCTAGAGCAATCAACTGGAACCATAATTTCAAAACAATTATGGAGTCAGTTGTAGACTATGCCAGAAAATGGGCCAAAAAAGATCATGAAAAAGAAAGCGACGTTCTTTCTGAATGGGTAAAGTCTGTGAGGTCGTTGGTTTTGAAAAGGATTAACGATGAGCACCAAGGCAACATCTATTTTCCACAACCCTGATGTTGCAAAGACATTGTCCACCTTACATGACAAATATGTTGTCGTACCTGCTGATAAAGCGCCTAACAACATCATTTTCGTATGCAAAAGACACTATATTGATTGTTTAACAGCTGAATTAGGGGTTGGTTGTACTAGCAAAAGCACGACATATACAGCAACAACACTGTCAAAGGAGGAAATAATCAACAATCATAATTCTGTAATTTCTTCCTTTGGCATATCTGTTGACAAAAAGAACGATGACGTTCCATCCTTGTATTGGATTCCAAACTCCATACAAGCAACGATTTATTGCTGGGTCATCCAAATGTACAACTAAGCCTCTTTCAGTTTTGTTAACATCAATATTGACGGCAATAAAATCAAGCCTTCAAAAGTATTTCGATTGTTGTTACTCTAGAAATGGCGTCAATCAAATGTGGATTCTCAAAAATTCTAAAGAACTGATGGAAAGTCTCCATTCTAAGTCATTTTCATCATGTAATAGCATTAAAACGTTTGACTTCTCTACATTATATACTTCAATTCCACATTCACAATTAAAATCTCGTTTGGCACAGCTGATTAAACGTAGCTTTATCAAAAAGGATGGAAAACGCAGGTACAAGTATTTGGTAGTCGGTTATAAAAAGACTTACTTTGTCATCCAAGAGTCTAGCAAGAAAAACAAATTTACAGAAGATCAAATAATAGAAATGCTCAACTTTCTAATCGACAACATATTTGTACAGTTTGGTGGACGTGTTTTTCAGCAAACAATAGGTATCCCAATGGGCACAAATTGTGCACCATTGCTTGCCGATTTGTTTCTTCATTCATATGAAGCAGACTTCTTACAATCACTTCCAGACAAAAAGGACCGCAAACTTGCTTTATCCTTCAATCTCACATTTCGTTATATTGATGATGTCCCTTCGCTAAACAATTCTCGATTTGGTGACTATTTACATCTCATATATCCGAAGGAACTTGAGGTAAAGGACACTACAGATTCTAGGAGGTCTGCTTCATATTTGGATCTATTTCTCGAAATTGACACACAATGAAGGCTTTGTACAAAGCTCTATGACAAACGTGATGACTTCAACTTTCCAATTGTTAACTTTCCCTTTCTGTGTAGCAACATTCCGTCCGCTCCAGCATATGGAGTTTACGTATCACAATTGATTCATTATTCCAGAGCATGTGGGGAGTACAACGACTCCCTTGATAGAGCTACACGGCTGACAAGCAAATTGTTAACACATGGGTACGTTGCTCCCAGGTTGTTGTCATCACTCAAGAAATTTTACGGACGACATCATGTGCTTGTATGCAAATACGGGATTTCTATCTCTCAGATGAGCACAGATGTTGGTTTGACATAGAGTTTTGTAATGTCATCCTTTCCGGATTTGACCAACACTTTATCGATCTTTGTCAACGTGACGGGTGTGCTATAGCAAGCAGGAACTGCTTACTCTTCTGGAGCACCTGAGTTCACTCTCGTTTGGACTTGAGTTCGCGTTGCTGAATGCGGTTTTGTTGTTATGTGTGTGTGTGTTTTATGATGTTGTGTGGTTTGTTTTGTTGTGATGATTTTTTGTCTGCCGGTTTTGTCTTTGTCTTCACGGTTTTATGATACTGATTACCCCTTTGGTACACCTTTGCTTCTATGAGGATTATATGATTCAAATATACATAGCTCTAGGAAAAAAGGGGTTACTGTTTTGTTTATGTGTAGTTCTGTATCCCATAGTTCTGTCACTCTTAAAGGGTATCACCTATGAGCAGTGGCTAACATATTTACTTGTCTTACATGTTTTGCAGTACTGATGTAAAAATATGAAGTGAAAAAGGGCAGAAAACTATTGAGATTGTTGTCTTTTATTGTTTATTTAAATTTTCTTCTTTACAAAGTGTGAACTGTGAACATGGGGTTATGCTCTTGCTACAAAATCAAATTCATATGTCATAAATAATGTTTTTTGATGAGAAGAAATTACTCCTAAAGAGCCAATTTGTTTTTCTTATCTTATACTTATATTCAATTCTTTATTGTTAATTGCAATGTGTATTTAAAGACGAGTCTATAAAAGTTGAAGGGCATTTATTTTTGTCTCGCCTGCGACTTTAGTTGCTGAAGGCGAGACATAGGTATTACTTTTCGGCGGCGGCGGCGTAAGCTTTTTTGTAAGACTTTTGTGGAAAATGATTTACAAGAAAAGTATAATAGCTAGGCATCTGATATTTGGTATACAGACAGTTAGGGTTATTGTCTACACTACTGACACCATGCCATTTGACCCTGACCCAAATTTAATGGTTCAGTGACTCTGTGAACTTAGATGTTTTTTCATACCAAAAGACCCCTTTGTAAGACTTTTGTGGAAAATGAATTACAAGAAAAGTATAATAGCTAGGCATATGATATTTGGTATACAGACAGTTGGGGTTATGGTGTAAGCAACTGGCACCATGCCGTTTGAATTTGACCCCGATGTCATGGTTCAGCGACTCCTTGAACTTAGATGTTTTTTCAGGCCAACAAACCCCTTTGTAAGACTTTTGTGGAAAATGAATTCAGTGAAAAGTATAATAGCTAGGCATCTGACATCTGGTATACAGACATCCCATTTTCACGGTTCAGTGACTTTGTGAACTTTTCGGGTTGGAAATGAGTTAAATGAAAAGTATAATATTATAGCTAGGCATCTGATTTTGGGGATTATGGTCTACACAACTGACATCACCATGAAATGTGACCTTGACCCCATTTTTATGGTTGAATGACTTAGAGAATGTTGGTCTTTTTTCATTGTTTCTCAATAACTATGGTATCTAGAACACACTTCAGACATTTTTGTGATGGTTAAATGGAATTCTGTTATCTGTCACATGACCTTGCCTTAACTTTTCTGAAGGCCCAGCTAGACCTTCAATGAGTTCTGTGATGGTGCCGACAGGCGAGACATATTTTAGTGTCAACTCTTGTTTTGGTTGGTTGTTCACAAGTCCCACATCTTTTAAAACAAATTGAAGCAAATACTATGTATTATGCAATTCAAATAAATATCTTACATAGACATTTGATATTTACATAGACTTTTGTGCAACTAAAAATAACTAGATGTTAAAGTTACACAAACTAAACAACAAAAATTTGATCCCACAAATTTAAATTAAATTTGATATTTACATAGACTTTTGTGCAACTAAAAATAACTAGATGTTAAAGTTACACAAACTAAACAACAAAAATTTGATCCCACAAATTTAAATTGCCTTATATTTAGTAGGAACACTCACAGGAGTCCATCCAAGCTACGAGAACTTTACTTCATCACACAATACCACAGAACAAAGGATATTAATAGAGGGATACCTCTTCAAGAAGGGGGCGTTACTGAAGGGCTGGAAACAGAGATGGTTTGTCTTAGACCAGACCAGACATCAGGTAAGATATTGATAGAGGGATACCTCTTTAAGAAGGGGGCGTTACTGAAGGGCTGGAAACAGAGATGGTTTGTCTTAGACCAGACCAGACATCAGGTAAGATATTGATAGAGGGATACCTCTTAAGAAGGGGGCGTTACTGAAGGGCTGGAAACAGAGATGGTTTGTCTTAGACCAGACCAGACATCAGGTAAGATATTGATAGAGGGTTACCTCTTTAAGAAGGGGGCGTTACTGAAGGGCTGGAAACAGAGATGGTTTGTCTTAGACCAGACCAGACATCAGGTAAGATATTGATAGAGGGATACCTCTTTAAGAAGGGGGCGTTACTGAAGGGCTGGAAACAGAGATGGTTTGTCTTAGACCAGACCAGACATCAGGTAAGATATTGATAGAGGGATACCTCTTCAAGAAGGGGGCGTTACTGAAGGGCTGGAAACAGAGATGGTTTGTCTTAGACCAGACAAGACATCAGGTAAGATATTGATAGAGGGTTACCTCTTCAAGAAGGGGGCGTTACTGAAGGGCTGGAAACAGAGATGGTTTGTCTTAGACCAGACCAGACATCAGGTAAGATATTGATAGAGGAATACCTCTGTAAGAAGGGGGCCTTACTGAAGTGCTGGAAACAGAGATGGTTTGTCTTAGACCAGACCAGACATCAAGTAAGATATTGATAGAGGGATACCTCTTTAAGATGGGGGCGTTACTGAAGGGCTGGAAACAGAGATGGTTTGTCTTAGACCAGACCAGACATCAGGTAAGATATTGATAGAGGGATACCTCTTTAAGAAGGGGGTGTTACTGAAGGGCTGGAAACACGAGATGGTTTGTCTTAGACCAGACCAGACATCAGGTAAGATATTGATAGAGGGATACCTCTTCAAGAAGGGGGCGTTACTGAAGGGCTGGAAACAGAGGTGGTTTGTCTTAGACCAGACCAGACATCAGGTAAGATATTGATAGAGGGATACCTCTTTAAGAAGGGGGCGTTACTGAAGGGCTGGAAACAGAGATGGTTTGTCTTAGACCAGACCAGACATCAGGTAAGATATTGATAGAGGGATACCTCTTCAAGAAGGGGGCGTTACTGAAAGGCTGGAAACAGAGGTGGTTTGTCTTGGACCAGACCAGACATCAGGTAAGATATTGATAGAGGGATACCTCTTTAAGAAGGGGGCGTTACTGAAGGGCTGGAAACAGAGATGGTTTGTCTTAGACCAGACCAGACATCAAGTAAGAACAATTGCTTTAAATCATGGAAGCATGTTTATTTATAGAAATAGTACTGTAAACGTGAAAATTTTAGTGTGGTGGTAATTTTTGCTTAATTCAGGATCACAAAATATACGTGAAAAATATCCCCCACAAGAATAGATTATTCTTTAAGTAAAGAGTATAAATAATCAAATGAAAACTGAAGCTAAAGGTGAAAATAATACCCCATTAAAATTTCCAGGTTTACATTAGGTCATTAGATAACTGGATTTTTATGAAGGCTTTAAGCACTTATCCTTAACAAAAATTTTGTTTTTTGTTGCTGAATGAAGCTTGTATTATGTACATTTTTCATCTCATTCCTCATTCGTTTGTGATGACAAATGAAAAGATGATTGTTAACAGCCTACAAAAGTAGAGGGAATAAAGGGTTTAATTGTTTGATCAAAGATAATTTAGATGAAGAAAATATGTTATCTAATGACACTTCATCACTTGATTCTAATGTGCAGGTTCTAAAAATGTATACACAGCACTGTATTGTATGACACCTTTTCCATATTGTGTAAATAAGATAGGAATATCCAGTGTTATGTGTGTTTTTACACTGTAATTTCTCTAAGTTCTTTCATGGATGTTGCAAATGTTTTGTTGTTGGGTGAAGATCTGGACATTCTTTACTTATGATTTCTTTTGAAATTTTATCCATTTTAGATGAGATATTATGACTCTAATGACGACCCTACATGTAGAGGGTTCATTGATATGTTTGATGTACAAGCTGTTCATCCAATCAAAAACGTCCAGGGCCCGCTCAAGAAATCAGATGAAAATGCAGCTTTCGAGGTATGATAAAAGTGTTTATGCTCATTTTTTTCTGTAAGGATGTTCAAGGGTGACTTTGAAAGTGATGAGATTTTAAAATCTCTTAAATGATAAAGGAAAAATAAGTTTAGATTTTGATAGGTTACCATACTTGTTTTAAAGATGATAAGTGTTCAAAATTTGACTGAAAAGGTATTCTATGCTTTATTCATAGCTTTAACATTAGCATAGTTTAGCTGTTACCGGTAAAACATGTGAAAAAGTTATCAGAATTTGTTTTTTAATTGTAAAACAAATATCTATGATGTAAAGAAGACCTTGAACATAAGAAAAATTAGTGGTAGCTTGCAAAAAGTTTTACCTTATTATACCCCTGCTTGAAAAGTGGGGTATAGTGATGGTGGTGTCTGTCTGTGATATAATGTACATGTGCACCTACTATTTTAAAATTTGATCTGATGAATATCTGAGGGTTCCCATTGCCAAACATAAACTTAGCCATTACACAACAAGGGGATACCTATCTCCCTTATCCACAATCCTCCGAAACCCCTCAACAGATTTTCATGAAACTTTTACATAATCATTGTGATATAATGTAGATGTGCATCTACTATTTAAAAATGTTATCTGATTAGGTTTTGGGGAGGCCGAGGGTATTTATTTGTGAGCAGCTGCTCACAGTCTTTTTAGTTTTGATGGTGAAAAGACGAAGATTCCGAAAAAATGTCATAAATCTCAAACACTGGCCTGCCAACATCCTTAAATGTTAAGATTATAAGAAAAATATTACATAAAAATTACAGTTAAACATTCATTTTAGTTATTTATGACATGTTTAAAAAAAATAATGCTTTTGTAATTTGTGTATTAGATTAACAAAAAAAAGTCTTCTAAACAAATCATAGAGAAATTTTCTCTTAAATTGATTTGTATTAAAATCAAAATAATAGAATAATGATGTATTGTTTCCTTTTCAGTTAAAGACCAGTAAAAGACTTTATCATTTCTATGCCCCCGATGCTAAAACAGCGCAGGAATGGATAGACAAGATACATAGTTTTATATGATAGTAGCCAATTTTAGGAAAATTTTATCAGACAATATTTTAACGTGACAAATCTTTTATACCAGAAACTCAGTTTTTAATGTTGTCGTGAAGTGTTGAGTGTTGCTATGAATAAAAGGTATTTACCTCAGGGCAAGAACATTTAACAGTTCTAATGCAGTGAAACAGAGATTATCAATGCAGAGATACGGAATGATGCTTTAAGCCCAGGAGATACAATGGATTCTTTATATCAGAACTTAATGAGATGAAAACATCTAGATTTGTTTGAAGTGTAAGATCAGCTGATGGAGATTATAATTATAAACATGATGAAATTTTTCATATCAGGGATGGAAGAATTTAAAAGTGTCATGGATTTTTTTTTAAACTGAAGGCAGTTGTAAATATTAGAGTTTAAAGGGATGAAGCATTCAAGATGCTTATGACATTGAAGATTTAGCTGATTTGAGAAATGCACACAAAGGTGATATTTTTTTTCCTTATCAGATGTGGAAAATGTAAAAGCTTCCTGGATTTGTAAGCTGAAGGCAGTTAATAAATGCAGATGCAAAAGTATAAAACAAAAAAGATGTGAAAAAATGTATTAAATATCATGTTAGCTGATTATATTTTAAGCCTGTTTTATTTTAAGAGAAACATATAGAAATTGATAAAATCTGAAAACAATATTTAATTATTGATTAATCAGATGTTTTAAACCTCAACATTGCTGGGAATATTTTGAAATTCACTCTTTAATAAATGGGAAAAAATCAGCTTTTAGAATTTGAGATTATGAAATTAATATGATACAAAACTTTTGTCATGGGGGTAATATTATTGGTGAATAAAGACATGACTGATTGCATATATTGATAAACATGATTTATAAGTAGTTATAATCTGACATATTCATTAATCTCATTGATTTCCATAAATATTCAAATGAAATGTAAAGCAATTTTTTTATCTAAAAGCATTTTAATCATATTTATTTATTTCTATTTTACATTTGCAACATGAATTGCACAATTAATGCAATGCCATTAGATAAGTTTGCCATTAGAACAATATAGACCTGTATGTTTTGATGAATTAGATGAATTTGTGAATAGGACATCAAAAACGTTATGTATTAGTAATGTTTGTAGCTCTGTAGATTTTTGAATGAGTATGAACACATTGCTGTAGTTTTTACATTGTACAATAGATCCAATTTTAAATTATTGACATTATGCATTTTTTACAATGGGGTTAAATCTCATGTTTCGTTCATATGCAATATAGATAAAGAATCTGCTTTGTTACTTGTTCAATCATAAGTTGTTGTAATGTTATTGTTTTTTTTATGTGACACTGCTTTAATACAAATGTATAATGGATTTTGATTTGATTATGTTGTTGCAATTTCTTTAGATTGGAAATAATGCATAGAGCATAAAGCTATTGTTTGTTTAAGACATTCTGGGTTTTATTTTAAACTCTGTGCAGTGATGAAGTCATTTTTGTATAAAAAGAAATAAGCTTGTTAGACAAATTGAACACAGGGGAATATACTTAGCTACTGGTGAATACTTTCTTGTAATTTCAAGTTTTTTGGCTTTACACATGCAGATACTGGAGCCTTTTCATACCTTACATGAGGGTGGTAAAGGGGGAACTGTGCACGGCTGAACGGCAAATGATAAGTGGCTTTCACGATGAACGGAAAATAATTCTTGCTGATCTCGATGCACGATAAATAAAGAAACAAAATATTATTCGTTAATGAAGGGAAATCCCTGAATTTTGCTCAGTTTTTGACTGTTTTGACAGTTGTGTATTCTTGAAACAGTACAATACGGCAAGGAGTAAGTGAAAATTGAGAAGTCCTAGAATTTTATGATTTCTTGGTGAACAATATCTTGTTTAGCATTTTTTGTCTAAAATACCATGAATGAAAAATAATCCATGCAAATCACGAAACACAAAAAAATAAATTAAGGTGAACACGATGAACGATGAGCCCCCTATGCACGACTGAACAAGAAATAAAAAATTCAGAAATCGATGAACAGAAAATAAAAAATGTCGAATATGATGCACGAAAATAACCCTTTACCACCCTCTTACATATCTTAAAAAGCTCTAGCCATTTCAAAGCAAGCTCATAGCAAGTTAATAAGAATAATATACCTTCTATAAAGTAGTGGAAATTGAATTCATGCAAAAATTTTAGATCTCTTATATTAACCTTCAAACATTTTTTTATTTACTGTCTGTTGCTAAATATAGACAAGGAAGTAAATTGCTCACTGTTTTAACAGTATTATACATAGCCATGTGGTGGTGGGGTCAAAGGGCAAGAAAAAGAATACTCAGAGAAAAGAATATGGGGATGGATTTTTCGCTTTTTACTTTTTCATTTTTTTTTCATGATAGTCTTTTTTCACTAGCTCATACATTTAACATACTTTATTGGGTAAAATTATTAGTCACTAGCGATGCACCATTTTATTACTTTCATTAGCATTTTGTTGATTAATTTGATAATTTTGTGATCTTCATATTTTACATTTAGGTGCCAAATATACATTGATTTTTTTCATAGTTGAAAGTATGTTAATTATCATGGTGTGATTCAAGTTGAATATTTCTTGTTTTAAAAATAATATGCTCATCAGCTAAACCATTCAAACCTTAAATGGATTTTCTCCTGTTTGGTAACAAAAACCGTATATTTCATATAAAGGTTTTAATTTTTTCACAATTTTTCTGTTAATGAATTATTTAGACAAATGCAAAGTTTGTTAACATTCATGTACATCAGTTCTATTTATTGTCATCAAACACTTATGGTCCTCATAACTTGGAAGAGTTGTGTGCAATAAATTTCATCTTTGATTCATCAATTGTGCTTTTTTACTTTTATGTTTTGAAATTTAATTTTGAAAAAATTAAGATAAGAGATCTGAACTGAAAATGTCCATGACAAGATTTTTTATTTGTTCAATTTAACATTAGATTCTGTCTTGTTATTTCTTGTTTACTTTTAGGCTGTTCTTAGTTTTGTTATTTCAATTAAAAATTAAATTCAAAACTAACGTATACAAATACATGTTTCTAATACATTAATCTTTAACTTTAAAAAATGTAAAACAATTTATATTTCTTGTCTTAGTTTAATATGAGATCATAACTGAAATATCTAATGTTTACTAGATCAACTCAGTTTTCATTTAAATATGCAAAGACATATTTAGGTAACTTTACAGATTTTTCAATTTTTTTATCATGGCTGCAAATATACTTAGTCATTTCAGAAAATTGTTTGAACCCATGTTGGCAACTCCTATATTTTATATCCAGTCCAAAACTAACTAAGTAAGACCCCCTTACCCTTACCATATAAGCTCACATGACCAAATAGATAAATATACCACTCCCTTCATCAGACTTATAATCAATAGATTTTACATTCATTTTACATGTAAAGTTGTTGTAATTTTATATGTACAGCTGACATCTATGTTTTTATAGCATCAATTTATTATGTACATTATGTGTAAACACTGTCTTATTTATTTATTTGTTAAGAAATGTGGAAATTCCTTAATTTATGAAAAACTGTTTGTTCTTGCTGAAAATTGTAAAATTTCCTCATGCAAATATCAAAAGAAAACTCCACCCCCCCAAAAAAAAGAATAAAAATGGGAGATAAAAACAATAAAGAATGTTTGCTCATTAACTAAAAAAAGTATATGGACAGGAGTTCTTAAAATTCACCTTTTTAATACCACCCTATATCCCCAAGAACCAATCAAATTTTTTTCAGTATTTTCATATCTAGATATTTGAACCAATAAGCATGTATTTCTTATTGCATTTTATTTAACCTTGATATGATGACAAATAGTTTGATTTCTTGTTTAGCTACAATTTTTTTCTGAAAAAAGTATTTAATAAATAGTATATAATTTTGCCCATATGGTTAAAATGTTTCAGAATATGATATGAGGAATATTAATTTTAGGCAGGATCAAACAGTGTTTTGATAATTATTAAGAATTTTCACAATGTTTTGTTGTTACTGCTGTGTCATGTTCATCGGGTCCCTGTTTTAGTTTCAACCACAACAAAGCAAGGTGTTGATTGGTTGATAGAGAAAAAAAGCATAATAAATGATGTATAAAAAGCATGTGTTTTCTTTTTGGTGTCCGTGATGCAAAATAGTGAGGACCCAACTTATAGAAGCTCTAAAGTTTTTACTTCATCTGTTAATTTGATATGTCAATTATTTGTGAATAAAGGTAATAACAAGATAATTGAGCTTGGAGGATCAATTTCAATGTCCAAATGGAAAAAGAAAAAACAAGGAAGACATACAGGAAAAACTGAAGATCACAATGGTCCTGACATGGTACAGGCATTTGAATTGAAATGGTGGGTCAAAACAGGTTTTTATAATGCACCAATACTCCCTCTTGAAACTGTAAAATTTTAAACTTTAAAGGGAAGCAGACTTAAAATTTTACAATAAAGGATTCAAGTACATGTAAAATGTAGTGATTTTCCACGAAAACCTATAAAATATTTTTGGAAAATAGTGAAGCCCCTTCCTTAGTCTTCTAGTTGTAATAGGTCATCAAGAATTGATTAGATGTTAAAGAGATGTGAAAGAAGTGAACTTCATCTTATATCAACCCTATATGAAAGAGACCTGTCGATTACATTTTCCAGAGTGTATCTAAATACTTAAGGGTTTTCCTATTTCTATTTTAAACTTCCTCTTATATTGTGTAGTTGTAATAGGATTCAACCATTGATTAGATGTTAGTGAGATGTGAAAGAAGTGTACTTCACCTTATATCATAATCAGAATTCTGGGATGGGTTAAAGAGATCAGACCCTGGATATGTACTTACGTAAGGAGCATCCAATAAATCATGCAGAAGTAATTGCTCCTATTTAGCTCACCATCTTTTGGCATCCGTCGTCCGTCTGTCTGTTGTCCGTCTGTCCATTAGCTTTTTAGCTCACCTGACCGGAAGGGTCATGTGAGCTATTGCCATCACTTTGCGTCCGTCGTCTGTCGTCCGTTAGCTTTTTTCAAACATCTTCTTCTCTGAAACTGCTAGGCCAAATGCAGCTAAACTTGATATGGTTGTTCCTTAGTGTATTGTGCAAAAAGTTTGCGTTGGGATTTTTGATACGTCAAAAAACATGGCCGCTGTTACTAAAAATAGAACAGGGGGGTCAAATACAGTTTTTTGCAAATAACTCAAAAATGGTGACAGATATCAAAATTCTGGCAGGATAAAAGTGATCAGCACCTCAAGATCTACCTGCCCTGTAATTTTCAAGAAGATCCAACAACCGATGTAGGAGTTATTGCCCTTTTTCTAGATTTTTCAAAATTTTGCACTTATTTAGCCCCATATCTTAATAACTATGCAAGATATTTTAAAAATTCAAATTGCATATGATTAAGCACATTAAGATCTACATTTCATGTAATTAGGTCAAAGCTGTGGAACCATTTTTATATGACCGCAAATTTTTGCCATCGTATTATGTTATGGCATCGTGGTTGTCGTCGTCGTTGTCGTTGTCATCGTCTGTAGACACTTTGGTTTCCGTGCGATAACTTTAGTTGTAGTTAACCAATTGTTATAAAATTTTGATATGATGTTTATAACCACTAAAGGAGGGTTGGTATTGCATTTGGGGTTTCTGGCCCCTACCGTTTTAGAAAAAAGGGCTAAAAGGGGCTAAAACGGGTGTATTGACAAAACGTCTGTAGAATGTTTATTTTTCATCCGATTTTGCTCATTCATTTTTTATTGTACTCCTCAATAAATTCTGTCAACAAAATGTAACAACACCTTTGACGTATCTTGTACCGTTACATTGCTATAAGGGGTCAAAAAGGGGCCACACCCAAAAAAATGACTTTTTTATTTGTGGTCCGATTTTCAAAATCTTTTTTTCATTGGAATCCTTGTAAAAATCCCTGCCTGCGTTTTCAATCAGATTTGCAATATCTCATACCGTTTTCGAGAAATTAGGGGTCAAAGGGGCCAAAAACGCCATTTATAAAAGTTTTTCCAGGCAAATAGTTTTTTACCAATATTAAGTTGTAGTGGGCCAGCCAATTGTTATGAAGTTTAAATATGATGATTATATCCACTAAAGGAATGTTGGTTTTGTATTTGGGGTTTGTGGCACCTACTGTTTTAGAAAAAAAGGGCCAAAGGGGCTAAAACGGGTGTATTGACAAAACTGTTGTAGAATGTTCATTATTCATTCAATTTTGAAAATTCTTTTTTTTTGTTGAAGTGCTCATAAAATTCTGTCTACTAAATGTGTCAATGATTTTGACATGTATTTCACCATTACATTGCTACAGGGGACTAAAGACAGGCCACGCCCATAAAATCAACTTTTTTATTTTTGGTCCGATTTTCAAAATCTTTTTGTCATTGGAATCCTTGTGAAAATCCCTGGCTGCGTTTTTCAATCAGATTTGCAATATCTCTTACCTTTTTTAAGAAATTAGGGGTCAAAGGGGCCAAAAACACAAATTTTAAAAGTTTGTCAAGGCAAATTGTTTTATACTTAAAATTAAGTTGTAGTTATTACATGTATATAAATAAGGCTTTTTGTATTAGATGTTGATGTAAATATATATGTGTCAAAAATGCATTTTTAAGTCCACCACAGGATGCATGTGTCAAAAAGCTTTGTAAGTCCACCATGGGCTTCATGTGACCAAAGCAATTGACTATCCATATTACGCCTCCAACGTACAGGGTTAAACTTGTTGCGGTCGTATCATGCTGCGCTCGGCGTAGCTTTTTTTTAGGAGTTATGGCCCTTAAAGCGTCAAAATTTACCATTTTTCATTACTTTTTCCCTGAATTTCAAAGATTAATTTGTCTGACACCATGCATCCAACTTCAACCAAACTTGGCACAGTTGTTTAATAGCATAAATGCTACAAGTGTATCGTTCAGATTTTTGATTCGTCAAAAAATATGGCCGCCATGGCTAAAAATAGAACATAGGGGTAAATTGCAGTTTTTTTCTAATAACTCAAAAATGGTTACAGATATCAAAATTCTGATTGGAGACAAAAGTGATCAGCACCTCAAGATCTACCTGCCCTGAAATTTTTAAGAAGATCCAACAACTGATGTAGGAGTTATTGCCCTTTTTGTTTTTTTTTTCAATTTTTTTTCACTTATTTAGCCCTTTATCTTGAAAACTATACAAGATTTTCCAAAAATTTAAATTGCATATGATAAAGCACATTAAGATCTACATTTCGTGTAATTAGGTCATAGCTGTAGAACCATTTCTCATAGGAGTTATGGCCCTTAAAGCGTCAAAATTTACCATTTTTAGCTCACCTGGACCGAAGGTCCATGTGAGCTTTTACCATCACTTGGCGTCCGTCGTCGTCTGTAAACAATTTTTCAAACGTTAACTTGTCCGACACCATAAGTCCAATTGCAACCAAACTTGGTATAGTTGTTCAGTGGCATTATGTGTACAAAACTATCGTTCGGATTTTTGATTCGTAAAAAAACATGGCCGCCATGGCTAAAAATAGAACAGGGGGGTCAAATACAGTTTTTTGCAAATAACTCAAAAACGGTCACAGATATCAAAATTCTGGCAGAGGGTAAAAGTGATCAGCATCTCAAGATCTACCTGCCCAGAAATTTTCAAGAAGATCCAACAACAGATGTAGGAGTTATTGCCCTTTTTCTGGATTTTTTCAAAATTTTGCACTTTAATAGCCCTATATCTTGAAAACTATACAAAATATTTTAAAAATTCAAATTGCATATGATTGAGCACATCAAGATCTACATTTCATGTAATTATGTCAAAGCTGTAGAACCATTTCTTTTAGGAGTTATGGCCCTTTAAGCATCAAATTTTACCATTTTTCATTACTTTTCCCCTGAATTTCAAAGATTAACTTGTCTGACACCATAAGTCCAATTGCAACCAAACTTGGTACAGTTGTTTAATGGCATTATGTGTACAAAACTATCGTTCGGATTTTTGATTCGTCAAAAAATATGGCCGCCATGGCTAAATATAGTTAATAGGGGTAAATTGCAGTTTTTTGCTAATTACAGATATCAAAATTCTGATGGGAGATAAAAGTGATCAGCATCTCAAGATCTACCTGCTCTGAAAAAGTTTTCCTTAAAACAACAAAATTTACCATTTTTCATTACTTTTCCCCTGAATTTCAAAGATTAACTTGTTTGACATGGTAAAACCAACTGCATCTTAACATGGCACACTTGTTTAATAGCTTATATGCTACAACTCTGTCGTTCAGATTTTTTTTATTTGTAAAAAAACATGGCCGCCATAGCTAAAAATAGAAACATAGGGGTAAATTGCATTTTTTTGTCAATAACTCAAAAATGGTTTCAGATATCAAAATTGTGCAAGAATCAAAAGTGATTAGCATATTAAGACCTACCTGTCCTGAAATTTCTGAAAAGATATGATTGCTGATGTGGGAGTTATTGTTCTTTTTCCTTATTTTTGCCACATTTACTCTTAAGCCCAATATCTTGAAAACTAATCAAGATATTTCAGAAATTTAAATCGCATATGGTTAAGCACAATAATATCTACAAATATATGTACCTGTGGAATTCAGGTGAGCGATTCAGGCTCTTGAGAGCCTCTTGTTTCATTACTTTTCCCCTATTTTAAAAATTAACTCGGCTGACACCATAGGACCAACTGTATCTAAACTTGGCACACATGTTCAATAGCATATCTTCCACAATTCTATCGTTTGGATTTTTGATTCGTCAAAAAATATGGCTGCCATGGCTAAAAATAGAACATAAAGGTAAATTGCAGTTTTTTTTTGCTTATAACTCAAAAATAGTTACAGATATCAAAAGTTGTGCAATTATAATAAGTGATCACCTCAAGATCTATACACAGGAGAATTTCACGTGTAAAATTTCCCTGTGTACTTGCTCTGAAATTTTCAAGAAGATCCAACAATCGATGTAGGAGTTATTACCCTTTTTTCTGGATTTTTTTCACAATTTTTCACTTATTTAGCCCTATATCTTGAAAACAAAACAAGATATTTCAAAAATTCAACTTGCATATGATTCAGCACATCAAGATCTACATTTCATGTAATTAAGTCAAAGCTGTAGGACCATGTCTTTTTGGAGTTATTGCCCTTAAGGCGACAAAATTTACCATTTTTCATTACTTTTCCCCTGAATTTCAAAGATTAACTTGTCTGTGAGGTCGTTGGTTTTGAAAAGAATTAACTCTTTGAAAAGCTCGATGAGCACCAAGGCAACATCTATTTTCAACAACCCTGATGTTGCGAAGACATTGTCCACCTTACATGACAAATATGTTGTCGTACCTGCTGATAAAGCGCCTAACAACATCATTTTCGTATGCAAAAGACACTATATTGATTGTTTAACAGCTGAATTAGGGGTTGGTTTTACTAGCAAAAGCACCACATATACAGCAACAACACTGTCAAAGGAGGAAATAATCAACAATCATAATTCTGTAATTTCTTCCTTTGGCATTTCTGTTGACAAAAAGAACGATGACGTTCCATCCTTGTATTGGATTCCAAAGTTACATAAAACTCCATACAAGCAACGATTTATTGCTGGGTCATCCAAATGTACAACTATACCTCTTTCAGTTTTGTTAACATCAATATTGACGGCAATAAAATCAAGCCTTCAAAAGTATTTCGATTGTTGTTACTCTGGAAATGGCGTCCATCAAATGTGGATTCTCAAAAATTCTAAAGAACTGATGGAAAATCTCCATTCTAAGTCATTTTCATCATGTAATAGCATTAAAACGTTTGATTTCTCTACATTATATACTTCAATTCCACATTCACAATTAAAAACTCGTTTGGCACAGCTGATTAAACGTAGCTTTATCAAAAAGAATGGAAAACGCAGGTACAAGTATTTGGTAGTCGGTTATAAAAAGACTTACTTTGTCATCCAAGAGTCTAGCAAGAAAAACAAATTTACAGAAGATCAAATAAAAGAAATGCTCAACTTTCTAATCGACCACATATTTGTACAGTTTGGTGGACGTGTTTTTCAGCAAACAATAGGTATCCCAATGGGCACAAATTGTGCACCATTACTTGCCGATTTGTTTCTTCATTCATACGAAGCAGACTTCTTACAATCACTTCTAGACAAAAAGGACCGCAAACTTGCTTTATCCTTCAATCTCACATTTCGTTATATTGATGATGTCCTTTCACTAAACAATCCTAGATTTGGTGACTATTTACATCTCATATATCCGGAGGAACTTGAGGTAAAGGACACTACAGATTCTAGGAGGTCTGCTTCATATTTGGATCTATTTCTCGAAATTGACACACAAGGAAGGCTTTGTACAAAGCTCTATGACAAACGTGATGACTTCAACTTTCCAATAGTTAACTTTCCCTTTCTGTGTAGCAACATTCCGTCCGCTCCAGCATATGGAGTATACGTATCACAATTGATTCGTTATTCCAGAGCATGTGGGGAGTACAACGACTTCCTTGATAGAGCTACACGGCTGACAAGCAAATTGTTAACACAGGGGTACGCTGCTCCCAGGTTGTTGTCATCACTCAAGAAATTTTACGGACGACATCATGTGCTTGTATGCAAATACAGGATTTCTATCTCTCAGATGAGCACAGATGTTGTTTTGACATAGAGTTTTGTAATGTCATCCTTTCCGGATTTGACCAACACTTAATCGATCTTTGGCAACGTGACGGGTGTGCTATAGCAAGCAGGAACTGCTTACTCTTCCGGAGCACCTGAGTTCACTCTCGTTTGGACTTGAGTTCGCGTTGCTGAATGCGGTTTTGTTGTTATGTGTGTGTGTTTTATGTTTTTATGTGGTTTGTTTTGTTGTGATGATTTTTTGTCTGCCGGTTTTGTCTTTGTCTTCACGGTTTTATGATACTGATTAACCCTTTGGTACACCTTTGCTTCTTTGTCTGACACTGTAAAACTAACTGCATCTTAACTTGGCACACTTGTTTTATAGCATATATGCAACAACTCTATCGTTCAGATTTTTGATTTGTCAAAAAAATGGTCGCCGTGGCTAAAAATAAAACATAGGGGTAAATTGCAGTTTTTTGCTAATTACTCAAAAATAGTTTCAGATAGCAAAATTGTGTAAGATTCAAAAGTGATCAGCATATTAAGATCAACCTGTCGTGAAATTTAAAAAAAAATCCTACTGCTGATTTGGGCAGGGTTCCCACGCCATCCTTGAATTCAAGCAAACCCGGAAAAGTCCTTGAATTTCATTTCAATGCTCAAAAGGCTGTTAAAATCCTTGAATCTTATCAAATATCCTTGAAAAACCCTGGAATTTTGTAATATGCAGATTTGTTGAGCATTTGATAAAAAAGGCCGAAAAATATTGGATGTTTAAAATTTTTGTGTGCTATTTTAATCCTTGAAAATGACCTCAATACCCTTGAAAAGTCCTGGAAAAACCCTTGAATTTTGTGTCCAAAAATCAGTGGGAACCCTGTGTGGGAGTTATTCCTCTTTTTGGTAATTTTTGCCAAATTTTGCACTAATTAAGCCCTCTATCTTGAAACTTAATAAGATAAATCTAAACTGCATGTGGTTAAGCACAATGATATCAACAAAATATGTGTATCTGTGTAGTTCAGGTGAGCGATTAGGGCTCCTGGGAGCCTGTTGTTCTTGATTTTTCCCATATTTTATTCTTTAATGCACTAAGTTAATGTTGTAAGATGACCTTTAGTATAAAAATCTTTTTTTTTCTGAAAGTCAACATTCAGCAAAGAAGTACAAAGTATTCAAATGTCAAAAGTCTGAAAGGGCAAAGATAAAAACAGTAAAACACAAACGAGAATATCACAAAAACAGGCAACATGAAAAAACACACAAAACAGCTGCCTAGCGAACACTTAAACATGTTTTGTTATCAATTAAAGCGACAGGAAATCAAGTCGTTATGAGAGTGAACTCTTGTGCAGTTCATGTTTGTTGAAATACCATTTAGCGTTGCTTAGTTC
Organism: Arcuatula senhousia; assembly: GCA_963971305.1. NCBI lineage: Eukaryota > Metazoa > Mollusca > Bivalvia > Mytilida > Mytilidae > Arcuatula > Arcuatula senhousia. The sequence continues at coordinate 5,429,146 of OZ020313.1, forward strand.
GGAAGAGTGATTCCGGTACTTGGGAGTCTCGTGTTGCCTTCTCGCTTAAAAATCATTAAAGATAGACAGTTTCATTAGCTTGCACAAAAGCTTAATGATCACGCTTCTAAGCTTCTTGAGGTTGAGTTGACAAATGAGCTCTTGAAGGAGTTGTGATCCCTTAAACATAATATTTGTTCGCTTTTCAGCTCAAAAAGCATAAAAAAGAGAAAGGCTTTTGCTTGCTAAAATGTTACTCATCGAGCTTTACACAAAGCGTCATCGTTTTGAGTTTCTATATGGCCCCTTATTGGAGATATGGGCCTTTTTAAAGACTAAAAAAGTCGCTTTTGTCCTACTTACTAATAAAAAATCAGAAATGAAATAGAAAAGTTTTATCCTGCATTGATGTTAAGCTAATTGAGCTCTACATACCTTCAGAAATTGATCTTTTCAAAAGACCCCTTTATAATTTATTGAGGTATAGATCTTTAAATGCCAGAACTTCTTGTCTCAATTGAAAAATTGGGTAAAACATGCAATGGTTTGGGATTTTTTGCTAATGAAATATTGAACAAACAAAAAAATGATAAAAACAACAGGTTAGATATAAGACCCATATTTGTTTTTACCTGCATAAGGCGAAAGCAGGTCTAGTTGTCGGGTCACTCCGTTCGTCCATCTGTCTGTCCGTCCGTCGCGCTATGGGGTGCCTGTCTTGTGTAATCTGAATCTCAAAAACCAAATACTAGATCTCTCTGAAATTGTACATAGTGGTTACAGATATATTGAAGATGTGCATCTCCCCTTTTGGGATCATTTTATAATTTCGTTCAGAAATTAGGGGCCAAAAAGCTACATTTATATTTGTTTCCACAATAACTTTTGTTTAGGTTGACCAAATGATATGAAACAGTAATGTTACTAACCATTAAAGGCAGAATTGGGATGATTTTGGATGTCCCATCTTTATTTCATTTAAAAAAGGGGTACAAAAAGGGCCAAAAATGACACTTTTATTTGTTTTCCACAATTACTTTAGTTCTTGTTGACTGATTTGTATTAAAATTTTCCAATATTGTTCCTTACCATAAAATGATTGATTTGAATGATTTTGAGGATCTCTTTGTTTCGTTGAGAAAAGGGGAAAATGCAGCTTTTTTTTTAATTTATGGCCTTGATTTAGAAAAAAAAATGCAAGTTCATGTTGTCATATATTGGATACAAAATGGAGTATAATTTTTTTTACCCAACTTTTCTGGCTAGCAATAAAAGGGGCAAAAGGGGGAAAATAGAAACCTTATTTTCATACCCCGCCACACGAAGTGGCAGGGTATTATGTTATAGCCTCAGTTTTATTCGGTGTCTGTCCGGCCCCCGAGGTTTCTGACCAATAACTTGAAAACGCGTCAAAGGATTTGAATGTAATTTTGCACAGCTGTTTAGTACAATAAAATACAGGTCAAGTTCGATTTCCAGCATGATCTGAAAGACAGTTTTCCAGAGAGGCCACTTTGAAAAATCAAATTTCATGAAATTTTGAGTTTCCGACTAATAACTTGAGAACACATCAAGGGATTTGAATGATATTTTGCACAGCTGTTTATTACAGTTAAATACAGGTCAAGATCAATTTCCAGCATGATCTGAAAGATAGTTTTTGAGATTGGCCACTTTGAAAAATCAAATTTTATTAACTTTTGATATTATATCGTGGCGGGGTATCATTTAATGTCCCATTACATGCCCTATTTTTTTGTCTTATTTTATTTTTATTTTTTTAAATTCTTGTTAGGTATAAGGATCTTGATATTTTTTTAATTTCTAAATATCTATTGTCAGTATAATATGGATTGCGTGTGACAAATATGCTTTGTCAGTCCACCATAGGATGCAAGTGACAAGAACTATTGACTGTCCATATTGGGCCTAGAACGTACAGGATTCAATGTTTTGCCGTGCGACGCAGGGCCAGACATCGATTGGTCTTGTTTTTCAATGCCACTTGGGTCTCATCAACGAACTGTAAAAACCTTATTGTGTCCATTTTAACGGCAACGATGTTCTCACTGGTTCTGTCATGTGTTGGTAGTTGATTTTTTTTGCTGGTTTTTATTCCGGTTAAAACATGGCGACCGTGTTCGCCAAAACAGAGAAATCAAAGCGCTAAAGCGTTTAAAGGCAAGCGAAATATATAAGAACTATAATAGATTAATTCTCTATTAAAGTATATTGTTCAAAATGATTTTAATGAGCGAAGAAAGGATCGTCATGCAGATGCCCTCAAATTTAAAGTTAATGAACACAATGGTAACGTGTTAAAACGGTATCGATTGAAACACCCCTTCGATTAAAATGAACTCGTCCCAATGATGTATATTGTATACTGAATTTATGAATGGAGAAGATGTTTTCCTTGCATTACCCAATCAAATAACAGAAATATTTATACGAACAAATCAAGTAATAGATGAATACATAATGTATATTCTATCGCCATTAACTATATAGTTCCTCATGGAAGATGCAAAGGAATAAATAAAACTCGTGCCGGTCATATAAAATGCCGATTCAAATGGAGATTTATAAAAGTGTATATCATGTTAACAAATATTGAAAATTTATATAGAAAATAAAGCATTTTATTCCAGACTGGATGCAGGAAGATCACTCCGTCTAGACTGAAAAAAAAACGCGAAAATCATCACTACTCTATAGACTCCATAAGGCTTCGCTGGCGCTTGCCTAAAAATGAAATCAAAGCGCTAAAGCGTTTAAAGGCAAGCGAAATATATAAGAACTATAATAGATTTATTCTCTGTTAAAGTATATTGTTCAAAATGTTTGCGAATTATTAATTTTGGTGAGCGAAGAAAGGATCGTCATGCAGACAAACGGTATCGATTGAAACACCCCTTTGATTAAAATGCACTCGTCCCAATGATTTTATGAATGGTGAAGCTAGAATCTGAATCCATGCATTGACCAATCAAATGAGAGAAATATTTATACGAACCAATCAAGTAATAGATGAATACATAATGTATATTCTATCGCCTTTAACTAAAAAGTTCGTCATGAAAGATGCAAAGGAATAAATAAAACGTGTGCCGGTCATATAAAATGCCAATAAAAATTGAGATTTATAGAAGTGTATATCATGTTAACAAATATTGAAAAGTAATATAGAAAATAAAGCATTTTATTCCAGTCTGGATGCAGGAAAATCACTCCGTCTAGACAGAAAAAAAACGCGAAAATCATCACTACTCTATAGACTCCATAAGGCTTCGCTGGCGCTTGCCTAAAAATAGTGTAATCATAGGCATTATAAAGAACCAAGAACATTCTAATGAGTTTTCTCTAATCCATTTTAACTGATAATACCATGTTTCACAATCCTGAACACTGTACTTCAACAAAAATGGCCGAGTCAAAATCGTCTGCTGAACTCGTACCAATTTCAATGGAAACCTTCCACAAGACATACCCCAAGATATGTTTCCCCACAACTTTAAGACCACCTAATGCCAGATCCAAAATTCGAGAATGTGAATTTGAGAAATTACAAGACACGTATGAACCTGAGGCAAGATCCGTACATCTGCCCTGAGACTTCCCTATTGGGTTTGTACAATGAGGTCCCATTTTTTCGATAATCTAGGGAGTAGCCCAGATTTTGTTATTGAGTGGATAGACAATCACGAAGACAGCCCAATAAATCTGAAGTCAATTTTTATTGAAGTGCACACCAAAACAAACATGGGTAGAAGTGACTGTGACACTAACAGTTTATTATTCAAAATTACTGTGTTTATCAAAACAGGCACGTTCATGGTTCAAGGCAACCAATTTGCAACTTTTCCAGTCGTCACTTTCAACCATTGCAAATCCTCGTAAATAAACTTATTCTAGATTCCGATGACCAAACAGCTCTGAAATTCCCCTTTATAAATAAAGTTCCGGTTAGCCATGAAACAGCCTGTTAAAGCTCACGTTGATAATAAAAGTCCAACTCCTGAAACAACAACAACAACACATTTCAGCACTCCGTCTAGAATTCCTATCAGAAGTCCTGCTTTCAACACATCTAACTCAACATCTTTACTTTCGGAACTGCGAGATGAATTCAAAAAAGACCTGAAACTACTTGAAGACAAGTTTATAGACTCTACAAACAAAATCTGTGAAAATCAAAACTCTTTCTTAAATAACCTGGTAAACAAAATTGAAAATGGGAACTTTAATCAAACGAGTCAAGTCCCAATCCAAGACCCAGAATTGATCTCAAAGAAGACCAAGCAGCTTCAGCAGACAATTACTAATCAAGGTGAGGAAATTTGGAGTCTTAAGAATAAAATCCAAAACTTAACCAGTGAAACACAATTGTTAAAGAAAAAACATGAATCTGAAATATCTTAATTGGTATCGGATCATCAGCTTAAATCACTACAAAACAGAAGTGACTATGAGCTTCACATTCAGCAAATCTCCTGTGATAAAGACAGAGCACTATCTGAGCTACAAGAAAAACTGCATAACACTAACGGTATTCTCAATAAATGCAGGGATGAATGTGACAAAATGAGGAATATCATTTCTGAAAATCAAGAAAGTTCAATCATGGCAGAAGAAACCATCAATAGTTTGAAAAAGGAACTAGATAAAAAAGACACTGAAATCTTATCCCTTAAAATGCATGCCTCCAGACAATCAGATCTAAATGAGGACTCAGACAACACAAGATCCAAATCAAAGAAGCAGAGGTACAAATGGGCCATCCGAATGTCAAAAGTCCGAAAGGGCAGAGACAAAACCAGCAAACACCAACAGGAACAGGACAAAAACAGACAACATGTAAAACATGGAAACACAAAACAACCGAAGAACTCCTAGAACTGCACTTAAACCCTCAGTTCTGTTAATTGGAACATCCAATACAAAGAATGTGGATCCTGATAAACTGTCATCTAACTTTAAAACCGACAAACAACTTGCTTATAAATTCAGAGAAACCACTGAATTTATTCAGAGCTCAAGCAAGTCATATGATGCTATTTGTCTTCATTCGCTTACAAACGAGATCAAAACAAAGCGTCCAGAGCAATGCGTTTCAGAATTTGTAAATGTTCTTAATAACTGTCGAGACAAATGGCCATCTGCCAAAATCATAATTTCTCTCAGAACACCTAGGCTAGATGGTAGGAATGCTCAAATAGAGGTAGTCAATGCTATTCTTAAGGAGAAGTATGAAAATCAAGAGCACATATCTTTCTGTGACCATAGTAACATGTCAAGAAGAGGAATTCCAATGAATAAATTTCTTTCGGAAGACAAAATCCATCTCACAGATGCTGGCACTGCCCAGTTTGCCTCCAATCTGAAATCTTCTATCTGTAACAGTCTTGGTATCCGTGTTTTCAACAAACTGAACAAAGGAAAATTCCAATCGAAAGGAAGTGCAACGTCTTATAAAAAAGAATGTATTCAAGCGTCCAAACCATTGATTTATAGATCTCTTGTTAACCTTCTATAAGTTTTTTGCTATTTCTGTTAATGTGTTTTGTTTATATTCATACAAATGTAAACTAAAATAATTTTCTTAACCATTAATAGACAACACTACTAATTATCATGTCTAAACTCCATTTCTTGTTTGAAACCTAGAGTAATTTACCTAAATTTGCAATTTATCATTTTTTTTAATGTTTTATTATTATTATTATTATTATTTTTTTTTTTGCAAAAATTCTTATTATATTTCATATTCTGCCCGTGAGGCAGGTAGCTAACCAAGTCTATACGGGGCAAAACAAACGCCAAATCCGGGGATTGCACATTTATTAGCCAGTATAAAACCAGAAGGTAAATTGCTGAAATACAATAAAAACGAGCATAAATATTAAATCGTTAAAAGTTACAAATTCAAAGTTAATTAAATTTACGAAGCGTGAAAATTATACATAAAGATCGAAAATAACAGCCTCTAAAATAAATGTTTATCTATAAAAGGCAAGCACGGTTAAATAAAGTAATTGAAAATTACAATTGACTTATTCGATGACAAGAGTCAAGGTCGAGTAAATTTCCATAAAATATGAATAGAAAACGAAAGTAGAATTTCAATAATAACAACGAATCTTTCAAAGATTAAATAAAGATGACAATAAACAGCCGAAAGTCTCACAAAATTAACTAGATTTAAATGAACTGTCTTACACTGTACGGCGGCAAGGTTTAACTCCTTGAAGATGAGATCTTGACGAACATGTTGTTGTCGTTTCTAGAAAACGGAAGAGAGCGAGAATCTAAAACCTGCGAGTCAAATACGGAAACGTCACATAAAAACAGGAATACGGAACTGATCCATCAAATTAATTAGACGTGGTAGTTTAAACGAATGCAAATATCAAGCAATAATTAATAATCCAATCATGAATAAATATTTGTAATATAATTACAGCACACTCCCCGCCAAATATCCATGTGGATATTTCTCTAACTTTCTTTTAAAAACACAGATTAATTGAAATGAATTCCAATATCCAAAGAAGAAATAAATGAATATCACATAAATCCAAAGTAGTAAAACGATAGAATATGTACAGTTCGGAGAACGATCCAACGGCTGTTGTTCTGGAGATCCATCGTTGTATGGCTTCCAGCGTTGCCCAATGGGAAGAAAGTTGATCTGTTGCTCCAACGTTGCCACGCACGGCGTGGGAAGGAACGACGTGTTCCTTGAAATGGACCCCGACGGGTGAATTCAATAAATCGAATATGTTCAAGAAAAGACAGTTATTGTACACAAAAAAGGTTTAATGTGGAAAGTAACATTAGTAGAATCATGTCGACTATCGCAAGTGTATGTTGCGGGATTCCCGTTTATGATCACAGGCATCTAGTTTTCCTGGCGAGTATGAGCTGGATGGCACTTAGCTGCTTTGTACCTACGTTTGCGGCCAGTCGCTTTGAGAGCAGCAGTGAATTGAGTCAATTTTGACCACGACAAAGAGTCGGAAAATTGTTCCTCGCAAGTTGGTATGCGATCTGCATTGTAAGTTGTGTAGACATTTATGACGGGTCGGATCACTTTGTCCATTCCGGGTTCCTGAAGCAAACTGCTGTCTTGAATATCAGAAGACTGAAAGAAAGTGGTTCCTGGATCAGTCGGATTCAAGTTAATTGGGACGTATACATAGTTCCCATCGTATGACCTACTGGTAGAGACATCTTGTCTGTTGTCACGACTGGTGTTCTTCGGGAAGAACTGTTGCTGAATTCCAAAGTTGCTTTGGCACGGTTTTGTCACCGTAGGGTAGCCAGAAGTGGACACGTGAGTCCTTTTGATGTTAACACTGACGGGTGTTCTCTGTTCGTCTAAACAAGTCTCGTCCACTACGACCCAGCCAAGTTTGAGTCGTTGAGCGTATGGAGCCCTCGAGGGTCCAATGCGTTGGTCGAGCACATGATGCGCTTCCGGTAAATCTCGTCCGATAAGAAGCATTACGTTGCAGTTTTCGTCTAACGGCGAAAGGTGTTTCGCTATTTCTTGCAAGTGAGAGTGTCGATACGCGACATCTGGTGTCGGAATCTCGTTCTTATTGCCAGGCAGGTTGTCACATTCTATGACATCTGGTAGGTCCAATGCGACGTTACCATTGAGTGTTGTCACAACAAAACCATTTCCTCGTCTTCCGGATGTTATGGTCTTTCCAGAGCAAGTTGAAAGTGTATACGATTCGGGAGGTTCCCGCACATTGAAATACTGGAAGAACTCCGGAGATGCTAATGATCTGTTGCTTTGGTCGTCAATTATGGCGTACATTTTCCTATTGCGACCTGGGTGGTCCTTGTGAAATACGTTAACTGGGAGAATTTTTGCACATGATTTCCCGCCATATTCTTTACATATTTCCGTGCAGGATGAATTGACCGTGTTAACGGTAGTAGCACTGTTGGTGTTACCTGACTCCCCGCCGTTGTTTTGTGCGGGTTGTGACGCAGGCTTGTCTTTATGCAAATGAAGAGCTGTGGTATGTTTATTGCTTCCACACTCCTGGCATGAAACACTAACGGGACAGTCCCGACTGATATGTTTAGTTGACTCGCAACACTTAAAACACACTTTGTTGTCCTTGAGCAGGGTTTTGCGTTCTTCCATGGGCTTGGAACGGAATCCACGGCAGTCGTTCAACGAGTGGTTGGTGCCATGCAAAATGCACTTCTCAAGCTTGTCTGATAGTTCACTGATGCCAGACGTTTCGGTTTTATAAACACCAATTTGAGGTTGGGGCTTAGATGTGAACCTTGTCGAATTCCCCTTTTGAGTGGAAGTTGTGGGTTCTGAGTCGTAGATAAACCCTGGGTTGTTTTTGATCCTGCTGATCTCCCGTATGAATGCGGAAAACTCCGTAAAAGGAGGAAATGAGGTGGAGTGCTGCTCATTGTATCTTACAGCTCTAGATGTCCATTTTTCTTGCAGACCAAATGGTAGTTTAGAAACAATGGGTTTAATTCCAGAAGAAGAGTCGAAGTAGCCTAACAGGTTTCTGAGTTCTGGTTTCTCTTTAACATACTCGATCTCTGACAGGATGTCTGATAAGTCATAGAGACGTATGTTGTCTTTGTTTGTGAGCTTTGGGAAATCGGCTAGCTTCGCTTTAAGGGAAGCTTCTATCATTTCCGGGCAGCCATATCGTTCGTCAAGCCTTTGCCAGAGACGTTGTAGACCCCTTGCTGGGTTGTCGGCGTTCGATGCGCGGATACTGACCGCGTGCTTTGAGGATTCAGTTCCCAACCACTTTACTAGCAAGTCTAGCTGATCCGAATCTGAGACTTCCAGTTCTTTTATCACGCTGTCAAAGCTTGACTTCCAAATATGGTATGACTCAGGTTTGTCATTAAAGGAACTGAGTCGGGAAAATATAAGATCCTTTCTCAGTAGAAATTTTGTAATAGCAGTTGTCGGGTCGAAACCCGTAAAACCGGATGTGGGTTGCTTGACATCTGTTGAACTATGCATAGGATAGTCTTGATTGGGCGTAAAGGCAGGTGCATTGGTGTTGAGCCCAGATGAACCGGAAGTATGTGTTTTTGTAGCTGGAATATGTCCATTATCGTTCATTGGAGTGGATGCAGCTGACGGCAGTCCAAGATCTCCGATCGGCGAGTGATATGAAGATTGCTGATTAAATGTGACGGCTTTAGTCGTATCTAGCTGTTGTTGAGTGTTGCGTCCGGAAGGGCCCAGTTCCGAGTGTACAGAACGGGCATAACGAGATGTGTTGGTCGGTTGTGTAGAAGGTACGTGGTAACCCACGTCTTGCAACCGATTATCCTGTTCGCTGTGAACACTGTGTTGCTGGACATAGTCATGTACCCGTTTTAGCGGGTCTTCAATCTGAACCGGAAGCGGATCCTCTACCTCCTGTTCCATGTCGTCCTCCTGTTCTAGAACTCGGGCTTCGGCCTCTAGCTCGGCTGCTTGTCGTTGAGTCTCCAGAAGGGTCATTTCTGCTTTAATTTCGGCCTGTTCTCGCTTCAATTGAGCTTTAATACGGGAGGATTCCCGATCTTCACGAGCTGCTTTCTCTTGGACTTCGGCTTCTTGCTTAGCCATTAATGCTTGTTTTTCGGCAAATGCGATGGCTGCTTTTGCCGCCTCTGCTTTGGCTCGTGTTCTTCTAGCCAGACTGGATGTGTTCGAAATACGAGAACTGGTCTCGCTATTTGTCCTTGACCGTTTGGATTTAACAGATCTAGCCATGCTGGTCTGGCCTAGCACTTCATGAAGGTTGGCTATGGCCGATTCATACATTCGTCGGCGTACGTCAATGACCGGAGCTATGACGTCTAAGTCTTGATTGGCCAGTGTTGTTCTTTGGCTTTTCACAAATCCGAGGTATTCCTCGCACAGCCGGTTGTACCTTGTGTACGCTTGAACAACCTTTTGTTCAAGTTCCAGGCATTTTCTAGCCTCCGCTGGTGGGTTGTCGGTTTCCTGTAACATGGCGTTACACATAGACCAAAGAAGCTGGACGTCTTGTGTGAGCTTGTCTCTCCTCTGGACGTACTGCTCCTCCCCTTTTGATGTCAGTGTCCGTGTTCTGGACGTGGTCGACATCTGGTCGTCTGCTAGATCTATGATGTGGCGATGCTGTGTTGACCCCGCGAGTCGTACAACGGTGCCCCGAAGAAGTTAACCAGCCAGGTGTAGTCAATTTACTATTCTGCCCGTGAGGCAGGTAGCTAACCAAGTCTATACGGGGCAAAACAAACGCCAAATCCGGGGATTGCACATTTATTAGCCAGTATAAAACCAGAAGGTAAATTGCTGAAATACAATAAAAACGAGCATAAATATTAAATCGTTAAAAGTTACAAATTCAAAGTTAATTAAATTTACGAAGCGTGAAAATTATACATAAAGATCGAAAATAACAGCCTCTAAAATAAATGTTTATCTATAAAAGGCAAGCACGGTTAAATAAAGTAATTGAAAATTACATTTGACTTATTCGATGACAAGAGTCAAGGTCGAGTAAATTTCCATAAAATATGAATAGAAAACGAAAGTAGAATTTCAATAATAACAACGAATCTTTCAAAGATTAAATAAAGATGACAATAAACAGCCGAAAGTCTCACAAAATTAACTAGATTTAAATGAACTGTCTTACACTGTACGGCGGCAAGGTTTAACTCCTTGAAGATGAGATCTTGACGAACATGTTGTTGTCGTTTCTAGAAAACGGAAGAGAGCGAGAATCTAAAACCTGCGAGTCAAATACGGAAACGTCACATAAAAACAGGAATACGGAACTGATCCATCAAATTAATTAGACGTGGTAGTTTAAACGAATGCAAATATCAAGCAATAATTAATAATCCAATCATGAATAAATATTTGTAATATAATTACAGCACATTTCAGATATCTGCAACTTTAGATCATTTTAGCTCAATGCTATTTGATTTCAATTCCACTTATTGAAAATAATACAACTTTGAAAATATTCACAATTTTGGCATGTCTCTTTATATTATTTTTGTACTCAGATCATACTGCTATACTGTAAGTTACTTATATTTACTACATGTACATGTTCTATCAGTTATAAGGTTACATGCATGTTGCTAAAGTAACAATGTTTTATATGCCTAGATTTTCACCTATTTTTTCATCATAATGTATACCCATTGATAAGTAAAGGGTTTTACAATCTATTATTTAGATTACACACAAGAGACAATCTCTTGGCAAATTCAAGTGTTAGATAATTTGTTATTTGGTATCTACAGTTTTCATTTTGTTTGTTGTATACCAATAACTCAATTAGAGTATTTTTTGCGGTACTAGTTAAATTGTATTTCTATAAATTTATTAGCCATCAATAATAACAAAGGGATCTATATAATACCCACTATACTAAATACAACCCACCACATTTACAATAAGAGTAGACTTATAATGATGTCAACTATTTCTGAACTTAATTTCTGCTTTTGGAATGTTGGAGGGCTCAAATCAAAACTTAATAATAAAACATTAGACCCCTTCTTTACTAAAGAAATCAGCAGGTATGACCTAGTGTTTTTAGCTGAAACTCATGTTGGTTACAGCGACCAGATCAGTTTTCAAAATTTCAACTACTTCCCTATTTGTAGAGATATATAAAAAAATGAAAGATTCTTTGGAGGCATTGGAATTTTGTATAAACCTCATTTATAAAGGGTATTAAAATACTAAAAATTTCTAACTCAAATTTCCACTGGGTCATACTTAGAAAAGATTTTTTTAACTTTGAAAAAGACTTATATATATGTATTGTTTACTACCCCCCTTCTCAATCACCAGTAACCATTGAGATAGAAAAAAGTGGGAAAAGTTTACTCGTCAAAATTTCAAAGGATATATCTTCCTATCAAAATAAAGGAGATATCCTGATTTGTGGTGATTTTAATGCAAGAGTTGGTTCAGAACCTGACTTCATTTTTAATGATAATAACACTTATAATACATGTTACACAAATTACATATCAGATTTTGACATAGGTCTTATGGAGAATCATGATCAGACTGTTGACTCTAGAGGAAAAGATCTTTTGGACTTCTGTATAGGAAATGGTTTAAGAATTTTAAACGGCAGGTTAACTGGTGATACATTTGGCAATTTTACCTGCTACACCCCTAATGGCTGCAGTACTGTTGATTATGTCATGGTTACAGAACCACTAATAAATCAGATTCCCTTTTTTAAAGTCTCAGATTTCATCCCAGGTCTATCTGATGCTCATTGCAAGCTTTCTTGGAAAATTTATGCAAAAGCTACTAAATCAATCTCAATCAAAAATAAGAATATTCCAAGTCAGTATAAGTGGGATGATTCCTCTGCGATTAGACTTCAATCTGAATTTCAATGTCCAGAATATTCTGAAAAACTTCAAAACTTTGTCAATAAATCAATTGACTTTTTAAGAGAGGATGAGATAAATCATGCCTGTACAGAATTTGAGAACATTGTTACTGATGTTTGCGACAAATGCCTAAAAAAGCCCAATGCTAAGAATAAAAAGAAATTGGTAAAGCATAAACTTTGGTTTGACTCTGATCTTAAAGACTTAAGGTCACAAGTCACTTTCAGAGCTAGACAAATGTCAAAATCACCTTATGATAAAAATGTTAGAAATAGCTTTTACAAAATTTTTCGAATATATAACAAAACTAAAAGATTTAAAGCAAAAAATTATACAAAAGATCTTATAAAACAATTAGACTCACTTGAGAGTAACAACCCAAAGGCATATTGGTCCCTCATAAATTCCTTAAAGGACAAAAAGGAAGATGAAATTCCTATTGATTTATCTGAATTTAAGTCCCACTTCGAAAATCTTAATAAACCTAATGACAAATTTAGTGAAAGGATCAAACAAATCAAAGACCATTTAATAAGAATGGAATCCAATTCATCGTTATTCACTAACCTTGATTTCTCTATTTCTGATAAAGAGATATTAGATGCTATTAAAGACCTGAAAAATATAACAAATCAGGAGGGCTTCAACTTATCAACAATAATAAACTGAAAGCAACCCAAACTTATCTTTTACCAAGTTTAAAAAAGCTCTTTAATGCCATTTTGTTATCTGGTTATTATCCTAATAACTGGTCGGCTGGATACCTCACACCAATTTTTAAATCTGGTGATAGAAGTAAACCTGAAAATTACAGGGGTATAGCCATCACTGGTTGTCTAGGCAAGCTATTCAACTCTATATTTAATAAAAGACTTGATCAATGTTTTGTTGAAAATGATGTAATTTCCCCATTCCAAATTGGTTTCACAAAAAAGGCAAGGCCTGCTGACCACATGTTTGTACTAAAAGCTATTATAGAGAAGCAGTTTGCTCATAAAAACAAACTGTTTGCCTGTTTTGTAGACTTCAAAAAGGCTTTTGATACAGTTTTACATGAAGCAAATTACTTAAAAATGCTCAAAAGTGGTATTGGGGGTCTATTTTATAAAATTCTTCAGAATATGTACAGTAAGTCTATCCTAGCTGTGAGACATGGTGATTCCCTTTCTGCAAATTTCTCCTCTAATATTGGAGTTAGACAAGGAGATGTGTTGAGTCCTAATCTGTTTAAGCTCTTCATAAATGATCTTCCCAAGTATCTTGAAGACTCATCTGACCCAATTTTTCTTAATAACCGCAGAATAGATTGCTTGCTATATGCAGATGATGTTGTTTTGCTTTCAACCTCTGCATCTGGCCTTCAAAGTAAACTTGATAAGTTAAGAAAATTTAGTAAAGATTGGTGTATAGATCTAAATATTGATAAAACCAAAATTGTGATTTTCAATAAAACAGGTAAATTACTAAAAAATAAATTCTTCTTTCTTGGTAAAGAGCTTGATAATGTTAATAAATACATGTACAAGTATCTTGGCATAATCTTCTCTGCCTGTGGCTCTTTCAATGAAACCAAACATGACCTGTACAGAAAAGCAATGAAAGGATTGTACAATCTTAAGTCTGATCTGTTCTCCCTTGGTCCTAGTATAAAGTCTGCTATACATGTTTTTGACCACACCATTAGATCCATTTTAGATTATGGATCTGAAATATGTGGTTGTATTCTTCCAAAAAGTATGAAATCAGATAGTCTATGTAATTTTAGAAGATTGCCAGGTGTCTTCCCCTCTGTTGAGTTAGAACTACACTTTCTAAAATTCCTTTCATTTGTTAACAAAAAATCCTCAAACTTTGGTATTATGTCTGAATTTGGCAGAATTCCTATGGCATTTACACATTTTAAGGCAGAGTTAAATTATTGGCACCGAATTGTTACATGTCCATCGGATCTTTTAAAAGATGCCTACTGTGATTTGAAGGATTTACATCATAATGGTGCAGACACCTGGTACTCATCACTTTCACATTTACTAAAAATCTTAAATATTGATTTGGAGAGGGGTCCAAGTCATTTAAATAAACATTATTTTAAACATTTAATTAATAACCAGATGAAACATATATATATTGATAACTGGTATAAAACTCGTGACAAGAAGATGGTAAACTTAGAACATATCTTTCAATTAAAACCAATTTTGGAACTGAAAAATACCTTAACCTTATAGAAAGACCTGAGTTAAGAAAATGCATAGCAAGATTCAGAACCAGCAACCATAAATTATTCATTGAGACTGGACGATATACTAAACCCTTAACTAAAAAAGAAGAAAGAATTTGTCAAAAATGTAATTTAAATGAAATTGAAAATGAACTCCATTTCTTTACCTGTTGTCCTACGTTTTCTGATCTCAGAAATAAATTATTTGAAAGTATTCAAAAATATAATATTAACTTCACCCAGTTATCCAACTTTAATAAATTCTACTGGTGCTTCAATAATGAAGATATAAGAACTCTGAATGACTTCGGCTCCTTCCTGCTAAATTGTAATGTGACTTAATTTTTAGTATTTTCATTGTTTAATTCTCATGAATATGAACTGACTCCTATTTTTTATTTACAGTCACTTCATATAATATGTGAGTACACTGATCATATATGTTTGTATTTGTAAATGCCCCTTGTGGGCCCATAATTGGCTAATAAAATTTGTATTGTATTGTATACTTTAACTTTTTTGTGGTTCCTTCATGTTTTTCTTATTTCTTGATGTTTTTGTTTTGTTTCTCGATCTTGATGTTTTTGTATTATTTTTAGCTCACCTCACGGAAGTGAGGAAGGCTTATGTGATACACCCGGCGTCGGTGTCGGCGTCCGCACGCACTTACAGAAGAATGGTTAAGATCCATACACGCTTTCTGACATGTGCAACATCAATGATATTGGTATGGTAGGTGCACCTAGTGATGCTAAGCACACGGCATGCTTGGGGTGCTGGCCTTGAACTATATTTTCCGCATGAATGACCACTTACAGAAGAATGGTTAAGATCCATACACGCTTACCGACAAGTGCCACATCAATGATTTTGCTATGATAGGTGCACCTGGTGATGATTAGCACAATGCATGCTTCGGATGCTTGCTGTGACCTATACTTTCTGCATGGATGACCACTTATACAGAAAGATGGTTAAACTCCATTCCCGCCTACTGACAAGCTACATCATCTAACGTGGTATGGTAGGTGCACTTATTGATGCTTAGCAAAATGCATGCTTCAGATGCTGACTGGCTTAAAATTTTGAAAAGTTAAAGTCAATTCCCACTTAGTGACAATAATGAAATTTAAGTACGTTATACTTAAATTTGGTTATCGCGGTAAGTACCTTTTGTTAATGGTTGTTAGTTTATAGAAATAACGTCGTTGCAATTGTTACGTCACAATGTCAAGGACGTCATTACTTTATTGATTTTCTTGAAGACAAGACGTAAAAGTGGTTGCAATACAATTTTTTATCATCGAGGTTCATCGACTAGTTTAGGTGAAATAATTGGATATTTTTGAATTAAGGATGTCAAGTAATGAGAGAAAGGTAACATATTGTGTGATTTACTGTTTATTTTAGTCTGAATGTATGACACGTGTTGGCAGATATATACAGCAGTCTACCGTTATTGTTCGCCCCCAAAAATGCTGCTGCTTCTAAATATGCAATTTATTAGCAAAATTCTGTATGTTTTTTTTATTCT
Organism: Arcuatula senhousia; assembly: GCA_963971305.1. NCBI lineage: Eukaryota > Metazoa > Mollusca > Bivalvia > Mytilida > Mytilidae > Arcuatula > Arcuatula senhousia. Next base: position 5,445,300 of record OZ020313.1, read on the forward strand.
CGGTGGTGTTTAACTATCCAGTGAAACATTATCGCATAAAATAAATGGTTTACTCTTTTTATTGTACTCAAATCCCAGCAACCCGTCTCAGCTTTATAAGGTAGAATGACTGTTATATTTGTATATCGGTTCTAAATCAGACGTGTAAAATCATTACAAAATACGTTTAAGAGATAACCAAAAATTCATGAAACTTAGATATTAAGCACATGAAGGTTAGTGGTTTTTACAAAATTCGATTAAGAAAAATGCGACTGTTGGTCAGACGACCCTTTGAGACATGTAGGGTAATATTAATGCATTTGAAAATGTCTTTCAATCATTATGGTAGTTTTTGAAAACAATCGTCAAAGGCGGATATAGTTTAGGACCGGCGTGCCGGACGCGCGTCCTCCTGTTTGATAAGAAATTTGGTTAGGTATTCTATGAAACAAGAGGTCCAAGAAGGTTCCCATTTGAAAATTTCTGGATCCGCCACAGCAATTTGAAAACAGCGGTGGTTAAATTTTTGCTTGTATCTTCTAATATGCCTAGAAGTTAAAGAGGCCAATAATAAGGTTATATATAGTCCAGTCCCTATTATTTTAAATTTTGTTGAATTTTAGATCTTCTGTGCATTTGAAGTCAGGATAAAAGGGTTTATCGATTTTTCTGGTAAACAAATTTGTTATCGGGGAATAAATGGTTCGTTACCCCTTTCTAAGAATTTTCCAGTTATCCGGTTTTGTCGAATACTGATATTTAGTGAAGTCATAGCTTATTCATTCAAAGGTGACAATATTCGTCGGTAAGTTGCTCCAATCAAAATTCCTAGTTTTACAGTCCTTACAGGTGTGCTATAAATTCTCAAGAATAGCTAAAAGCACATGCAACTTTGAAGAATATGTTACGGTTATCTTCTTATCTTCTATGTATTAATAAATGGGGCTCCCACAGGGTACCCCCCTCAGGTCGCAAGGTCGCTTTTAAAAGGGGTCTGAGGTCGCGAGGTCGCTTTTAAAAGGCATATTTTGGCGGAGGTCGCAGGTCGCTTTTTGGCATAGGTCGATTTTATGAAGTGCAGGTCGGAAGTCGCCCTTAAAAAGCCATCAGGTCGCAGGTCGTTTTAAACCCTGCGGGAGCCACATAAATCGTCAAAACATACTTAGAATTGATGGGTTAAAAGAGAAGGGCAAAGAGTTAAACTGTTTTGGGGAAGTGATAAATCACCACACCACATTCCTCATGTTTACCCAAGTTTGCAAGGAATTAGTTATTTGTGTTGACTAATATATACTTTTAATTGGTATTTAACTTCATATGCATGTTAGAATCAAGCAAGCATTATAAATTTTCTTGGGTAGTGTTTGTTACGCAAAAATTTTCAGATTTCTTTTAGGACAGAGGAATTCGAAGTACCAACGTGGGTAGCAATCTAACCCTGTTAATCTATGCATATTCTGAAAATGGCTTCTATTGAATTGCGGCATTTGAGTCAAAATAATTGCAAGACAGAAAGTCATAAGAGACGTACTCTACCCAAAAAGTTCAAACAAGTAATTCAAAACCAACACCAAAGTTTTTTGTTCATGTGTATTTAAAGTTAAGAAAGTGAAGTATCAAAAACAACAACACAATTTTGAGTTTAGACGACCGGAAAATCGGAACAAGGCTACCAAGAGTGTTTGCTCTAGCATAGGAGTTCACGTTTATCGCAATATAGTAACAATATATTTTTTTCTCAGAATGTATAACACCAACTCACTCATTAAGTCAGCTTTTAAATTTCACATTACAAGACAAGATGCGTCTCATGAATTTATTATATGGATACTCAGCCCTGACTCTGAATGGCACAATTTACCCTGCATTTTACGCATCAGTAACACATTTGCATTATAAATGCTTCGAATAGTTTATTAATTTCATTCCAGGTTTTAGAATTCTATTTCGAGTAAGGGGAAGCATGATTTCGACGACAACGGGTGGAAAATGGGCTTTTGGTGTTCAAATTTATACATATTAGCCACTCAAACAAGAGGGCCGGGTCAAAAATGCATACTGGCAAAGTGCGATAGTATAACCATACTCTCTAAAATCGTTAGATATCAGTCTTTATGCAGAAGTTAGAACAGCTAATTTTGAATTTCAGATATTTATTTCAAGTTCTGTCTGTACTGTTTTCTTGACGGAACATTGTTTGTTGCGGAAAAAAAACCAAAGTATCCTATTGATCTATACAATTTCGTTACCAGTTGAGTGTATAAATTGCATATAAGTTCTTTGCTTATTAGAAGCCTAGTTTGTAGCCAAAATGATCGATGCTTAACTTCTATAGGAAATCATAAATTATGCACTGTACACAGTTATCTATAGTTCAATGAACAACCTTTTATAGAAGCATGTTCATCCTATATACTTCATTCGAAAAATGACGTAATCATACATCTTTCAATTCAATGCAAGGGCGCATGAAAATGGATATCCAAACGGGGTGATCGGACATTATGAAGAAACATTGAAGTCATGTCACTCACATAATTTTGTTAAACAACGGACGTTGCACCGATCTAGTGTGTGGATTTATTCTGTCTTATATGTTAATATTATAACATACGATCATACATACACTCATCATCGGTCCTTTAATGTGAAAACAACTGTCTGATGAAATAATTTTTTTTGCATAAGTGGTCGTGCATACATACGTAATCCATCCATCCATCCATCCATCCATTCATACATACATACATAACATTACATACATAACATACATACGTACATACATACATACATACGTACATACATACATACATACATACATACATACATACATACATACATACATACATGCAACATGCATACAGCATACATATATACATACATACAAGCTTACATACATTACTTACATACAAACAAACATACATTACATACATGTATATACACACAAACAAACAAACATATATTACAAACTATAGAATGGCAGTCTTCCATGGAAGACGTTTATATCGCCTGTGTCTTTAAATATTCGGTAAACACTAGATGAATTGCGGGCATAAAATCGATTTACACCATATAGTACTAAAGGAGGAAGCTAAATACCAAATATCAAGAGGTTGTGAATGTAGTTGCTCTAAAAACTGAAAAAATTTCGTGACGCCGCATGACAACTACGGCACAGGACGACGCAATACGACGGATGGTGCCAATTAATGCAACCCATAAAAGTCGTTTCTGCAACACGTTGCAGGCGACATAATTACATACTACATACATAAGATTCGGTAGGGTCTTTTACGAGATAGCTGGAAAGGTTTATTTATACACGGGGAATTCGGAATTTTACCCACAAAACTTGGGGAATTCGGGATGATTTTTTTTCTACGTTTTTCTGCTCTATTAATTTACCGGGAACGCGTGATTTGGTAATTTATTTTTCTTTCTCGATTGCATTTTTTTTTACAAACTTCGCTTACATGTACACATGCGGAAAATATTGGTCACAATTAAAACAAGACATATTGTATATATAGAAACTGATGAATAAAATTCGGAAGATGAATATACAAGTATAAAAGCTTTATTTATAGCAGTGATTCATAGTTATTTTGCGAGAAGGATAAAGTCTGGTCCGTTGGATAATGGTTTGTTGATAAAAACCAGTAATTTTAGTTACGAAATAATGAAGGGGTTTCTGATATCAACTATCAATTTTTCGGTATAAAACTAAGAATTTCAATTGTATTGTAATAACATTTCTATTAGATTGATACCATTATACAATGCCTTATTACTGATTATTAGGTAAGTTTTCATGTAAAAAGGCATGTAATTATATAAGTAAAGGGGTTTTTCAGCTGGGCCTCAGCCGCGAAGCAGCTGCATTCCGCACTTACTTAAGTGGCGGTTGACAGTGAATTCACTGTCAATTTGGCATAATTCGCTGCTTCGTGAACTTAAAGAACATTTTAAGGGGTTTTGGTCTCTTCAACCGTGTATACCACAGTAATCCAAAATTTCTTTGATTCAGCCATCTGTGTATCCCACGGTGGTTCTTAAGGGGTTTCGGTCTTAAATATTATTCACCCGTGTATCCCACGGTGACGCCAAATTATTCTGCATATTTATATTTGTATTGATTGGTTGCCATTCACAATATTCGGTAACCATTTATCTGATCATTGAATGTTGATATTTTATGTTTATTATATATTATCTGAAAATATCATTTCTTTAACCACCCGTGCATCCCACGGTGGAATTTATTTTATTGATTATCTATTGATTATTTATTGATTATCTATTGATTATTTATTGATTATCTAGATTTATATGATATATGAGAAATCATTCATATTTATTATTGTAAATCCTTATTAAAGCTGAGGCCCAATAATGCCAAAACCTTACAAAGAGTTTTCATTTCCCCCCTTAGTTATAAATGGGTATGCATTATTAGCAAGAGAGGTTTGGTTAAAAGCAGAAAAATTTGAAACTTATCACTGCATCATGTTTGTTTTATTTTTGTTTATGCATCAGAGATAATGAAATTTAAGTACGTTATACTTAAATTTGGTTATCGCGGTAAGTACCTTTTGTTAATGGTTGTTAGTTTATAGAAATAACGTCGTTGCAATTGTTACGTCACAATGTCAAGGACGTCATTACTTTATTGATTTTCTTGAAGACAAGACGTAAAAGTGGTTGCAATACAATTTTTTATCCCACCACATACATTCCCACCCATTTTTAAGGAGAAATAAGATAACCTTATATACTATACTTGGTAGTTATATCTAAAATATTGTTACAACATTATTTAAATACTTGAAGTGTCCTTTTCGGTAAACTTTAATTATTTCTAACTATATAAAGTCACATGTTTATAAGATAAAAAGTTAATTTATTTAGAATATGATTCTGCCGGGGATTAGAATTTATACTTTCAGATGCAAGAACATTGGTGGAAGTATCCATGGCCTATGCTTTAGCTGTCACGAGCTCGATTTGGGGAGCAGGCTTCTTTGTTTGAAGTGTCAAATCTTTTCTCAGAGGATTCAGCCGGGAGAAGTGGAAAGCTCTAACTAAGTACGAGGTTTAGAATAATGGATTCGTACATTTTACCGATCAAGCAATCGCGTACAGATACGTGCTGCTAGATTTTCCAGGACAAGCAACATCAATCAATCAATCCACTAATTAACCATTTGGATCAATCAATCAACCAATCAAGTGGAAATCATACTAAGAACTTTATAACAGAGGTGGAGTGCAATTCAAACCGTTAGAAATGGTTATTTTTTTAAGAGGTATAAAACGTCTGAACCGCTAGGAATAACAACTTATAAACTTAATTCACAACATGAAGTGTGCCGTATTCTGAACAACGCAAGAACTTTCAGCTGTTTACTTGTTGAATTAGGAAAATTATCAGCGTTCATTCTCTCCGTGAATAGTTTTAAATACTGATATCTCAACGCATGTAAAAGATGTTTTATATAAGAAATACTCGGAAACCAAAGAGAAAGTTATGTGCTTTGGAACCGTTTAGAAATTTCAACACCGATATGTCGTTATATGTGTGCTTTAATGATTCGCTGCTTCGTGAACTTAAAGAACATTTTAAGGGGTTTTGGTCTCTTCAACCGTGTATACCACAGTAATCCAAAATTTCTTTGATTCAGCCATCTGTGTATCCCACGGTGGTTCTTAAGGGGTTTCGGTCTTAAATATTATTCACCCGTGTATCCCACGGTGACGCCAAATTATTCTGCATATTTATATTTGTATTGATTGGTTGCCATTCACAATATTCGGTAACCATTTATCTGATCATTGAATGTTGATATTTTATGTTTATTATATATTATCTGAAAATATCATTTCTTTAACCACCCGTGCATCCCACGGTGGAATTTATTTTATTGATTATCTATTGATTATTTATTGATTATCTATTGATTATTTATTGATTATCTAGATTTATATGATATATGAGAAATCATTCATATTTATTATTGTAAATCCTTATTAAAGCTGAGGCCCAATATGATCCATACACGCTTACCGACAAGTGCCACATCAATGATTTTGCTATGATAGGTGCACCTGGTGATGATTAGCACAATGCATGCTTCGGATGCTTGCTGTGACCTATACTTTCTGCATGGATGACCACTTATACAGAAGGATGGTTAAACTCCATTCCCGCCTACTGACAAGCTACATCATCTAACGTGGTATGGTAGGTGCACTTATTGATGCTTAGCAAAATGCATGCTTCAGATGCTGACTGGCTTAAAATTTTGAAAAGTTAAAGTCAATTCCCACTTAGTGACAATAACGTGCAACGTGGTGAGCTTCGTAATCGATATTTTACCTATGTTTCATGTTATTGCCAGTGTCGTTTTTTTTACGCTTTTTTGCTGTAACGTGGTGTTTTTGTGATATTTCTTGGTGTTTTTTGGTGATGTTTCTCGATGATTTTTGTGATGTTTCTTGATGTTTATTTTATGTTTTTGTGATTAAACTTGGTGTTTTTGTGTGAGGTTTTGTGTTGTTTTTGACATTTTTGTGATTAAACTTGATGTTGTTGTGTTGTTCCTTGATGTTGTTGTGATGTTTCTTGAAGTTATTATGTTGTTTTTTGATGTATTTGTGCTTGTGCTGTTACTTGATGTTTTGTGTTGTTTTTGATGTTTTTTTTTGGTGATGATTCTTTATATTTTGTGATGTTTTTGTGATGAAACTAGATGTGTTTGTGTGGTTCCTTGATGCTTTTGTGTTGTTTCTTGATGTTTTTGTGAGGTTTCTTGATGTTTCTGTGTTGTTTCTTGCTGTTTGTGTTGTTTTCCATGTTTTTGTGATGAAACTTGATGTTTTTTGTGATGAAACTTGATATTTTGTGATGTTTTTGTGATGAAACTTGATGTTTTAGTGTTGTTTGTTGATGTTGTGTTGTTTCTTGACGTTTTGCGTTGTTTCTTGATGTTTTTGTGTTGTTACTTGATGTTTTTGTGTTGTTCCTTCATGTTTTTGTGTTGTTACTTGATGTTCCTTCATGTTTTTGTGTTGTTTCTTCATGTTTTTGTGTTGTTTCTTATTTTTGTGTTGGTTTTTGATGTTTGTGTTGTTTCTTGGTGTGTTGTGTCCTAATGTTTTAGCGTTGTTTCTCTAACTTGATGTTTTTTGTGTTGTTTTGTGATGTTTCTTGGTAAGTTTGTGCTGTTTCTGGTGTTTAAGTTTAATTTCTTTAACTTGATGTTTTGTGTTGTTTTTGATGTTTTTTTTTGTGATGTTTCTTTATATTTTGTGATGTTTTTGTGATGAAAAAATTACAAATACCAAAACGCGGGTATAAACGGTTAATTTGGATATGCTATATATCGAAATTTCAAGGAGTAACCTCTCATCAGTAGCATTTAAACCAAAACATTGGAAGGTCAAAATCCCAAACAGTTGAAAACGAAAAGTACTCAAAACCAAAACGTTCGAACAAGGAATCCAAATCCAGCACCGAGAATATCGACCATGTGCATTACAAGGAAAGAAACCTGGTGTTTTCATCAATTTTGAATTTAACTATCGAAGATGTGTTTGTGTTGTTCCTCGGTTCCTTTGAGTTGTTTTTTATGTTTTCGTGATGAAACTAGATGTGTTTGTGTTGTTCCTTGATGCTTTTGTGTTGTTTCTTTATGTTTTTAGTGATGTTTATTTATGTTTTTAGTGATGTTTCTTGATGTTTGTGCTGTTTTTGATGTTTTTGTGATAAAACTTGATGTTTTTGTGGTGAAACTTGATGTTTTTGTGTTGTTACTTGATGTTTCTTGATATTTTGTGATGAAACTTGATGTTTGAGCGCTGTTACTTGATATCTTTTTTTTTAAAGTTTCTTTATATTTTGTGATATTTTTGTGATGAAACTTGATGTTTTTGTTTTGTTTTTTTGTGATTCTGTGTTGTTACTTGATGCGTTTGTGATGTTTATTGATGTTTTGTGTTGTTTTTTATGTTTTGTGATTAAAATTGATGTTTTTGTGGTCTTACTTAATGTTTTTGTGATGAAACCTGATGTTTTTGTGTTGTTACTTGATGTTTTTTGCGATGTTTCTTGATATTTTGTGATGAAAATTGAAGTTTAAGTGTTGTTCCTTGAATTTTTTGTTGTTTCTAGATGTTTCTGTGTTATAACTTGACGTTTGTGTTTTTGATGTTTTTGTGTTGTTTCTTGATGTTTGTGTCGTTTTTGATGTTTTTGTGATGAAAATTTATGTTTTGTGTTGTTACTTGATGTTCTTTGTGATGTTTCTTAATATTTTGTGATGAAACTTGATGTTTTAGTGTTGTTCGTTGATGATGTTGTGTTGTTTCTTGATGTTTCTGTGTTGTTACTTGATGTTTGTGTTGTTCTGTGATGTTTTTGTGATGTTTCAAGATGTTTTTTTTGCGATGTCCCTTGATGTTTTTGTGATGTTTTTGATATTTTTGTGTTCATCCTTGGTATGTTTTTGTTCGTCCTTGATGTTTTCGTGCTGTTACTCGATGTTTTTTGTGACATTTCTTGATATTTTGTGATGTTTTTGTGAACTCGATGCATTAGTGTTGTAACTGAATGTTTTTGTGATGTTTCTTTATATTTTTTGATGTTTTTGTGATGAAACTTGATGTTTTTTGTGATATTTCTTGATGTTTTTGTGTTGTTCTTCGATGTGTTTGTGATGTTTCTTGATTTTTGTGTGTTGTTTTTGATATTTTGTTAATAAACTTGTTGTTTTTGTGATGTTTCTTGATGTTTTTTTTGGTGTTGTTACTTGAAGTTTTTTTTTTTTTTATGTTTGTGATGAAACTTGATGCTTTAGTGTTGTACCTTGATGTTTTTTGTGTTGTGACTTGATGTTCCTTGATGATTTTGTGTTGTTCCTTCATGTTTTTGTGTTGTTTATTGATGTTTTTGTGTTGTTCCTTGTTTTTATGATGTTTTTTTATGGCGTGTTGTTTCTTGGTGTGTTGTGTCGTAATGTTTTAGCATTGTTTCTCTAACTTGATGTTCTTGTGTTGTTTCTTGATGTTTTTCGCGATGTCCCTTGATGTTTTTGTGACTTTTTTTTAATGTTTTTTCGATGTCCTTTGATTTTTTTGTGACGTTTCTCGGTGGTGTCTTATAAAGTTCGGAAGACGTCCCTTGATGTTTTTGTTATGTCCCTTGATGTTTTTTGTGTTGTTTTTTTAACATCGTATAGATTTTAAGCTTTGGTTGTAAAGAATATTTCGTGTTTCATTGTGTGCGTGCGTTCGGAGTGCATTCGTAAAACAGTGCATCTATGCATGATTTGTTCAGCGGCACCCCAAAGCATGCCACCATCATTTTTTTTAACAGAGGATCAAATGTATTCAAAGTATTAGGCGTTTGATCTACTTTTTGATATTTTTAAATTAATCATATTTTTCAACATTTTTACTGGTTTTCTTTTTCTCTAATTCGTTTATTGTTTTTAGTTTTTTATAGTATGACTTTTACTATTGAGTTTTATTTATTAAATTGTTCCCTTTTGTTTTATCCTCTGTCTTTTGACTTAGTTTTATATCCAAACTTTATTTATATATTGTAGATTTGTTTTTTGTCCTGATGATGCCTGAAAGATCGCAAACAGTACACAAAGCAAACAACAATCAATCAATCAATCATTTAAGTGCATTCGTGTGTTTCTAGTTATAGTATAGTTCTGTATTTTAAAAATGTCGAAAAGACCGTTTAGATACTTTTACCAAAATAAAATATTGTTGTGAATATAGGTAATTATAACAAAATTACCGAATTTGGAAGATCAAACTCTATGCCCGAGAGAGAAGACAAAACATAGAGGACATATGGGAAAAATTGAAGACTGCAATGGTCCTGACTTGGTAAAGGCATTTCAAATGAAATGGTTGCTTTAACCAGCGCGCATAACCTCCCCCCTCCATTGCAATCTTAGTGTAAGGTGGTAACTCAAAACACAACACGGTTACACAATGAAAACATGTGCCTTCTTACAGAGAGTATAAAAGTTAAAACTGAAAATTATAATAGTTTAATGATTCAAAATGTAACAATTATTATACAGATATAACAGAAAAATACATGGGACCATCCATGGTCAAACGAACCCACATGTTCACAATCCATTTGTGATAATCCGTTGTTTTTGGTGGAATATTAACGCTTGTTTACTGACATGAAGTTACACGAAAATCGAAAGCAAGAATACAGACAAATGAATATCAAGTATACATGTACATGTTTTAAGTCTGTATGTAGACTGTGAAAGCATACTCTGCTCGCGGGATCAACTGTGCATATTCCTGTTAAACGCCATTGATTAAAACTTGAATCAAATTCTAAACATTTTTATACAGAAAAATAAATATCTCAACAGGGCTGTCAACTTTTGAAATTTGAAATCGGGTTTTTAACTATTTCTTTGGTGTTTTCTATTGTATTCATTATAAAATATAGACAACAAATAGTGAAAATCGAGATAGTTCACTGGCAGACATTTTCATTCAATTTTCAATTTGTAACTTGTAACATGTATAGATATATTACATTAAATTTCTAATTTATTTGGGTTAAAATTAATAAAATTTACAATTTTTATTTTTTTATTTTTTTTTATGTTTCAAGTTTTGACCGAAGGTAATCTTTTTGTGTAGTGCTTTGAAGTCAATTGCATAATTTTAACGGTTTATAAAACGAAGGGTATATTTTTTCAATAAATGAAATACAAAATTAAATAATTCAACTTTATATTCAAGATTTACAACAGCGACTCGCTCTATGACAAAATGCTTTGATATCTTTTGCTAGCGTAGGAATATCTATACAAACAAGGAGCCCAATAACTACTGTGAGAATAACTACGCCGACGTAACCAATACTTTGAGCTGAAACTCGGTTGTCCGGGGCACTTGTTAACTTCCTTTTATATGAGGATGTCTCTTTTTTGTCCACAGTTAACTCTGCTTGCATTTGGTTTATTTTTTCTTGAAGTTCAGCTGTTGTTATGGAACTGCTTGAAAGTGGATTTGTACATGCGCAATAACAACTCGATGAAGTAGTGCCAGATACTTCGAAAGAGGAAGTTATAACGGCTGGCGTAGATAAATCTAAAAAAAAAACAAAGTTGAATCAAGCTATATCTTGTAAACATGCCCATAGTGTCTTGCAAAATATTTCATTGCATTTCTCCAGTTATATACCAAGGATGTTTTATAGTAGATACTTAAGTTACGGTTACTTACGTTATAGTGTTAGACTTTTGGTAGAGCGCCTCTGGTGAATCTTTAATAGACGAAATGGGCGTCAGGCGTAGCAAAATTGATTGTCTGTAACTTTGTTGTAAATTTTATCTATGCTTGTTTTAATATTGATGTACAGTGAACGAATTAAAACATTCAGTGCTAACTAAAGATCACGCATTACGATGATTTGATAAATAAATAAAAAAAGTGACAACCCCGTGCTAGTCATTAGCGAATCAATGCTAACAAAAGACGAATCAGTGTAAAAAAGTGACGAAACAGTGCTTGAAGTTGACGAAAGTGACGAACCATTGCTTAAAGTTGACGAATCAGTGCTAACAAAAGACGAATCAGTGTAAAAAAGCGACGAAACAGTGCTTGAAGTTGACGAAAGTGACGAACCATTGCTTAAATTTGACGAATCAGTGCTAACAATAGACGACTCAGTGTGAAAATGCGACGAACCAGTTGACGAATCGGTGCTAACAATAGACAAATCAGTGTGAAAAAGAGACGAACCAGTGCTTGAAGTTGACGAATCTGTGCTAACAATAGACGAATCAGTGCTAACAATAGACGAATCAGTGTGATAAAGTGACGAACCAGTGCTAATAATTGATGAACCGGTGTTGGAAAGTGACGAACCGGTGCTATAAACAGGTGACGAAAACGATAGTACGTCACTACCGAATGACAATGTTGATGATGCCGATATCACATCGCTGCTGTAAACCAATGTTGATGATGCTATCGACGAAGAACTACTATACACAGATGACGGAGCTATTGACGAAGAAACTTCTGGACAGTAATAGTCTGAAATCACAGGCGCTGACGCTAAAGCTATGTCTGTATACTTAAAAATATCTGAAACGAGACAAAAATATATTTAATTCTGGGTGGCAGAGAAACAGTTAACGAAGAAAGATAGATAGAGAGAGGGAGCGATAGAGATATAAAGATAAAAAACTAAATGAACGGTTTGAAAGAGGAAGTATAAATATGATAAAGAAATACAACTAAAGGAGAAATGAGAGACAAAAAAGAAAGAGAATAAGAGAAATAGAGAAATAGAAGCGGAAAGTATGAAGAATAAACTTGAACGAAATGATGGATATAGAACAGAAATATCCAAACGAGAGAAGATAAAGAATGGCATATGAGAGAAGGAGTAAAAAGAAGAAAGACAGAGATAGAGAATGAAGGGAAAGAGGTAGGGATGAGAGCAATATAAAAAAGGGAGGAGCAGGCTAATGTTACGAGAAAAAAAGGAAAGAAAGAAATGACAGAGCTGGAAAAGAAGATGGAAGAAAAGAAAAGAAAAAAGGACAGAAACAAAAAAAAAAACATCATAATGATTTAACCACATACACCCAACCAAAATATAATAAATGTTGATATTGAAGGATTCTACAAAACAAAAATTTTAATTTTATGTACATTTTATCATGATTATATAACCTCCCCGCAACCTTTTCATAAATTAAACGTTTATATATTAATATTACTTTCACTTTTATTTATGACACCTTTCGTTTGAATGGCTACACTGTGTTTACTTGGGTGCCATAGGGATAGATGATTGACAATAACTTCAGAAAATTTTGCTGCTAAAGTCTCCAATTCTCATTTAAGTTTTTGGGTCGTTCATGAATTTCAGATAATTTTACCTTAAACCACACCATTTGTAAAAATTTTGTTGTAGGGTGTCCGCTAATACTTACACGAAAATCCCACAGTCTAAAGTCATGTATAGACTTATTTTCAATTCAATATTTTCAAGCACTAGTATTGTGAAGAAGAAGGAGAAGAAGAAGATAGTTTATTTCCAAAATAGGGCCTCTTATGAGGCATAATATACATACAAACATATATGATTAGAAACAGACATAACATTCATTAAATTGTCTATAGTTTAAGTTGAAGCAAATTTATATGCATGATAATAATTATGGCAGTCACTTATTCTTTCCACATTATAAATAACTTACATACAGTGGAGATGAATCAGTGTTAAATAATATTGTGTGTTAGTGGTGGTGACGCCACAGGGTAGTGTTATGCATCAAGTTAGGAAGAGATCAAATGTCTCTAAATCTTTGTTGTCGCTGGCAGGCCACATGTAGGTGAAAGGAGGAGTCGAGTGAGTAAACATCTTTCCTGCCAGTACATAGCCTCTGCACTACCAAGAATCCTTCGATGCCTCCTCGTGGCGGTAAACGGTAACTAGGGTCTAGTACTCAAGGCTAAGTTGAGGGGGAGCTCGGAGTAGCAAGGACCCTTATAGGGGTGCAGAGTTAATGCCCATCAGTGTGTGTGTACACGCCCCTGGCACTCACCAACCTTGCCCCAGACTTGTAATAGGATATGGAAGGAAATCCAGACAGAAAATCCGGGGAGATTACCCCGTTGCAAGGGTAATGGGAGTAACTTAGGAAGGAAAATCCTAGTAGAAAACCACTGTCACTCCGAGTCCAGAGTGTGATTGCACAGCTTATCACCAGGCCTGGGCGCCACAAAACTTAAAAAATACTTAAAAGTCTGAGATTATTCTTAATTTCAATGGTGACCCCAATCAAAACTTTCTAATTTGATGACGTCACAATGATCGAGTTGAGAATATTCTCAGACTTAAGTAAGTTTTCATGTTATGTGGTGCCCGGGCCAGATATGGTAAATAAAGGTAATAACAAAACTACCGAACTTGAATGATCAATCTCATAGTCCAGAGAAAATGACAAAAACGAATCAGTCATACCGGAGAACTGGTGGATCGCAATGGTCCTGACTTGGTACAGGCATTTCAAACGAAATGGTGGGTTAAACCAGGTTTTATGGCGCCAAACCTCCCTCTTCCATTGCGATCTTAGGATCCGGTAAAAAGAATTGATAACGGATATCCACGGTACACAATGTGCCAGTGGGCACGAAGGGGATTAGGTGAAGGTGAAGGTGATATTCAAGTATTACTTACTTCTAATGTATATACTTGCTGGTGGTCTTCCAACATTTAAACCATTTGTTTCGTCATAATAATTCCGGTAGCATTGATCATTGTCAATCTGTATAGCTGCACACATAGAATCTTCATAGCAAATATTGACACACTCATTTATTGCACCACTTGTTATCCCGTCAATCGATCCGTCTGACTGAATCACTCGCGGGAATTCATCTTCAGGGGCCTCAATTGAAACCTCGTCGAAACAATCGCCGTCAGCTGAAAAATCAAAGGTACTTAATGTCTATTTCAGTACGTTTAAGAATTTTCTTTCTATAATCATTATCTGATATATCAACCTCCCGACCAGTTGTGGAAAAAAAAATATTTGCATTTTTTTTTAGCTGTAGACATTAGAGAAAACGTGAACATCTCGGGAAAAAAATGATATTTTAAACGCTCGGCAAGCCTCGCCGATAGTCAAATTTATTTCCCTTGATGTTAATAATTCTATATATATATTCCATAATTCTGCGGGCAAATAGCTGAGGTCACCTGGGACCAGCATGGACAGGAAGTTACAAAATATGATTTTAAAATGTGGAATGAGCGTACACGAAACAACAATTAGTTTCTAATGGACTTTATTTGCAATAATCCTAATGATTGACATCACATCAGACGAACAGACGCCGAAACCAAGCAGGCGGAAAATCTTTCTTTGGAAGAAAGCAGACCTAGTAAATATGGGCATTTACCTCGACTCTGAATTTGCAAACTTCAATGATACTAATCACACTAATATCAACAACACATGGACATCGATCAAGCAACTAATACTCCACTGCATAGAAAAGCATGTACCAACCAAGCGAAGCCTAGCACGTAACAGCCATCCAAGGATGAACACTCAGCTACGTAGACTGAGTAGACAAAAGCAACGAGCACACTCCAAGGCTAAGCACACGAAATCTACTAAAGACTGGAAGAGATACAAAAAGCTCAAGGCTGACCTACAGAGAGAATCCAGGAAGGCACATACAAATTTCATGCAGGACATCGTGAGTGAAGACCTCCATAAAAACCCTAAAAGATTCTGGTCTTACATTAAGAGCAACAGGAGTCAACAGGTATAACCACGCTGAAAGATAAGGACGGATATCTCCACAGCGACTCATCAGCGAAAGCAGACATTCTCAACAGACAATTTCACTCCGTATACACCAACGAAGACCTCACTGATATTCCAGATAAAGGTGATAGCCCCTACCCAACTATGAAACCAATCAAAGTCAACCAACAAGGGATAGCCAAACTACTGAAGGGACTAAGACCATATAAGGCCACTGGGCCTGATGAAATTCCAGCCTTCATCTTAAAGAACTTAGCTGACCATCTAGCACCATATCTCATCAGATTATACCAGCTATCACTCGACCAAGGAAATGTACCAGATGACTGGAAGAAGGCCAACATCGTGCCAGTATTTAAGAAATACAAATGACAATAAAGTTCCAGACAATAAATTTTGCTACGCCTGACGCGAGTTTCGTCTATTCAAGACTCATCAGAGGCGCTCTACCAAAAATATTGAAAATGCCAAACACTATATGAACATGAAGAGCATAGAACAATAAAACCAGGAGAACGATATGTAGCCTCCAACTACCGACCTGTGTCCCTCACGTCGATTGCTTGCAAGCTCCTAGAATATATCGTACACAGCTCCATCATGGACCATTTTGACAGACACCACATACTGTGTGAAGAACAACATGGGTTTAGAACCAAGCGGTCCTGTGAATCTCAGCTCATGATAACAGTAAACGACATCACCCAGAACATCGAAAACGGAGATCAGACAGACATCATCCTGCTAGACTTTGCCAAGGCCTTTGATAAGGTGCCACATGCCAGGCTGCTTCTGAAGATGGAGTACTACGGAGTACGCCAGAACTCACTTGAATGGATAAGGCAGTTTCTGATGAACAGATCCCAGTTGGTGATACTGGAGAACCACCGGTCAGATCCACTCAATGTCCTCTCGGGAGTTCCACAGGGCACAGTGATGGGGCATTTACTCTTTCTAGCCTACAAAAATGACCTACCTGAAGTTACATCCTCAGACGCACGACTATTTGCAGACGATTGTCTTCTCTTCCGACGCATTAGTAACACCGAAGATGCCAACACACTACAAAGAGACCTGACACAACTAGAAGATTGGGAAAGAAAATGGCAGATGTGCTTTCACCCTGAAAAGTAAACTGTTATCCGGGAACCAGGCAGACATCATTCCATACAGACAACTTACACCCTCCACGGACACTCACTGGAAGTGGTCGACAGTGGGAAGTACCTGGGACTAACCATCACCAAGGATATGTCATGGTCAAAGCACATCAACCAGATAACCAGCAAGGCTTCAAGAACCCTTGGCTTCCTTAGAAGAGATTTTGGTCGATGCAACACCATGACAAAAGCCACTGCCTATACAACCCTTGTTAGACCAGTACTGGAGTATGCTGCCTCAGTGTGGGACCCACACCATGTCACTGCCATCCGCTACCTAGAGCAAGTCCAGAGGCGAGCAGCACGGTTCGCATACAACTGCTACCAAGACAACTCTCCAGGCTGTGTGACCAAGCTCCTTGACAATATACAATGGGAATCCCTCCAACACAGACGGTGGAAGCAGAGCCTCATCACCTGCTACAAGATACAACACCACCAGATTGCCATTGACCCAGAGAGATACTACACAACTGGAGACACCCGGACCAGAGGTAACCATAGGTTCAGACAGATCAGAGCCAAGAAGGACCTGTACCACCATTCCTTCTTCCCGAGATCCATACGATGCTGGAACCAACTACCAACATCTGTAGTTGATGCAGGCACCCTAGAAGAGTTTAGGGCCAGGTTGAGCACCATTCCCTGGAGCACTACTTAGCACAAACCATAGATGCCAAGACAACCAGCTTTTATTTGTAAATACTATCAATTTTTTGGGACTTTTAACTGTGTGTGAATGAGAGGAGTGTTATTCGTTTGTGCATGTACCCGAGTCAAGTACACTCTCAACAGAGGCAGACTCGTAACCGGGAAGAAGAAAAAGAAGAAGAATAAAAATATATATCAGCCTTCAACATATTTGTCAGTGGTAGCTGCTCTTCTGTTATAAATTGCCTTGATAACAGCATCGATCATATTTACTATTCTTGGAACATTCTTTTGAAAATAAATAGTTATTCGAACAAGGATATGTAATGCCAAAATGCCAATCTGAAACATTCTACAAATTTGGCAAGGCTTACCAGTTCGCTTCAAACCAACGTTCCAAAGACCTAGACCCGCCGATACAAAACTTAAAAAAAAATTCTATGGGAGTTAATAATTTTCTTAGACATAAGAATTTTTATTGTTTTGTGGCACCGGTGTCATATCCTCGATGCGCATATTGTCATGAAACAATGAACCATAAAGTTGACGCAAGGAGAAAAAAAAATGTTAAACATTTTTTTTCGAGTGGTTAAGTTGCACTTTATTTTATTATAGTCTATTAAAGGAAGAAGTCTTACAAAATGCCGTATCAAGTCAAATAAATACAGGACGTACCTTCGGTCGGGTCTTCACAGATGAAAGGTTGTAAATCGTTACAATTTTCTACGGAGTAAGTACTACTCGTCATGTTGAATACAACACAGCCCTCCGAACTTCCAGTAGATACGGGCCATTGGTTAGTGTCCATGGTATAAACTGCACAGTTGTCCCATAACAAACGAACCGGATCTATTTCTTGGTGAAGTCCAATCCAAATTGTTGACCTACAATATTAAGGGGAAATAACTTGCCTATATCAACCAACACTTGCATTCCCAATGCCAGTTCCATGTCAAGATCATTACAATCTTTTATTTTTCATATACTGGCGTTCAGTTATCCTTTGTTACTACTTTTCTGGAATATAAAGGAATGATTATCACTGTTCTTACATTTTGTTGATACCCTTGTTCAAATATTTTCATTTATTTTACTGACAAGATGTCTGATAAGAGAAGTTAGAGGAAAAACACCCCCCCACCCCCCACACACACACTGACACAAATAAATCGGTGCTAGAACCGATAAACATTGTATCGATGCATTTCAAACAGCAATATGAAATTATTTTACACGCATGGATAATGCTGAGATATTTTACTTGCCTAAAAGTTAGTAAAGAAATTAAATATAATGAAAGTTACATGTTTGGAAAAAATATTAACAATATATAAAAGAGGCATATATATTCATATATTTGTCATAATTCAAGTCACATTTTTATGAAAGGGTGTCTACTCACTTTAAGAAAATTTAGATATGTGACTGGGGTGCAACAATACTTTGACAAAAAATCATATTTGAATAGATTCTCCTAAAAGGGTGCTCGCACCCCTCGTAACCCCTCTGGGTACGATCCTGTGAAAACCCAGTAAAATTTGTATGTAATAATATTTCGTCTATAAACAACTCATGAGAGACGCTCTAGTAAAAAGGTGAAATCTACAAGGCCATATTAATGGTTTTCATATTTACATGCTACTTTTCAGTAACAGACTTATAAAGAATCAAACAATCCTAAGTAATCTACACGATAACACCTGGGTCAGGTCGGACGGCCTCCACATGTGCCATTATTGTACCCGCAAATTGTACCTATCCGACAACAGCAGCGTCAGGTCGGACTGCCTCTACGTGGGTCATTATTGTACCCGTAATATTGTACCTACCCAATAACAGTATCAGGTTGGAGTGCCTCCACGTGGGTCATTATTGTGACCGTAATATTGTCCTACCCAATAACAGCAGTGTCAGGTTGGAGTGCCTCCACGTGGGTCATTATTGTGACCGTAATATTGTCCTACCCAATGACAGCAGTGCCAGGTTGGAGTGCCTCCACGTGGGTCATTATTGTGACCGTAATATTGTCCTACCCAATGACAGCAGTGCCAGGTTGGAGTGCCTCTACGTGGGTCATTATTGGGACCGAAATATTGTCCTACCCAATAACAGCAGTGTCAGGTTGGAGTGCCTCCACGTGGGTCATTATTGTGACCGTAATATTGTCCTACCCAATGACAGCAGTGCCAGGTTGGAGTGCCTCCTCGTGGGTCATTATTGTGACCGTAATATTGTCCTACCCAATGACAGCAGTTCCAGGTTGGAGTGCCTTCACATGGGTCATTATTGTGACCGTAATATTGTACCTACCCGATAATAGCAGCGTCAGGTCGGACTGTCTCCACGTGGGTCATTATTGTACCCGTTATATTGTACCCACCCGATAACAGCAGCGTCAGGTCGGACTGTCTCCACGTGGGTCATTATTGTACCCGTTATATTGTACCCACCCGATAACAGCAGCGTCAGGTCGGACTGCCTCCACGTGAGTCATTATTGTACCCGTTATATTGTACTTACCCGATAACAGCAGCGTCAGGTCAGATAGCCTCCACGTGAGTCATTATTGTACCCGTTATATTGTACCTACCCGATAACAGCAGCGTCAGGTCGGACTGCCTCCACGTGGGTCATTATTGTACCCGTTATATTGTACCTACCTGATAACAGAAGCGTCAGGTCGGACTGCCTCCACGTGGGTCATTATTGTACCCGTTATATTGTACCTACCCGATAACAGCAGCGTCAGGTCAGATAGCATCCACGTGAGTCATTATTGTACCCGTTATATTGTACCCACCGATAACAGCAGCGTCAGGTCGGACTGCCTCCACGTGAGTCATTATTGTACCCGTTATATTGTACCTACCAGATAACAGCAGCATCAGGTTGGACTGCCTCCACGTGGGTCATTATTGAACCCGTTATATTGTACCTACCCGATAACAGCAGCGTCAGTTCAGACTGCCTCCACGTGGCTCATTATTGTACCCGTTATATTGTACCCACCCGATAACAGCAGTGTCAGGTCGGACTGCCTCTACGTGGGTCATTATTGTACCCGTAATATTGTACCTACCCGATAACGGCAGCGTCAGGTCGGACTGCCTCCACGCGAGTCATTATTGTACCCGTTATATTGTACCTACCCGATAACAGCAGCATCAGGTCGGACTGCCTCCACGTGGGTCATTATTGTACCCGTTATATTGTACCCACCCGATAACAGCAGCGTCAGGTCGGACTGCCTCCACGTGAGTCATTATTGTACCCGTTATATTGTACCTACCCGATAACAGCAGTGTCAGGTCGGACTGCCTCCACGTGGGTCATTATTGTACCCGCTATATTGTACCTACCCGATAACAGCAGTGTCAGGTCGGATTGCCTCCACGTGGGTCATTATTGTACCTGCTATATTGTACCCACCCGATAACAGCAGCGTCAGGTCAGACTGCCTCCACGTGGCTCATTATTGTACCCGTAATATTGTACCTACCCGATAATAGCAGCGTCAGGTCGGTCTGTCTCCACGTGTGTCATTATTGTACCCTTTATATTGTACCTACCCGATAACAGTAGCGTCAGGTCGGACTGCCTCCACGTGGGTCATTATTGTACCCGTTATATTGTACCCACCCGATAACAGCAGCGTCAGGTCGGACTGCCTCCACGTGGGTCATTAATGTACCCGTTATATTGTACTTACCTGATAACAGCAGCATCAGGTCGGACTGCCTCCACGTGGGTCATTATTGTACCCGTTATACTGTACCTACCCGATAACAGCAGTGTCAGGTCGGACTGCCTCTACGTGGCTCATTATTGTACCCGTAATATTGTACCTACCCGATAACAGCAGCGTCAGGTCGGACTGCCTCCACGTGGCTCATTATTGTACCCGTTATATTGTACCTACCCGATTACAGCAGCGTCAGGTCGGACTGCCTCCACGTGGCTCATTATTGTACCCGTTATATTGTACCTACCCGATAACAGCAGCGTCAGGTCGGACTGACTCCACGTGGCTCATTATTGTGACCGTAATATTGTACCCACCCGATAACAGCAGCGTCAGGTCGGACTGTCTCCACGTGGCTTATTATTGTACCCGTTATATTTTACCCACCCGATAACAGCAGTGTCAGGTCGGACTGACTCCACGTGAGTCATTATTGTACCCGTTATATTGTACCCACCCGATAACAGCAGCGTCAGGTCAGATAGCCTCCATGTTGGTCATTATTGTACCCGTAATATTGTACCTACCCGATAACAGCAGCGTCAGGTCGGACTGACTCCACGTGGCTCATTATTGTACCCGTTATATTGTACCTACTAGATAACAGCAGCGTCAGGTCGGACTGCCTCCACGTGGGTCATTATTGTACCCGTTATATTGTACCTACCCGATAACAGCAGCATCAGGTCGGACTGACTCCACGTGGCTTGTTGTAAATTACGCTAAGGGTTAACGACGCCTTTCGCAGCGCGGCCGCTATTCTTTGTGACGTCGTTTATGTATATAAAGCAGTTGGTGAATACAAGCTAGAAACGTTAGACGTCTTTTCGTAACTACCATAGAAAACCATAGCCAAACCGCAAAATTCAAACACAACGCGAGCCTAACCCATACATTGGTACCGAGTGACCAGGAAGGATGGATATCAACAGATTAAAATCCTTGAGAGCCGGGAATAGAGCGTCAGTTACGAAAACCTGCAGGAAAATTGAGGACATCATCGGATCCGGAGATTCTTCATTCGACGTGGAAGAAATCAAACAATTACTAATTGCAATAGACAATAAGAAGAAAACACTAGTGTCATTGGATGTACAAATTCTCAATGAAGTGACTACGGAAGGAATCACGGACGAAATTATGGACACGGAAGAGTATCATCAAGAACTAGATGGTAAGATTCGCAAATACACAAAACAGTTGAAGCCCAACACTACACCCGCGTCCACATATCTACGAAGCACTGCAACAGAATTCGTACCAAGTACTAGTTACAATACATGCACATTCACACCAACCCAAGAGATACCGCAAACCAGTAGTTCAACCGCAAGTCAAAATCATCGTCTACCAAAGCTATCACTCCCTTCATTTAGCGGCGATATTTTAGAGTGGCAGTATTTTTGGGATTCCTACGAATCTACCGTACACCTTAATCATACACTTACAGATGTCCAGAAATTCTCGTACTTGAAGTCATTACTACAGTTCGATGCAGCTAGTGTAATTTCAGGTTTAACCATGACAAATGCTAACTATCAGACAGCAATAGACCTACTCAGAAATCGCTATGGGCAGTCTCATAAAATTACCAACGCATACATGAGGTCTTTGTTAGATTTACCCCCACCGCAAGATACAATCACAAGTTTGAGATCATTTCATGACAAATCAGAAGCATTTATACGCGGTCTAGAGTCCCTAGGACAAAGCCAAGAGATGTTCGGATCACTACTCATACCAGTAATGCTCGGTAAACTACCGCCAGAGTTTCGCAAAACTATTACAAGAGAAAACGGAAGCGACAACTGGGAAATCAAAAAACTCCGCGAAGCTATCACCAAAGAGATCACAGTTCAGGAATCTGGTTATATAGATTGTACCCAAGGAATTAATGCAGCAGTTTCTAGCGCAAGCTTTGTAACAGGAGTAAGACGTGACTTCAAGAAGAAAGGTAACGCACATAGATCGTCAGACAAACCGAAGAAGAAAAGTTGCATATTTTGTAATGGAGACCATTGGACAAACGAATGCAAAGAAGTAGTTGACTACGAGAACCGACTTGCCATAGTAAAGGAAAAGAAGCTTTGTTTTAACTGTCTAGGGAATCACAGAATAACAGAATGTCATTCAAAAGGTACATGTAAGTCGTGTCACAAGAAACATTATTCCTCTTTATGTAAGAAAACTACAAGCAACACAGATGAGATACGTAGTAAGAAAGCTGAAAATGACACGTCCATGCTTTATACCGCAAGTAGCGAAGACAAAACCACAGTTTTACTGAAAACCGCCGTTAGTCCCGTAGTTTACCAAGATACATGTATTGAGGCTAACATTTTGTTCGACGAAGGGGCACAGCAGTCCTTTATAACCGAAGAATTAGCAAAAACGTTGAACGTAAGACGAGAAGGTTCCATAAGTCTTAGCTTATCTACCTTTGGAAATACAGAAAAGAAAGTCAGAAACTAAGATAAAACCACCATACATCTGAAGTCAACAGAAGGTGAACTCATACCCATTAAGGTATTAATTGTACCTAACATAGCGTCACCACTCCAAAACCAGACCGTTCCGTCTTTCAGAAAATTTCCGTACCTTCGAGGCTTACAGTTAGCGCACCCTGTTATGCAAGGAGACGAGTTTGAAATTAGCCTACTAATAGGCGGGGACTTCTATTGGGACGTGGTACAGGACGGTATAATACGAGGAAATGGACCCACTGCAGTCAGCTCTAAACTGGGTTATTTACTATCTGGACCCGTCAGATCTAAAACTCCAAATGCATCAACTTCTATGATGAACATTCTTGTACACCACAAACAAGAAGAGTGTGATAATGAAAAATTCTGGAAGCTGGAATCACTAGGAGTGAGTACCAAAGAACAACATGACCCCAAGATGAGCGAGATAATAAACAACTACATGGACGACTCCATTAGAAAGGAAAATGGTAAATACGTAGCTAAACTACCTTGGAAGGACGACTCATCTGAGCTACCCACAAATGAGGAAATGGCTAAACGGAGAACTGAGACCGTAATACGACGCCTTGAGAAAGATTCAGAGATATTCCGCAAATACGGAGAAATAATTGCAGAGCAAGAAAAACTTGGGTTTATAGAGAAAGTAACCGCAGATAACACTACTTGTAGTAATAGAGTACACTACATACCGCACCATCCAGTGAGAAAAGACTCAGCCACGACTCCTATCCGCATTGTATACGACTGTAGTTGTCGACCGACTACAGAGAGTCTATCTTTAAATGATTGTCTTGCCTCTTATCCACCGATAATGACAGATCTGATCGAAATTTTAGTACGTTTCAGGATGCACAAACACGCTGTTGTAGTAGACATTGAGAAAGCTTTTTTACAGATCGAGCTTGATCCCATGGATAGAGATGTTACTAGATTTTTTTGGCTGAAGGACCCTAGCGACCTGTCAAGTCCGTTAATCACTTATCGCTTCAGAGCAGTACTTTTTGGCGCTACGTGCTCTCCCTTTATACTAAGTGCTACGCTCATGAAACATTTTAGAGACAACCCGTCGAGCACTTCAGATGAGCTTCAGAGAACCCTTTACGTAGACAACGTTTTAACCAGCTTTATAGACGAGAACTCTGCATTGAAATTCTACACCGAAGCAAGAAAATTACTATCAGATGCCGGATTCAACCTCCGATCATGGAACTCAAACTCAGAAAAAGTACGCACACTAGCTATTACAAACAATGTAATGGACACCGATAAACTAGTTAAAATACTAGGAATGAGATGGAACGTAAAGACGGACACACTTGAATACCAACACGTAGACGTTTTAGGAATTGATAAAACGATGACGAAACGAGAAGTCTTGCGATTATCTTCCAGAATTTTTGACCCGCTAGGATTAATCACTCCCGTAACAGTGAAAGCTAAATTGTTTATGCAGGAGCTATGGAAATCAAAGATAGACTGGGATGAACCTCTAAACGAAGATTTGAGTTCAAAATGGAACAAAATCAGTCAAGACATTAAAAAAGCAACCGCTATGAGCTTTCCGAGAACTCTACTTAACACCAACGAGTACATTACATGTATTCACAGACGCAAGTCAACTAGCCTATGGAGCATGTGCTTACTTAGTCACCGAACATTCATCAGTACTAGTAATGGCCAAAAACCGTGTAGCACCCGTGAAAGCTATTTCACTACCACGACTAGAGCTTATGGGAGCAGTCATAGGAGCGAGATTAGCGAGTAATCTACAAAATATACTGAACACGAAGGCAATATACATGTGGAGCGATAGTCAAATCGTCTTAAGTTGGATAGCTTCTACTAAGAAATTGAAGCCGTTTATTGAGAACCGACTTACAGAGATAAGAGAATTAGTAGGACATTGCGAATGGAAATATTGCCCGACAAATGATAATCCTGCTGATTATCTTACGCGAGGGATTGCAGCTACACAACTAGAAGGAAATACGTTATGGTTAAATGGGCCTTACTGGATTATACACAATGAAAAATGGCCGACTTGGAATCGTAAATTGCAAAATTGTAGCTCACTATCAACGATAACAGAGGAGATCGTGGATGACAGGAAACCGGACACCAACGTACAAATGAACCGACCACAACCTTTCATAGACGCATCAAGATGTAGCTCATTACAGAGACTTATTAGAATTACCGCATATGTGCTTCGTGTCATCAGGAATTCGAGGGTATGTAAAGAGAATCGACAAAACGGATATCCGAAGTTGAGCGAACTTAACTCAGCAGTAACTGTACTAGTTAAATCCGTACAACAGGAAACATTTCACGGCGAAATCAAAGGCCTGAAATCGTCGAAAGTGAGGAACCAAACAACGCTTGTTCGACAGCTCAAGTTGTATTTGGATGACAGTGGAATTTTACGATGTGCAGGAAGGATTCATAACGCGCCTGTCGAAGGAGAGACTAAATATCCGTCGTTGTTACCGACACATCACAGCTTTACCGCATTAGTTATAGCCGACGCTCACAAGAGAACACACCACGGAGGAGCGAACAGCACAATTTCTTTCATTCAACAAAAATACTGGATCCCGAGAATCAGACAAGTTGTGCGCTCACAACTTCGAAAATGCGTTACTTGTAGGAAGATTACCGGTAAACCGTATCGGACACCTGATCCTCCACCTCTACCCAAAGACAGAGTGAATTATGACTTTCCGTTTTTAGTGACAGGAGTAGATTTCACTGGAGCACTTATAACGAGAGGAAAGAGGAACGAACTCGTAAAATCGTACATTTGTTTATTCACGTGCGCCGCAACAAGAGCCATACATCTAGAGATAGTGAACGATTTAAGCGAGGAAACATTTATGTTGGCGTTCAGAAGATTTTGTGCGAGAAGATCCGTCCCGAGACTTATTCTTTCCGACAACGCTACGACATTCAAAGCAGCAGCCGAACGAATTACACGAGCTAACCGAAACAACAGACTCGAAGAGAAACTCAGCAAAACCGGAACAGAATGGAAATTTATCCCTAATCGTGCGCCGTGGTTCGGAGGATTTTGGGAACGGTTAATCGGACTTACTAAGAGAGCAATAAAATGCACCCTAGGAAAATCATGCGTTAGTACAGAAACGCTTCGAACTATTGTGACCGAAATAGAAGGAACTTTGAACAATCGTCCGATCACGTACATTTCTACCGATCTAAAGGATCCCGCACCGCTTACGCCGTCGCATATGTTACATGGACGTAGATTACATTCACCACCGGATGAAGTGACATTAGAGAATAGTGTTGTATCGGACAATTTTCACGATAAACTCAATATTAACTTACGTAGACAAAATGAACTTTTACTACATTTTCGTAATAGATGGAGTCACGAATACTTGACATCACTCAGAGAATATCAACGTGCAACCGGTAAAAACGAACAATACATCGATGTAGGAGATGTCGTACTTGTACACAACGACTCAAATCGCATTACGTGGAAACTTGCCGTCGTTCAAGAACTAGTTCGCGGGAAAGACAATTTAGTTCGATCCGCCGTCATCAAAACCGACACCGGGATAACAAATCGTCCAATTGTGAAGTTATTTCCGCTAGAAGTCCGAAGTGATGAATCCTAGAAGATGGTCGTCCGGAGAAAGATGACAGATTCAACAGAGTGAAGTGAAATTATGGACTGTAAATGTGAATAGAGACTTTTGATTCTTTCAATGTGAAGTTTTCATTTTTTTTATGAACATTTATTCATTTTCAAGTTGTTTCATGATTTTAGAGAAGTACATTTTTTCTAAAAGTAATTTATCATATTGTATTTCCCTTTTAGTTAAAGTTCATTTTCGGCGGTCCCAGAATGTTGTAAATTACGCTAAGGGTTAACGTCGCCTTTCGCAGCGCGGCCGCTATTCTTTGTGACGTCGTTTATGTATATAAAGCAGTTGGTGAATACAAGCTAGAAACGTTAGACGTCTTTTCGTAACTACCATAGAAAACCATAGCCAAACCGCAAAATTCAAACACAACGCGAGCCTAACCCACACATGGCTCATTATTGTACCCGTAATATTGTACCCACCCGATAACAGCAGCGTCAGGTCGGACTGCCTCCACGTGAGTCATTATTGTACCCGTTATATTGTACTTACCCGATAACAGCAGCGTCAGGTCGGACTGCCTCCACGTGAGTCATTATTGTACCCGTTATATTGCACCTACCCGATAACAGCAGCGTCAGGTCGGACTGCCTCCACGTGGGTCATTATTGTACCCGTTATATTGTACCTACCCAATAACAGCAGCATCAGGTCGGACTGACTCCACCTGGGCCATTATTGTACCCGGTATATTGTACCCACCCGATAACAGCAGCGTCAGGTCAGATAGCCTCCACGTGAGTCATTATTGTACCCGTTATATTGTACCTACCCGATAACAGCAGCGTCAGGTCGGACTGCCTCCACGTGGGTCATTATTGTACCCGTTATATTGTACCTACCTGATAACAGAAGCGTCAGGTCGGACTGCCTCCACGTGGGTCATTATTGTACCCGTTATATTGTACCCACCCGATAACAGCAGCGTCAGGTCAGATAGCCTCCACGTGAGTCATTATTGTACCCGTTATATTGTACCTACCCGATAACAGCAGCGTCAGGTCGGACTGCCTCCACGTGGGTCATTATTGTACCCGTTATATTGTACCTACCCGATAACAGCAGCGTCAGTTCGGACTGCCTCCACGTGGGTCATTATTGTACCCGTTATATTGTACCTACCTGATAACAGAAGCGTCAGGTCGGACTGCCTCCACGTGGGTCATTATTGTACCCGTTATATTGTACTTACCTGATAACAACAGCGTCAGGTCGGACTGCCTCCACGTGAGTCATTATTGTACCCGTTATATTGTACCTACCCGATAACAGCAGCGTCAGGTCAGACTGACTCCACGTGGCTCATTATTGTACCCGTTATATTGTACCTACCCGATAACAGCAGCATCAGGTCGGACTGCCTCCACGTGGCTCATTATTGTACCCGTAATATTGTACCCACCCGATAACAGCAGTGTCAGGTCGGACTGACTCCACGTGAGTCATTATTGTACCCGTTATATTGTACCTACCCGATAACAGCAGCGTCAGGTCGGACTGACTCCTGGTGGCTCATTATTGTACCTACCCGATAACAGCAGCGTCAGGTCGGACTGCCTCCACGTGGGTCATTATTGTACCCGTTATATTGTACCTACCCGATAACAGCAGTGTCAGGTCATACTGACTCCACGTGAGTCATTATTGTACCCGTTATATTGTACCCACCCGATAACAGCAGCGTCAGGTAAGATAGCCTCCATGTTGGTCATTATTGTACCCGTTATATTGTACCTACCCGATAACAGCAGCGTCAGGTCGGACTGCCTCCACGTGGCTCATTATTGTACCCGTTATATTGTACCTACCCTATAACAGCAGCGTCAGGTCGGACTGAGTCCACGTGGCTCATTATTGTACCTGTAATATTGTACCCACCCGATAACAGCAGCGTCAGGTCAGACTGCCTCCACGTGGGTCATTATTGTACCCGTTATATTGTACCTACCCGATAATAGCAGCGTCAGATCGGACTGTCTCCACGTGGGTCATTATTGTACCCGTTATATTGTACCCACCCGATAACAGCAGCGTCAGGTCGGACTGCCTCCACGTGAGTCATTATTGTACCCGTTATATTGTACTTACCCGATAACAGCAGCGTCATTTCGGACTGCCTCCACGTGAGTCATTATTGTACCCGTTATATTGTACCTACCCGATAACAGCAGCGTCAGGTCGGACTGCCTCAACGTGGGTCATTATTGTACCCTTAATATTGTACCTACCCAATAACAGTGTCAGGTTGGAGTGCCTCCACGTGGGTCATTATTGTGACCGTAATATTGTCCTACCCAATAACAGCAGTGTCAGGTTGGAGTGCCTCCACGTGGGTCATTATTGTGACCGTAATATTGTCCTACCCAATGACAGCAGTGCCAGGTTGGAGTGCCTCCACGTGGGTCATTATTGTGACCGTAATATTGTCCTACCCAATGACAGCAGTGCCAGGTTGGAGTGCCTCCACGTGGGTCATTATTGTGACCGTAATATTGTCCTACCAAATAACAGCAGTGTCAGGTTGGAGTGCCTCCACGTGGGTCATTATTGTGACCGTAATATTGTCCTACCCAATGACAGCAGTGCCAGGTTGGAGTGCCTCCACGTGGGTCATTATTGTGACCGTAATATTGTCCTACCCAATGACAGCAGTGCCAGGTTGGAGTGCCTTCACATGGGTCATTATTGTGACCGTAATATTGTACCTACCCGATTATAGCAGCGTCAGGTCGGACTGTCTCCACGTGGGTCATTATTGTACCCGTTATATTTTACCCACCCGATAACAGCAGCGTCAGGTCGGACTGCCTCCACGTGAGTCATTATTGTACCCGTTATATTGTACTTACCCGATAACAGCAGCGTCAGGTCGGACTGCCTCCATGTGAGTCATTATTGTACCCGTTATATTGTACTTACCCGATAACAGCAGCGTCAGGTCGGACTGATTCCACGTGGCTCATTATTGTACCCGTAATATTGTACCCACCCGATAACAGCAGTGTCAGGTCGTTCTGACTCCACGTGAGTCATTATTGTACCCACGCGATAACAGCAGCGTCAGGTCAGATAGCCTCCATGTTGGTCATTATTGTACCCGTAATATTGTACCTACCCGATAACAGCAGCGTCAGGTCGGACTGACTCCACGTGGCTCATTATTGTACCCGTTATATTGTACCTACCCGATAACAGCAGCGTCAGGTTGGACTGCCTCCAAGTGGGTCATTATTGTACCCGTTATATTGTACATACCCGATAACAGCAGCGTCAGGTCGGACTGACTCCACGTGAGTTATTATTGTACTCACCCGATAACAGCAGCGTCAGGTCGGACTAACTCCACGTGGCTCATTATTGTACCCGTTATATTGTACCCACCCGATAACAGCAGCGTCAGGTCGGACTGCCTCCACGTGAGTCATTATTATACCCGTTATATTGTACTTACCCGATAACAGCAGCGTCAGGTCGGACTGCCTCCACGTGAGTCATTATTGTACCCGTTATATTGTACCTACCCGATAACAGCAGCGTCAGGTTGGACTGCCTCCACGTGGGTCATTATTGTACCCGTTATATTGTACCTACCCGATAACAGCAGCGTCAGGTCGGACTGACTCCACCTGGGCCATTATTGTACCCGGAATATTGTACCCAACCGATAACAGCAGCGTCAGGTCAGATAGCCTGCACGTGAGTCATTATTGTACCCGTTATATTGTACCTACCCGATAACAGCAGAGTCAGGTCGGACTGCCTCCACGTGGGTCATTATTGTACCCGTTATATTGTACCTACCTGATAACAGAAGCGTCAGGTCGGACTGCTTCCACGTGGGTCATTATTGTACCCGTTATATTGTACCCACCCGATAACAGCAGCATCAGGTCGGACTGCCTCCACGTGGGTCATTAATGTACCCGTTATATTGTACTTACCTGATAACATCAGCGTCAGGTCGGACTGCCTCCACGTGAGTCATCATTGTACCCGTTATATTGTACCTACCCGATAACAGCAGTGTCAGGTCGGACTGACTCCACGTGAGTCATTATTGTACCCGTTATATTGTACTTACCCGATAACAGCAGTGTCAGGTCGGACTGACTCCACGTGAGTCATTATTGTACCCGTTATATTGTACCCACCCGATAACAGCAGCGTCAGGTCAGATAGCCTCCATGTTGGTCATTATTGTACCCGTTATATTGTACCTACCCGATAACAGCAGCGTCAGGTCGGACTGACTCCACGTGGCTCATTATTGTACCCGTTATATTGTACCTACCCGATAACAGCAGTGTCAGGTCGTTCTGACTCCACGTGAGTCATTATTGTACCCATCCGATAACAGCAGCGTCAGGTCGGACTGCCTCCACGTGGGTCATTATTGTACCCGTTATATTGTACCTACCCGATAACAGCAGTGTCAGGTCGGACTGCCTCTACGTGGGTCATTATTGTACCCGTTATATTGTACCTACCCGATAATAGCAGCGTCAGGTCGGACTGTCTCCACGTGGGTCATTATTGTACCCGTTATATTGTACCCACCGATAACAGCAGCGTCAGGTCGGACTGCCTCCACGTGAGTCATTATTGTACTCGTTATATTGTACCTACCCGATAACAGCAGCGTCAGGTCGGACTGCCTCCACGTGAGTCATTATTGTACCCGTTATATTGTACATACCCGATAACAGCAGCGTCAGGTCGGACTGCCTCCACGTGGGTCATTATTGTACCCGTTATATTGTACCTACCCGATAACAGCAGCGTCAGGTCGGACTGACTCCACGTGGGTCATTATTGTACCCGTTATATTGTACCTACCCGATAACAGCAGCATCAGGTCGGACTGACTCCACGTGGCTCATTATTGTACCCGTTATATTGTACCCACCCGATAACAGCAGCGTCAGGTCAGACTGCCTCCACGTGGGTCATTATTGTACCCGTTATATTGTACCTACCCGATAACAGCAGTGTCAGGTCGGACTGCCTCTACATGGGTCATTATTGTACCCGCTATATTGTACCTACCCGATACCAGCAGCGTCAGGTCGGACTGACTCCACGTGGCTCATTATTGTATCCGTTATATTGTACCTACCCGATAACAGCAGCGTCAGGTTGGACTGCCTCCATGTTGGTCATTATTGTACACGTTATATTGTACCTACCCGAAAACAGCAGCGTCAGGTCAGATAGCCGCCACTTGGGTCATTATTGTACCCGTTATATTGTACCTACCCGATAACAGCAGTGTCAGTTCGGACTGCCTCTACGTGGTTCATTATTGTACCCGTTATATTGTACCTACCCGATAACAGCAGCGTCAGGGCGGACTGCCTCCACTTGGGTCATTATTGTACCCGTTATATTGTACCCACCCGATAACATCAGCATCAGGTCGGATAGCCTCCACGTGGGTCATTATTGTACTCGTTATATTGTACCTACCCGATAACAGCAGTGTCAGGTTGGAGTGCCTCCACGTGGGTCATTATTGTACCCGTTATATAGTACCTACTCGATAACGGCAGCATCAGGTCGGACTGCCTCCACGTGGGTCATTATTGTACCTGTTATATTGTACCTACCCGATAACAGCAGCAGCATCAGGTCGGACTGTCTCCACGTGGGTCATTATTGTTCCCGTTATATTGTACCCACCCGATAACAGCTGCGCCAGGTCGGACTACTTTCACGTGGGTCATTATTGTACCCGTTATATTGTACCTACCCGATAATAGCAGCGTCAGGTCGGTCTGTCTTCACGTGTGTCATTATTGTACCCTTTATATTGTACCTACCCGATAACAGCAGCGTCAGGTCGGACTGCCTCCACGTGGGTCATTATTGTACCCGTTATATCGTATCTACCCGATAACAGCAGCGTCAGGTCGGACTGTCTCCACGTGGGTCATTATTGTACCCGTTATATTGTACCCACCCGATAACAGCAGCGTCAGGTCGGACTGTCTCCACGTGGTTCATTATTGTACCCGTTATATTGTACCTACCCGATAACAGCAGTGTCAGGTTGAAGTGCCTCCACGTGGGTCATTATTGTACCCGTTATATTGTGCCTACCCGATACCAGCAGCGTTTGGTCGGATAGCCTGCACGAGGGTCATTATTGTACCCGTTATATTGTACCTACCCGATAACGGCAGCGTCAGGTCAGATAGCCTCCACGTGGGTCATTATTGTACCCGTTATATTGTACTTACCCGATAATAGCAGCGTCAGGTCAGACTGCCTCCACGTGGGTCATTATTTTATCCGTTATATTGTACACAACCGATAATAGCAGCGTCAGGTTGGACTGCCTCCACGTGAGTCGTAATTGTACCCGTTATATTGTACCAACCCGATAACAGCAGCGTCAGGTCGGACTGCCTTACGTGGGTCATTATTGTACCCGTTATATTGTACCTACCCGATAACAGCAGCATCAGGTCGGACTGCCTCCACGTGGTTCATTATTGTACCCGTTATATTGTACCTACCCTATAACAGCAGTGTCAGGTCGGACTGCCTCCACGTGGGTCATTATTGTACCCGTTATATTGTACCTACCCGATAACAGCAGCATCAGGTCGGACTGCCTCCACGTGGTTCATTATTGTACCCGTTATATTGTACCTACCCGATAACAGCAGTGTCAGGTCGGACTGCCTCCACGTGGGTCATTATTGTACCCGTAATATTGTACCTACCCGATAACAGCAGCGTCAGGTCGGACTGACTCCACGTGGCTCATTATTGTACCCGTAATTTTGTACCCACCCGATAACAGCAGCGTCAGGTCAGACTGCCTCCACGTGGGTCATTATTGTACCCGTTATATTGTACCTACCCGATAACAGCAGTGTCAGGTCGGACTGCCTCTACGTTGGTCATTATTGTACCCGTTATATTGTACTTTCCCGATAACAGCAGCGTCAGGTCGGACTGCCTCCACGTGGGTTATTATTGTACCCGTTATATTGTACCTACCCGATAACAGCAGCGTCAGGTCGGACTGACTCCACGTGAGTCATTATTGTACCCGTTATATTGTGCCTACCCGATAACAGCAGCGTCAGGTCGGTTTGCCTCCACGTGAGTCATTATTGTACCCGTTATATTGTACCTACCCGATAACAGCAGCGTCAGGTCGGACTGACTCCACCTGGGCCATTATTGTACCCGGTATATTGTACCCACCCGATAACAGCAGCGCCAGGTCAGATAGCCACCACGTGAACCATTATTGTACCCGTTGTATTGTACCTACCCGATAACAGCAGCGTCAGGTCGGACTGCCTCCACGTGGGTCATTATTGTACCTGTTATATTGTACCTACCCGATTACAGCAGCGTCAGGTCGGACTGCCTCCACGTGGATCATTATTGTACCCGTTATATTGTACCTACCCGATTACAGCAGCGTCAGGTCGGACTGCCTCCACGTAGGTCATTATGGTACCCGTTATATTGTACCTACCCGATAATGGCAGCGTCAGGTCGGAGTGCTTCCACTTGGGTCATTATTGTACCCGTTATATTGTACCTACCCGATAATAGCAGCGTCAGGTCGGACTGTCTCCACGTGTGTCATTATTGTACCCGTTATATTGTACATACCCGATAACAGCTGCGCCAGGTCGGACTACTTTCACGTGGGTCATTATTTTACCCGTTATATTGTACCTACCCGATAATAGCAGCGTCAGGTCGGACTGCCTCCTCCTGGGTCATTATTGTACCCGTTATATTGTACCCACCCGATAACAGCAGCGTCAGGTCGGACTGCCTCCACGTAGGTCATTATTGTACCCGTTATATTGTACATACCCGATAACAGCTGCGCCAGGTCGGACTACTTTCACGTGGGTCATTATTGTACCCGTTATATTGTACCTACCCGATAATAGCAGCGTCAGGTCGGTCTGTCTCCACGTGTGTCATTATTGTACCCTTTATATTGTACCTACCCGATAACAGCAGCGTCAGGTCGGACTGCCTCCACGTGGGTCATTATTGTACCCGTTATATTGTACATACCCGATAAAAGCTGCGCCAGGTCGGACTACTTTCACGTGGGTCATTATTGTACCCGTTATATTGTACTTACCCGATAATAGCAGCGTCGGGTCGGTCTGTCTCCACGTGGGTCATTATTGTACCCGTTATATTGTACATACCCGATAACAGCTGCGCAAGGTCGGACTACTTTCACGTGGGTCATTATTGTACCCGTTATATTGTACCTACCCGATAATAGCAGCGTCAGGTCGGTCTGTCTTCACGTGTGTCATTATTGTACCCTTTATATTGTACCTATCCGATAACATCAGCATAAGGTTGGACTGCCTCCACGTGGGTCATTATTGTACCCGTTATATTTTACCTACCCAATAACAGCAGCATCAGGTCGGACTGCCTCCACGTGGGTCATTATTGTACCCGTTATATTGTACCTACCCGATAACAGCAGCATCAGGTCGGACTGCCTCCACGTGGTTCATTATTGTACCCGTTATATTGTACCTACCCGATAACAGCAGTACTAGTGTCAGGTCGGACTGCCTCCACGTGGGTCATTATTGTACCCGTAATATTGTACCTACCCGATAACAGCAGCGTCAGGTCGGACTGACTCCACGTGGCTCATTATTGTACCCGTAATTTTGTACCCACCCGATAACAGCAGCGTCAGGTCAGACTGCCTCCACGTGGGTCATTATTGTACCCGTTATATTGTACCTACCCGATAACAGCAGTGTCAGGTCGGACTGCCTCTACGTTGGTCATTATTGTACCCGTTATATTGTACTTTCCCGATAACAGCAGCGTCAGGTCGGACTGCCTCCACGTGGGTTATTATTGTACCCGTTATATTGTACCTACCCGATAACAGCAGCGTCAGGTCGGACTGACTCCACGTGAGTCATTATTGTACCCGTTATATTGTACCTACCCGATAACAGCAGCGTCAGGTCGGACTGCCTCCACGTGAGTCATTATTGTACCCGTTATATTGTACCTACCCGATAACAGCAGCGTCAGGTCGGACTGACTCCACCTGGGCCATTATTGTACCCGGTATATTGTACCCACCCGATAACAGCAGCGCCAGGTCAGATAGCAACCACGTGAACCATTATTGTACCCGTTGTATTGTACCTACCCGATAACAGCAGCGTCAGGTCGGACTGCCTCCACGTGGGTCATTATTGTACCCGTTATATTGTACCTACCCGATTACAGCAGCGTCAGGTCGGACTGCCTCCACGTGGATCATTATTGTACCCGTTATATTGTACCTACCCGATTACAGCAGAGTCAGGTCGGACTGCCTCCACGTAGGTCATTATGGTACCCGTTATATTGTACCTACCCGATAATGGCAGCGTCAGGTCGGAGTGCTTCCACTTGGGTCATTATTGTACCCGTTATATTGTACCTACCCGATAATAGCAGCGTCAGGTCGGACTGTCTCCACGTGTGTCATTATTGTACCCGTTATATTGTACATACCCGATAACAGCTGCGCCAGGTCGGACTACTTTCACGTGGGTCATTATTTTACCCGTTATATTGTACCTACCCGATAATAGCAGCGTCAGGTCGGACTGCCTCCTCCTGGGTCATTATTGTACCCGTTATATTGTACCCACCCGATAACAGCAGCGTCAGGTCGGACTGCCTCCACGTAGGTCATTATTGTACCCGTTATATTGTACATACCCGATAACAGCTGCGCCAGGTCGGACTACTTTCACGTGGGTCATTATTGTACCCGTTATATTGTACCTACCCGATAATAGCAGCGTCAGGTCGGTCTGTCTCCACGTGTGTCATTATTGTACACTTTATATTGTACCTACCCGATAACAGCAGCGTCAGGTCGGACTGCCTCCACGTGGGTCATTATTGTACCCGTTATATTGTACATACCCGATAACAGCTGCGCCAGGTCGGACTACTTTCACGTGGGTCATTATTGTACCCGTTATATTGTACTTACCCGATAATAGCAGCGTCGGGTCGGTCTGTCTCCACGTGGGTCATTATTGTACCCGTTATATTGTACATACCCGATAACAGCTGCGCCAGGTCGGACTACTTTCACGTGGGTCATTATTGTACACGTTATATTGTACCTACCCGATAATAGCAGCGTCAGGTCGGTCTGTCTTCACGTGTGTCATTATTGTACCCTTTATATTGTACCTACCCGATAACAGCAGCGTCAGGTCGGACTGCCTCCACGTGGGTCATTATTGTACCCGTTATATTGTACCTACCCGATTACAGCAGCGTCAGGTCGGACTGCCTCCACGTAGGTCATTATTGTACCCGTTATATTGTACCTACCCGATAACAACAGCGTCAGGTCGGACTGCTTCCACATGGGTCATTATTGTACCCTTTATATTGTACCTACCCGATAACAGCAGCGTCAGGTCGGACTGCCTCCACGTGGGTCATTATTGTACCCGTTATATTGTACCTACCCGATTACAGCAGCGTCAGGTCGGACTGCCTCCACGTGGGTCATTATTGTACCCGTTATATTGTACCTACCCGATAATAGCAGCGTCAGGTCGGTCTGTCTTCACGTGTGTCATTATTGTACCCTTTATATTGTACCTACCCGATAACAGCAGCGTCAGGTCGGACTGCCTCCACGTGGGTCATTATTGTACCCGTTATATTGTACCTACCCGATTACAGCAGCGTCAGGTCGGACTGCCTCCACGTAGGTCATTATTGTACCCGTTATATTGTACCTACCCGATAACAACAGCGTCAGGTCGGACTACTTTCACGTTGGTCATTATTGTACCCGTTATATTGTACCTACCCGATAATAGCAGCGTCAGGTCGGTCTGTCTCCACGTGGGTCATTTTTGTACCCGTTATATTGTACATACCCGATAACAGCTGCGCCAGGTCGGACTACTTTCACGTGGGTCATTATTTTACCCGTTATATTGTACCTACCCGATAATAGCAGCGTCAGGTCGGTCTGTCTTCACGTGTGTCATTATTGTACCCTTTATATTGTACCTACCCGATAACAGCAGCGTCAGGTCAAACTGCCTCCACGTGGGTCATTATTGTACCCGTTATATTGTACCTACCCGATTACAGCAGCGTCAGGTCGGACTGCCTCCACGTAGGTCATTATTGTACCCGTTATATTGTACCTACCCGATAACAACAGCGTCAGGTCGGACTGCTTCCACATGGGTCATTATTGTACCCGTTATATTTTACTTACCCGATAACAGCAGTGTCAGGTCGGACTGCCTCCTCAAGGACCATCATTGTTCCCGTTATATTGTAACCATCCGATAATAGCAGCGTCAGGTCGGACTGCCTCTACGTGGGCCATTATTGTACCCACCCGATAACATCAGCTCCGGGTCGGATTGCTTCCACTTTGGTCATTATTTTACCCGTAATATTGTACCTACCCAATAACAGCAGCGTCAGGTCGGACTGCCTTCACGTGGGTCATTATTGTACCCGTTATATTGTACATACCCGATAACAGCAGCGTCAGGCCGGACTGCTTCCAATTGGGTCATTATTGTACCCATTTTATTGTACCAACCCGATAACAGCAGAGTCATGTTTGACTGTCTGAAGTGGGCCATTTTTCCCCCGTTATATTGTACCCACCCGATTACAGCAGCGTCAGGTCTGACTGCCTCTACGTGGGCCATTATTGTACCCACCCGATAACATCAGCTCCGGGTCGGATTGCTTCCACTTTGGTCATTATTTTACCCGTAATATTGTACCTACCCAATAACAGCAGCGTCAGGTCGGACTGCCTTCACGTGGGTCATTATTGTACCCGTTATATTGTACATACCCGATAACAGCAGCGTCAGGCCGGACTGCTTCCACTTGGGTCATTATTGTACCCGTTATATTGTTCATTTCGCTGGGACTTTCAATGATTAGCAGGGTCCTGTTTGTTCTCCCACAGATCTCCCTGGCTGATGCCCACGACTGTGCAGTATAGTGATAATGGTAGCGGCACCAGTATTTAGTATCTACAATTTGAAGGGAGAGTTTATGGCAAAGGTACCGGTTTTTAGAATTTGATATTTAACATTTGGGACATTACTCCTATAAGGCCTAATATATGAGCTTTCACTATATGAAGACTTTAGCAACACACTTTAAGAACAGGAAAACAATTTAAGCTTGATTTGGGGGTCATCTGACAACTTCGACTCGAAAGATATTTTGTCAGTGGGAGCTTCTAAGCTAAACATCAAAGCAAGCACGTGCTTTTCTTCAGTTGCATAAGTTCTCCATCTCCAAATAAAAAAAAAATACAAACACAAAAAAAAATTAACAACGTAAAAGCAGTTTCTACATTTAAATGACCATATCCACTAAAAGAAGTCATCTGACAACTTCGCTGAACGAGGATTTTGAAGAGCTCACGAATGGTCTAGGATCCATGGGATCTATTCTATAGACTAATCCTAACCCTATGTTGTCCGGTGTATGAGGGGCAACATCCCATGCATGTTAAAGAGTGTGTTATGAGTAGGCTCCTAAATACAAAGGTCACACTCGTAAACTGAAAACTGGAGAGGGATTCAGGATAAATAAATATGTTTTAAGCCATTCTTTTAGTTGATAGTGATTTAACCGCTTTGATAAATAGAAAAGGACAGGCCTTCTGAAAATTATATTCAATTCGGTTCCATTTTGTTACTTTTGTCCTTATAATTAAGAGAATCAGAGAAATCAGAAATGTTTTGAATTATGAACCGACTTTCGCCAAGTTGTGGCAATATCGGTCAGCTCAAAAAGTCTTTACGCCAGGTGAAAAAAACCTGATCTTTTGACAAACTTTTCTTAAATCACAATTTATACCTAAAAACACATTTTGTAACGGTAAAATTAAGTATACTTACAGTCAAGAAGTTCTCCAAAACAACACAGAAAAAGAATGAAATAAACCAACTGTGACAGCATCGCCTGAAATTAGATACAAACTTGATTTTGTCTTTAATAAATATGAACCAAAAATGTAAAATTTAGCATTTCAATACATTAAAACATTTAAAACTAAAATGATTTATGTCAATATACTAGTATTATATATCATTTAAATTTACAAAACTGCATAAGTGACATATAATCATCGAAGAATTATCTATGGCTAGAAAAAAATTTCAGGACTTCACAACAGTGATAGGTTGAAAATCAAAATAAAACCTTAAGTACTGATAGTCACGACAGGGTTCTAAAAAACAAAAGTTTTCAAAAATAATGAATGGATTGCATAAAACTTGGATATTAAGTAGGTGTTAAATAGTTTGGTAGTATCAATAGTTTTAAAATTCACAAAAAACGCGAACGTAGTCGACTCTGGCATCTCAATGCAGGACATTAGAACTTTGGTTACGCAATGTCAGAGGGATGTTTGGTGCCATAAAATCTGGTTTAATCCATCATTTAATTTGAAATGTATGTACCAAATCAGGACCATTGCGATCCATGACTGTTCCAGTGTTTTTTCTTTTCTCTAGGATATTGAGATTGATCCTCTAAGTTGGGTAATTTTGTTATTACATCTATTTACCAGTTAGAAGTCGATAAGTTAAACAACTGAACAAATAATTCAGCTGCCTATCACAAGTTACAAAGTTGGACAACGTTATCTTGTTTGTTTTTCCAGATGAAGCTTAGGTGAGAATACACACTCAAAATTCACTGTTGCGTGAAATTTTTGTGCACTTCCCCTTTCGCTGCACTTTTAAGAAATGCAATTTTGCTGCACCAGTCCTTATTTGCATACAAACAAACTGATAAACGTTCGTAAATTGGTTTTTACAATTAATTGTGTAACAGACTTTTTCAATCTATTGTAGATATGGCCTTTTATTTGGTCATGATTCTATTTTGCATTTTATCTATTAATTAATTTTCTGACTGCAGAGAAATCTGACACATTGTCAATGTCGTATCTCGTTTGCTGTGCGTGACAACACCACCGGTGCCGACGGCGTGAAAAAAGACGGCCATATTTGCATAAATCTTCAGGGAGTACTCAGTCAATTAAAGTCCTATCACTTTGGTCAATAGCTAAAGTATTTGTCTAGATTTTAGCACGTAAAATTGATATTTTATACTAAAACCTCGCCTATTTTGAAAGATATTTCCGTGCTTATCTGCCCGTAGAAATGGACCATAAATTACAATATAGCGTCAAAGGCTTGTTTTTGCTGGTGTTACAAAGGATTTGTTCTTTTCAATCAACTCAAATGCAAATAAAGTAAATATGCGTTAATTATTTTTCGAATTTAAATCAAAAGCTGTCATATTTAATGACGATACGAAATTAAATTTATCCTTTCTTTTTGTTTTGGCCTTTTGTTTTCTAGATAAAAGTCGATAAAAGTTGTATCATATCGTACATTGTCGTATTTGCTATGAGATTGAGTATAGCCTTTAATCTTTCTATTTGTTTACCAATGCATCAATCTATGGGAATTCCTATAAAGTAGCAAATCGCTTATTCATAACTAAAATTTATAATTTGCATCATTGCATCCTTACTGGGAGGTCTCTTTCTTTAACACTTAGTTCGGACTTAGGCTTTTCCGAAAATTGATAGGGGGCGGCATTCGTCACTTAGCTCGGGCTCTTTCCCGGGATAGGGGTGGGGGAGGAATTAAGGCTTTCGCCACCTGGGACATGACAATTAAGGATATCGTCCATGTGTATCGCATAGTATAATACCTTTTGCACATACTTCTATAAATCCATTTGCGTAAAAAATTTAGACTCCTGGTTAATTACGAGTTTCAAGAAAACATCTTAAGGAAACAATAACAGGAAAATGTTCATCAATTGCCTATTATGGGTAAAATGAGTAGTCGGTAAATGGTTTTGTATTACAAAATGGCTCTTAATTTGCAAATTCAATCTATTCACAATTATGATTTAACGCCTTAACGTGAAGACGATCATGTGTTACTTCATTAGTAAATTCCACATATGGATTGATTGGAATCTTAAGTAAACCTTAAGTATTTTAGACTCCCTACTGGGAATAAAGCAAGCCAATTCGTCTGTTGGTTAGCAAAAAAGCAGATATATATTGTTAATCAATAGAATTTACTGCAAGTTTCTTTCAGGTCGTTTCACATGAGGTCATGTAAGAGCCATAATTGTTTTTGAAAATCTCCAATCTAATGAAAATTTAATTGGATTCCAGATCCTGAGTAAATAACTAATTACGAAGCAAAAATAAACATCAAACAGCACAAATTCTGAAAGTAAACAACATGGATTTCGATCTCGAATTAGTCTTTTAACGCAATATTTAGGTGCCACACACTTGTGGTGCCACATAAGGCGAAAGTATACAATAAGCACCATCAAAAATATATTCGTAATGTTTCAAAACTGAAACTGAAAAAATCTATAAAGCTTCTTTGACCGCTTGAAATTGCTCAAAGCGTTTTACAAGCGGATCACCATGTATCCTTGGTCTTCAATATGCATGTTTACATTTCTCAACAACATTACATGTTCATGTTATCTTCTTTTTCATGTTCATTGCTTCAGTTCAACCTAACAAACTTATTTCGTGTTGAAAGAAAAAAATCCAACTCACCCACTTGTCAATTTTGTACTAGAGGTCGCGTCTATCAACACTTACAGAC
Organism: Arcuatula senhousia; assembly: GCA_963971305.1. NCBI lineage: Eukaryota > Metazoa > Mollusca > Bivalvia > Mytilida > Mytilidae > Arcuatula > Arcuatula senhousia. The sequence goes on from OZ020313.1 coordinate 5,488,049, forward strand.
GTGACCTCTAGAGATAGATTGCCCAATTGTTGACCAAAAAGTTGCTTACATCAATATTGTAGCAAATTCCAAGTTCTCTGTTGATCTCCAATATGCTCTCAAGATCCACCCGGTCCCCAGGTAAATAATTTAGTTGTTAGTTAGTTTTTGCTTTAATCCCAAGCAGCACACGTACGATTTTTGATAAATCAGAGAGATGAACATAAAATGATAATGAGTTGAATGAAATGGGACACAAGGCAAAACGGGAGATACGATTTTTGACTGGCACTGCAAAAAGAGTAGGGTCGGACACTTTAGACTCCTGCATTGGGATTCTACGTTTCCAATTCAATCGCCTGAGTCACACATCCTGGTTGCATTGTAGGTGATGCTTCAAACCTGATATCTGGTTTCTGTATGAGCTTTTTAGCGGATTTTTACAGACAAGCTTAGCGCTGCTGTGGGCCTATTCGCAACACGGAATCCACTTTAGGAAACCATGTTGACTTAAGTTATGGGACTGAAAACGAGAAAATATAAAACTTAAACTAAATTCATAGTTACAGAATCCAAGTTCCTCAGTACTTAAAACAAGTAATATAGTGCAGATGAATGAATTGAAGGTGACATTATTATTTTTTTCAAAAAGTTTCATTTCCATTGTTTATATAAATTCATTTTTATTTTGGGACAACGGTAAAATGTGGAGAATCTTATCTTCAATGACATTCATAGTGCATGTAATATAATATTATTATATAATAGGCCTTTTCTGTCATTTCGTTTTTTTTAATTCTTTCTGACAGCGAAATCTTTTTAGTTCAGATTCTGGTTTTATATATTTTTTCATTTCCAAAGTTAGTTTTTTTAACAAAAAAATCATTAATTTCATAACTATTTTTTAAATTTCGCTGAATAAATACAGTATATTTCATTACTAACTTTCAGTAGGTGTGTAAAGAAAAAAAACATAATTAGTTTTATTACCTTTATCAATTTGCTTTCATTAAAAAAAAACTTTTGGGTAATATTCTCCGCAAAAAAAAAAAAAAAATATTCAAAGAATATGTGTTCTTGGAATGCAAAGACTTTGATGGATTATACATGTAATGGCATATTTCACAGCTCATATTTCATTGTCTATCAAAATGGATATTGTGTTACACTATATATACTAGCTCGATCTAGCTGCCATTTATACAACGAATACGAATACGAATCTTTATTGTAATTAAACTTTTATACAGTTTGTGACACATAAACATACACAGATATAAAACTAACTAAAGCACACAGTAATACATAGTTACAAGTAAAGAAAAAATTAAGGGTCCCCTGTCCTCAGTTCAAAAGACTTTTTTATAAAGGATCCTAGTTTATTTACTTGCAATGGTGTTGAGGGGTTTAACAAATAAGTTACTTTTTCTTCATCATTCAGATTATTGAATGATATGTGTTCTAAAGATATAAAGTTAAAATAAGTTACTCTTAAGTTTGCATTGTAAGTACATCTAAGTAAAAAATGATTCTCGTCGTCCAATACCTGACATTTTTGACATAATCTTTCTTCTCTAGGAATTTTAAAGTGCCTTCCTTTTTCAATTAATAGTTTGTGGTCACTGATTCTTAATTTTGTAATCAGTTTCCTGAATTCAGAGTTTGAAATTGAGAGATATGGTTTTATTTTTAAGGCTGGATTCAACTTTTTATAGAAATTTAGTTTATTTTTATCATCAATACTATTCATTTTGTTTTTTACAATATTTTCATAGAATGACTTTATTTGAGTTTTTACATAATTTTTAATGTTTTTCAGTTGTTTTAATTCCGTACAAGTCTCCAGTCTTTCTAAATCAATCTTTGTTTCAAAAAGTATGTCTTTTACGTATGTATACCAGATATACGTTCCCTTTTCATCCAGTATTTTAGTTAATTGGAAAGATTCACTTAATAGAGGGTTTAGATTTGTAGTGAAAAAGCGTGCTAAATACATAATAGTTAATATTTTGATATGACATTCAATGGGCATTCTACCCAGTTCTTGTCTAGTTCCAAAATTTGAAGCATTCTTATTAATGTCAAGTGCATTTTTGCACTATGCAAGATGCAGATTTTCAATAGGATTTTTATCAATAAAATGGAAAGGGTCTACATTTTTCCCTGAAACCAGGGCTCGGTTTTTAGCATTAAAGTAGCAACTATACGAGTCTAAAAATGTAATCTCAGAATTGTATGTTAAGATAGGTCTTACTAGTGTGTCAAAGAGGTTATTGGAAACATTTACTGGAAGATTACTCAGAGAATTGGTATAAGACTTAATAGAAAATAATACCTTTTTTGCCTTTTTGGTTAATTCTGTTGTACTATGGCTCATGTTGCCAGTGGACTTAATAAGTAATCCTAAATAAGGATATTCTGAGACATTTTCTATTGTCTCATTATTAAAATTAAGTATGGATTGCTCTACCTTTTTCCTTCCTGTTGAAATGATCATGCTTTTTGTTTTGTTTATATTTAAAGAAAGCTGCCATTTATCACAGAAAACTGCAACTTTATCTAGACTATTTTGAAGTCCCTCCTGTGATTCTGAAAGGAGAAGAAGATCATCTGCAAAGAGGAGGGATCCTAGTTTGCTATTTATAAGACTTAAAAGTCATGAAGCAATCACTGTTGGTCATTATTGAAGCTTTGTATTTTGAGGTTGTGCATGTCCAAGATATATCCCCGTGATTAAGAGTAATATTATTTCGGAAAAAAAATCATTTAGAGCTAAACATTTATTTTATTTGTTCGTCGCAGTAACTTTTAACTTTTCACTATTTTTGTGTGTGTGCCAAATTATGAAAAAATCGTATCACCTATATAATATACATGAACTTTGGTTGAAATCTACCTTTATTTACCTGTTCAGCCCAAACGTCGAGTGCTACATGTACATGTATTAGGTCATATGAAAATCTGTATTTGTGAATTTTTAGCCCAAATGTAATGCGCCCGATTAAAGAAGCGCACAGGGTAAGTGTGTAGATGGGCATTTGGGGACAAAATGCACGTAAACAGCTTACTAGTTAACTTTTGATGTGAAAATCAAAGGTCTTTATTCAAAGCTGAGTAAATGTTCTGCTAGGAAATTCAGAGTGAAGTCAAAATAAGAGAACAAGATGGGTCGAGTTATAAGTTCACATTTTAGGTCACTTTATCTGCAGAATCATCAATTACACTACAAAAATTGTAAATCATTGAATCCCCCGACATAACGGTATGAAATTCAGGCACTCGATCCTTTATTAGTGAATTCAAGCCTCTTTGTCTATCTCCCCTTGTTAAGCTACGAAAGATAAATGTAACAAAATCCGTTATCCCATTTCCATCATTTACAGCAATGTTTACTTGAACAGTTAGTCTATTAACACTATTGACCCTTAATTGGTGATTAACACTTGAAATCTAAAATCTATACCAGTCTCAGACTTTATATTAGAGCCATTGTTTACACGAACTCTCCACGGCTCCATTCCGAACTTTTGATCTGATTTGTTTTTGATTAGACAATGCGGTAGATCATCGAAAATTAATATTATTTTCAAAAAGTAAATAATGAGAGTGAAATTATATCTTTTCATACTTTGATTGACATCATTAAACTTTTTAAATATATTTTTTGAAAATCGTTTTATTGAATGTCATCTGAGACAAACAGGTCCAAATGTTCAATATTTGATTTGAAACTCATTCCTTGGTACTATAATATACTATTATCAGTATATCGCCAAAAATGTATCATTCACATGATCATTAAAGTTTCATGGTTACACTTCGAATAAAATTGTTGATATTAAACTTGTTCTTAGGCTAAAATATACAGCTTACACATGTATAATACACAAAGAAATAGAAATAAGGCTTACAGCGTCCAGATATAAAATTCATCGAGAATTTTATCTTTCATATTACCAAATTACTTTTTTTGTTTTTTCTTTCATATTTTTTTTCCGTTCAGGTTGTACCACTAGTCATAAATATATGCAGGAATTACCACGTTTAAAGGTATATGAGCAAGTTTAATAAGAACAACAATGAATTTACTTAAATGCACGTCGAGGATTTGTTGAAATTTGACTATATTTGGGCAAACTGAAACACGAAAAGAAAAACCTTCTCGACAACGGACCAGGAATACACATGAAAAACAAAAAAAAACATATTGTGAAAAATTTGTACTCATTTCATTTGAAATTCTTATACCAAGATCTTGAAGATCATTGCGATCTATAACTTTTCCGGTGTGTCTTCCATGTTTGGTTTTTTTCTCATCGACATTGAGATTTATCCTGAAAGTTCGGTAATTATGTTATTACCTTTAGTTACTATATACAGGCTGCTATTCATTGTTTATTGTAGTTAAGACTGCATATAGACTGAAATAAAAAAGGAATGTGTCCATGGGACACGGGTGCTCCCGCTGGGCCCCAAACAGAAAGTCGCCTCGGACATAGTACGGTTTGTCATATTGAACCATCCTATCAAGATTCATATCATTCCCTTGTATGGTTCATGAGATAAGCTTGACAGAAATTTCAAGTCAATTTTCATATTTTTCATATTGACCTAGTCCCAAACAGGAAGTAGATGTCTGACAGGTCTGAAAGTTGCTTGGGACGTACAGTTTGTCATACTAAACCATCCTGCTACGTTTCAAATCATTCCCATGTACGGTTTCTGAGAAAAGCTTGACGGTAATTTCCAAGTTGATTTTGATAGATTTTCATATCGACACCTTGTCCAAAATAGAAAAATAGATGTCCGACAGACCTTAGAGTCACTGACGACATACAGTTTTTCAAAAGTAACCTTCCTACCAAGTTTCAAATCATTCCCATCTACGGTGTCTAAAAAAATCTTGAGAGAAATTTCCAAGTAGATTTTCAAAGATTTTCATATATAGACATTGTCCCAAACAGGAAGTATAAAAGTCCAACAGACCTAAATGTCGTTTGGGACATACGGTTTGTCATACAGAACCATCCTACCAAGTTTCAAATCATTCTAATTTATGGTCACTGAGAAAAGCACAGAAATTTTCATAGTATTTCATGTCAACCCATTCCCAAACAGGAAGTAAATGTCCTAGAGACCTGAAAGTTGCTTAGGACATAAGGTTGGTCATGCTTAATCATCCTACCAAGTTTTAAATCATTCCCATGTACGGCTTCTGAGAAAAGCTTGACGGAAATTTGTACGGACGGACATGAGTAAAACTTAATGCCCCCGACATGTCGTCGCGGGGGCATAAAAAGACGCCTTTTCTTCCTGACCCAAAATATCAAAACTCCAACCACAGATTTATTGTAGCAAACATAAGCAGTAAGCGCATTCTTGTTTTTAATTGCAATCGCTTATATGTAAATTGAGTGTGCGTCTCTTGACCGTAGGAAATTTAAGTTTAAATTATTTGAAGGTTAGTGGGTTCGATGGTGCGTCCCTAGACATTTGAATTAACAATAATAAGTAAGGCATTGGTGTTGTTATTAACGCGCCAGGCTACTCACACCAAGCTTCGAGGTTCGATCTAAATCATGGGTGAAAATATCATGAACCAATTTTCCGACTCTCTCTTGCCACCATTTGCAAGGAAGTTCTCAAGAAAGACGGTAGTCCTTCGGAAGGGTAGAAAAAGGTTATCCCATGTATGGGGAGAGCAATACTCTATGCACGTTAAAGACCCTTTTTGTATTGTTCGATAAAAGTAGGCTCAAGGGGCCACTACAAAGGCCAAAATACAAACTAGATCTAATGGGATTCACAAAAGTAACTTGATTCCAATCCAGGATAAATAAATACATGTATGTTTAAACAAATGAATGTCTAGTATATCATCAAACAATGTTACTGTAATTTCAACCCTGAAAATCATCTGACAAACAGATTTTGATTTTTTGAGTGCCCTCAGCGAGGATCGAACTCACAACATCTACGGTGTATGCGCCTAGCTAACAGAACAGAGGTTGTAACCACTACACCATCCTAGGCTCCTCAAAAGAAGAGCTTTCGTTTGGGTAGTGTAACTTTTCCCTGCGAAGTACAATTACAACTTATTCTGCTAACACAATGTATGAAGCGTCGCAAGGTTGGTAATTACAGAGCTAAACAAATAATATATAATATGCATGTTGTTTAAAGTTTTTTTGCATCTTGTACTCAGTTTTTCTGTAGTTCTCTTTTTTGTTTGAATAACTTTTCTCTGGCGCGTAGCTCCCATACAAGCAGATGAAAATTTAATAAGAAATTATTATTAAATTTTCATCTGCTTTCTTTTCTTTTTGTTTGGCAGATGCCTCCATTTAATACAAGAGAGTCGTTAAATGATGGCAACCAGTTCACCTTTAATGTTAAATACATGTAAACTTTTAATGGCGTGTGAACAAAATGTAAAACTGCGAGGACGTCTGCATTGGAATTAAGTTTTATATAACCAACAACATGCTATGCAGAAGGAAAAACCAACCAAACGTAGATTCGATCTAATACAAGACGCCAGGACGTTAACAGCAAGAGTCTGTGCACATATTGACATACTCTGTACTTCTAAGAACTCGGTCTGATAGCTTGCATGAACAAATACAAAGACAGATCTGAAAATCAGACGTATAAATTCATTTTTGCTCCAGGGTTTTACAGTTTGAATAAATAATCCCTTTCTCATTTCCTCTGCATGATATTTTTAACCTAGTGAATGGAACTTGGTATTTTTGAAAATACCGTACATTTAAGGTTGGAGATCCTAATGGTCTTTTTTTTAGAAAAAAATATACTAGTAATCGATCTTTTGTCTTATATTTTGTCTTCTCTTTTATGCCACTTAAAAGGTAAAAACTGACGACAAAATGAACAATTGATGCACAAACAAAACAAATGTAACAGGCATGACAGTTATGCGTGATCTTAATGTTGTTTTGTCCCCAACAAATCGAGCTTAGAATGAAGGAACCCAAGGTGTACCAAAGGGCAATTATCCGAAAAGACAAAGACAAAACCATCATCACAACAAAACAAACAGCAAAACAAACAATAAACGCACACAACAACCAAACCGCAATCAGCAACGTGAAACCAAGTCGAAACGAGAATGAAATTGACATCAAATTAATGGGAAAAATTAAACATTCGCAAAAAAATATGAATTTTTAAATTATTCGTTGCTCAATTTATTCGATTTTCGTGGGTATAAATTTCACAACTAAATTGCCATAAACACTCTTATGACATTTGACAAAGAAATAAAAAAAAAGAAAAGAAAAGAATAGAATAGTAAGTATGACCAGGGACCAACCATTTAACTTGCAAACGGGGGGTTGGTTTTTACCTGAAAAAATATTATAAATGATTTTTTATGAACGAAAAAGAAAAAAATATCTGAAGAAGGCTAATAATGAAAAAAAGATTCTAGCAGGACGCCTCGTAAAATAAATACGTAAACTTTATATTAATGTTGAAAAGCATAGACATTTAGACATTAGACATTATTTATTTTTCCAATTAAGGTCCCTCAGAGGGCAGCATCATTACAATGATTATATACATATTTAATGTCATCAACATTATTATAAAGTTTACGTATTTATTTAGTTTACAGTAATGGAATACATGACAATTACAGATGCTATATGTATGTTCAAATAAGAGCCTGGATATAAAGAAACCATATGCCACAATGATAAATTATAAGTAGAAAAAAAAAAGAAAGAAAAAAGTTAGTTAAATGTTGAAAAGCATATGAAAAATGAATTTCAAAAAATGAAAACTGCTTTAAGCTTACATTTTCAAACGTAGATTGAAAACACTCGAATTCAGACTGCACATAAAATATCTATAAGAGGTACTTGGTAATACTGAGCAAACACGAGGTTTAAGACACACAATCAGAATTAAAGTGAAGACAACAAGTATAAGCAATAGCAGCGTGCTCTTATCGTAAACAATTTGGTCCCGTCCGGTTTTGGTTTTTCTTTTTTGCTGAATGATTCGATGTATAGGACCTCGGGGTTAGCCTTTTCTATTTTCACGAGAATTTAGGATAAATGTCTAGCGTCATCCGGAAAGAAGCATTTAAATGTTATGGATGCTGGATATGTAGTTGTCTAAAAACGATTAAATTTTCAAATTCTTTTGAAGAGTAAAAATATACAGAAGACTTCATATGATAATTGTTACTAATTTTAATATTTGAGGACTTTTTAACAGGAATCAAAAGTGTACTGTCCGAAAAATAAATAACATTATGAATGAGTTTGTTTAAAATCTTATGGCAGATTATAATAAAAATAATGCCTGTGAAGATTTTAAGACAAATATGTTTTTAGTTGTTGATTGTAGATATTAAGTGTAGTTATTAAAGAAAAAGTTCCATTTTGTCCTTGTTAAGAATAATGATAATGCTACGCTACAATAAATTTATCTAATGTAGTTGAGCTCAACTTTCGAGGTTTATTGTTTTAATATTGTATTTATTGGTATTCCCATGGAGCAGTTATTTTGAAATGATGTGGGTTAAAACTTTATATTAAACGTATAGGGAATTTTCTACCTATGCGTAACTTTTTTTGAAGAGTATAGTTAATATTTCTTATTTGTGGTTGACTACAAAACAAATATTGGTACTCCATGAAAAATAATCAAGTTATGGTATTATATACTTGTACACAAACCCCCCCCCCAAAAAAAAACCCAAAACGGTGATTTGCCTCTTAGTTATTAAAATCAAAATGATGATTGTTATATCATACTAGTACATTAAAATATATAGTGCAAAAGGAAAAAAAAACCACTTACATGCATTTAAGTAACAACGAAGTCAAAATCCTTCAATTTGACAAATTAACCACTTCTGAACTAATAAGAAAATTTTCAACTGTATCATCGACAATTAGTTCCCAATAGGCGTTGCTCATACCAGCCTATTACTGTGTATTGCCACACATGGATAATCTGGAATAATATGCCTTAATAACAGCAAGATCCAATCGGTGGAACCAGTCCGGGGACCAGTCTTGTCTGCCAGGACTCGATATCTGATAATCTTAATTACTTTCACTGTCTAAACTTAATGGAAAAACACGATAATCCGATGTTGAAAACTTTGACAAAAATCATTGCATATTCTGCGATTATGGAAAGGGACTGAATAATGTAACACGACACGGGTGTTAATTCTCCCATAGGAATTGTAATTCCAATTATGGAACTTAGCATACAGATAGCATAAAGATTATTTTTCAATTTGTAATTCTGCACGAGTTATAAGTTTTATTTCCTCTATATGATACCTGATCACAAGATAAGACACAGAGAAATGGAGTCTGCTTTTAACTCATTTCCGGTCCCAAGGTGTTGTTTAGAATTGGAAAAAAATAATCTAAAACTGACAGACAATATCAGATTTTCAGCTAGTAACAACATTATATTTTTTAGAACTCTGGATTTATTTTTCAACATGGTTATCTATCTGAAATCATGATTCAAAAACATACAAGGTTTAGATTCTTCAGAGAATTTTCTATATCATCGGCAACGCAGCGGTTAAGGAAGGAACTACTAACCCTTCCGGGTCACTGGAGTTTGTTTTCGCTCCGACTTGAAATTGTGTTCGTTGATTGGAGTAGCGTTTCATTATTGGTATTTTGCTATGTTGTGTGCGTTCAAGTCATGCAAGTAAAAGATCCCTTGGTGGACATTCAAGTAGTACACAATAGTGGTTAGTTTTCGCCCCTACCCACCTCTTCGCTTTTCCTGTGGTCCTCTAAATTCTGTTTCCCAACCACCCCATAATTCTCATCATCGTTTCATGCTCATTTTATCATCCCGTACATGTTTATCGCCTTTAGATAACCTAAATAGTGCTGCAAGACCCTAAACACCAACTCACTCACTCATTGACATTCACTATGTTTTGTGTTTTTATTCCCCCCCCCCCGCAAACAAAGATTTGTTTTTTGGGGGGGGGGGTGTATATAGGAACGTCTGTCAACATACAGGTCTAGTAAACGCAACTCCTCCACAAAGGCTTAATGGATTATTGGGAAACTTTACATGAAGAATGTACATTATATGTCGGATATCATTCAAGGGTGGTAATTGAACTTTATTTGTGTCATACCCAAAGTATTCCTCAGTTGTCAACTGGTTGGTCTTTACCAAGTTGGAAGAAGTAAAGGTAAACCAAAGGGGTAATCAACATCATCGATATCCGACATCGCACTGCACGATCAATTTTTCTTTGCTTCTATCGAATATTATAAAAAGGTTACCAGAAAGTTGAATAGAAAAGGGTTTTTGAACTACAATTAGCAACTATTTTTAGGCAAGCGCCAGCGAAGCCTTATGGAGTCTATAGAGTAGTGATGATTTTCGCGTTTTTTTTTCTGTCTAGACGGAGTGATTTTCCTGCATCCAGTCTGGAATAAAATGCTTTATTTTCTATATTACTTTTCAATATTTGTTAACATGATATACACTTCTATAAATCTCCATTTTTCTTGGCATTTTATATGACCGACACAAGTTTTATTTATTACTTTGCATATTGCATGAGAAACTATTTAGTTAAAGGCGGTAGAATATACATTATGTGTCATCTATTACTTGATTGGTTCGTATAAATATTTCTGTTATTTGATTGGTTAATGCAAGGAATATACATTCTCCATTCATAAATTCAGTAAACGATACACAACATTGGGACGAGTGCATTTCAATCGAAGGACCGTTTTACACGACACCTGTCTTGTGTGTGCAATTGTGTTCATTAACTTATATTTGACGGTCCTTTCTTCGCTCACCAAAATTAATATTTCGCAAACATTTTGAACAATATACTTTAACAGAGAATAAATCTATTATAGTTCTTATAATTTTCGCTTGCCTTTAAACGCTTTAGCGCTTTGATTTTTTATTGGAATCAGAGTTACTAATGTGATTCTGACAAACAAGTAGCTCCCGCTTTTTGCAATACACCACACCATATCGCATGGCTTACGGTTTTAGCATAACCCTGAGTAACTCCTTTGCCAACATCAAACTATACATGTATATCTAAAATCAAACTGCCAGTAGACTGGTGAATCTCTTTTAAATTGCTATAAAAATTCCACGCAAAATTTAAAAAGGAGAGAAAGACACATATAATTTAAAATAAACGATAAGTTCGCACTGTTCCCAATGACCAAACTATACTATTTTAAAATGCACTGAAATCAATTAACACGAACAGTGGCAACTATTACAGTCTAGCATTGTGTATAACGATCTAATAAATATTTCATGTTACTTTAAAAAACTGGTGTGATATACTATACCTTAATGATTGAAATACGAAGATAGTTACATAGTTCAAATAACAGTAATTAATTTCCCCAGAAATAAACCGGACAAAAGTAATAGGGTTGAAACAATGAAATATAAAATTTCGAATAGATCGTTTATTAAAAGTTAAAAGATTTATGAGCCCCATTCATTGTATCATGTTTTATATTTCATTCATTAAATTTCTTAAACAATGGAGACCAATCCCTTGCGTTCTACGAGCAGTAAGAGAATGATCTTGGTGTGGACCAATGCAAACGTGACAGTTTTCTAATATAAGAAATTTACAGCTCTTAAAAACGAGGCTCCTGGAATTTGCTCTAGGTAACAAATTCTTTCGCCCCTGAACCTTTCCACACACCCCCTCAATCAAGAGGCCCCTGTACTTATACTACCTTGAAACTTGTAGCTTTTTTCTCTGATGTTTTGATATAACCTTAGATGTGCTGTCTAAACACGAATTCAAGGTGTACTATTGCAAGTAAGATCTGCTAACTCGTCCAGCACACCTATGTTCACTATCTTTACGACATGAGTTCCCGTAATTGACTATTATTCAGTTGTTTTTTGTGTGTGTTTTTGTTTGATGTTGTCTGTTCCTTTGTGCTGTTCACGTTCATGTCTACTGGTTTTGTCATTGCTCTTTTGATTTTGGCTTTGGAATGGAATGCCCATTGGTACCTCTTTGTTTCTTTAAAACCACATTAATCAATATTGTTCTATGAATAAACAAACAGCAATAACTGGTAATTCCCCTGCCCCCCAAACAAAGCCACGCATACAAGTTAAAATACTCGGTAAACAGGAAGTAGTTGACCTAGGAACATATAGGGACTATAGAATAAAGCTGTATACAAACTATCAGACCTCTATGTTATGTATTTGCTTGGAAAACTGTGACGGAAATTTTGCATTTATGTCCATTATGTGTAAAAACCTAAGTATTCAGTAAACAGGAAGTAGACTACTTTAGAGCATAAAATTGATATGCACCATATGGTACTATAGGATAAAGCTGTATACAAAATATCAGAACTCTATCTCATGTTGTTACTTAGAAAACTGCGACAGAAGTTTTGTTACGGACGAACGGACGGATGAACGGACAAGGTAAACAGTATACCCTCCTCTTCTTCATAACGGGGGTATAATAAATCCAGTTCAGGTTCATACTCAGCAGAAGTGTTCACCCGTAAATTATGTGTGTGTGTGTTGGTGTTTAACGTCCTTTATCGACTCATCTGGGCCATGTAGGGCGGTTAGTATTTAATGGTGGAGGAAACCGGAGTACCCGGAGGAAACCACCGACCCTGGGCAGGTAACCGACAAACCTAATCACATACAGTTGGGGAAGTCCCTTTTTTGTAAATACAAACGGGACTCGAACACCAGCTAAGATGTGATCGGCTAGTGATCAATATAAACCAGCGCCTTAGACCACTCGGCCACCCAGGCCCCACACCCGTAAATTAACATGTTTATATATTTAGAACTAGCATTTTGTTTCAGTTTTTATGCCCTCACCACGATATGTCGGGGGGTTGGGGGAGGGGGGTAGTGGCATATAGTTTTACATATGTCCGTCCAATCGAATATCTACCAAACTGTTTAGTTTAGTTTAAACATATTTGTTTATCCTAGATTGGGAAACAAGCTTAATGCTTATATGAATCCTTCTCCAGCTGTTACAGAAAACGTATATAAGAATGACTTGAAATTTGATATGGTTGTTTAGTATGACAAGCTACTTTCAGGCCTTTCGAACTTCTACACCCTGTTTTGGTCACTACGCGTTGGCATCTGTGTCCATAAACACTTTTAGTCTTTATTTCATATTTTATACAAAACATCTTAACTCCTGCTTGAAGATTTTTCGCATGTTACTTGTATCTCAGGTATATCTATATTGAGGGCACATGTTGTGCGAAAAACCAATAAACGGAAGATACTCTTTATACGTTGCATAATAAAATGTTCACCCAAATTCAAACACGCAATTCACCAGTAATCTTATATATTGCTTTCTTATAAATAAATGATTGGAATCCGAGTCTGTATAGTTCTCTTATATAGAAAAAAACGTTTATTTAATTTAGTTCATGTTTCCAAATCAATTGGTCATTGTTTCGATTACAATTAGTTTCATCTTAAGGACGGACCATTTAACTCGAATGTGGGGGGTGGGAAGGGGGTGGGGGGGCTTGGTTTTTTGCTTTGGTCAGAATACTTTTGTTCTTATCCTACGCTGCCAAAATATTTTTTTCATCAAAAATTATTTTCAGAATATTTTTTTTAGGAAAAAACCAAGCCCCCCTTCAAGTGAAATGGTCGGTCCCTTATAATCTTCTTTTAGTTATTATTTGGGTACCGTAAAAATTGGTCAAACCTTTTCAAGGACGAAATAAGCTGTGGTTATATGCCTTAGCTAGGAAAATATGATATATCATGTAAGGGGTGATAAAATGAACATGAAACGGGGACGAACAATAAAATCAAACAATCAGTCATAAAGAAAACTTCATGTATTTTTCTAAATGCAATTAGTAAAATCCAATCAAAAACAACTTATGCATATAATCTTCGAAATTAAGAGTACATTTAACTTTTAACATATCGTGACGCTCTTTATTAAAATCCATATTTCTTGCTTTGCCATGTTCAAACAAACATAAAAATCGTGTAAGATTTTATCGAAAATTAATTATGAAACTATGATATTTGTTAAAAGCATGTTAAATAAGTTAACATTAAAGTTTGCGTTTAAAGATGCGATTAAGAAATTGATTGTTTTATTTGTGCTTTATTTATGACATAGTTGTTATTATAATAACTAGAAAAGGCATCATTAATGCTTAAATTTAATAAATGTAAGACATAATCTGACTAATATAGGTTTTAAGGTTTAAAATTATTTTACCCTCCCCCCGGCCCGTTTCTAAGTTTACTACAAAACAGCACCATTTCGGCTTTATTAAAAAAATGAACATGAAAGGAGTGATAAAATAAATATGAAATGATGATGAAGTGGATGAAATGGAGACACAAGGTTTGATTGCCACTACAACAAGAATGGAATTCCAGGGTCCCCCGCCGGTGAAGCAAAAATTATCGAACACATCTGATTTAAACTTGACCAAGGTATAAGTGGTTCCATTTTGGTATAAATTTCATGGAAATCTGTCAACATCTGTAGGGATGAGAGCGTTAATAAGGTCTGTTTTGACAAAAAACAGAGTCGTTTTTATGGTCAAAGTCCCTTAACTCCTACAAAAATTATCAAAAAATGCTGATTGTCGATCTTGACCAAGGTATTAGTGGTTTAAACATTTGGTATAAATTTCATGAAAAGCCGTCAACATCTGTAGGGATGAGAGCGCTTACAAGGTCTGTTTTACAAAAAAAAAGTCGTTTTTATGGTCAAAGTCCCCTAACTCCTACAAAAATTATCGAAAAATGCTGATTGTCGATCTTGACCAAGGTATTAGTAATATAAACATTTGGTATAAATTTCATGAAAATTTATCAACATCTGTAGGGATGAGAGCGCTTACAAGGTATGTTTCGCAAAAATTACCCCTAGTTTTTTTATGGTCAAAGTCCCATAACTCCTACAAAAATCATCGAAAAATGCTGATTGTCGATCTTGACCAAGGTATTAGTAATATAAACATTTGGTATAAATTTCATGAAAATTTATCAACATCTGTAGGGATGAGAGCGCTTACAAGGTATGTTTCGCAAAAAAAACCCTAGGTTTTTTATGGTCAAAGTCCCATAACTCCTACAAAAATCATCGAAAAATGCTGATTTTTGAACTTGACCAAGGTATTAGTGATATCAACATTTGGTATAAATTTCATAAAAATCCAACAAAATTTGTAGCCTTGAAAGCGCTTACAAAAAGTGTGACGGACGGACGGACGCCCGGCATTTCTATGTCCTCGCTCCGTGTTGCGGCGGGGGACAAAAAGAGCTGTAGCCAAGATGGGGCAATTGAATAAACAGCAAGGGATTCTACGACCGGGGTCGGAACATACTTTTGATAAGATTTACTGTACTCTTTAAGTTAGCGTGCGGGAAACGTTGGATATAATTCACCTCACTCTACTATGGTTTGCGTTAAGGATTTTCACAATGACCGGACGACCCCGGTAGATGACAAGATGATATACATGTAGCCACACATCCAACTCGCTCTGTGGGCAAAGCGGCCTGATCCGACGTCAGAATCGAGGTCACGCTCTTTAGTGAACTTTTACCGACAATCTTAGAGCTGTTGCAGGCCATTAATTTAATTTAAACTTATTTATAAATCCTGGAACTGAGAAAAAAATTAAGATTTTTTTCTCAGTTTGTAGTTTGCGAGTGTGGCCTTTATAGCGGCCCTCATTGAGCCCTCTGTCACCCGAACTCTGCCAAGGGCTTTAACATTCAGGGATATTGCTCTTTCAAAACACGGAACAATATTTCCTACCGAAGGACTGACATCGCAAATGGTGTCAAGAGAGAGAGACAAAAATTTGTCAATGAAATTTTCACCTCACGATGAACCTTGGGGTTAGTAGCCCGACACGAAAAAAAAAACCAAAAACGGCCAACGATTTCAATTTACTTAGTGCATTTATAACATCAAAGTAATCGTTACGCCACATCATACCAATTTATCTACAGGGAGAACTCATCTTTCAACAAAGATACATATGCTCTTATGAAATTTCGTTTCAAATATCCTCGGGTCTCAATGTCGACATTTTAGTTATCAAGTCCCATTTTGCCAGACTTTCAACATTAAAGTCCAAATATTGAAACTTTTGTTCCAGACATATCCTCATCCAAACCTGAGGTGTCTGATGGGGTATTATTGTCAAGGGAATGCCCCTTTGCATCGACTAGTAAGACTCTCTATGTACATGTACCATGGGTCATCAAGCCCATGACACACAACAGCCAGTGTTGCTCCGGCCAACCGGGCCCCTTTGTGGACCGCCAAGTAGTGCACCACATAGGCTAAATTTTCCGCCCCTACCCACTTCTCCCCTTTTCCTGTGGTTTTTCTAAATTTTCTGTTCCTCATTTCATGTTCATTTTATCATCCTTTTCATGTTCATCGCCTGTAAATAGCCTTTATAGCGTTGCACGGGCGTAAAACACCAACCCGCTCATTCAAAGTACCCGGTACTAAGACCTTCGTTGTCGCTGGAATAGTGCCTGTCTTGCACCACGGAGAAGTACTGGTCGGAATTCTGAAAACCCGAGGTCCACTGGTTTAAGTATTGATATGTAATAAATTCTTGTTTAATTATATATTTTGTTTAATAAGTCACTGAAACCTAAAATCTCGTGTCATGGTGTATTGCAGTATTTTCTTAATGCTTACGTAATTTGCTATAATAATGTGGCTAGCTTTCTCACACTAGAGTATCAATAAACTTCTTGATGAAAAAAAAACCAAAACTTAAATT
The DNA here is from genome assembly GCA_963971305.1 of Arcuatula senhousia. NCBI lineage: Eukaryota > Metazoa > Mollusca > Bivalvia > Mytilida > Mytilidae > Arcuatula > Arcuatula senhousia. The sequence continues at coordinate 5,504,851 of OZ020313.1, forward strand.
ATTATATTTACTGCATCATTTACTTGTATATACGTACATATTGAAGGAAAAACTTGTATTTCTTTTCTGTAATATCTCTTTTTTTCTCTCGAAAAAATGTCGTTAAAAATCATGACAGGCTAATTTACTATGCTTAATTAAATGCATAATTACTGATAACAATATAAAACTTAATTACAATTTTAATGAGAAAAATCTTACATAAAAAAATATATTAGTAACTCGATGACAAATAACAATTAAAATAAATAAATATGCAAGACATTCTTTTGCATTTTTAATAGATAATAATTGAAATAGGCGAACATTACACAAGTTCCGCCATAATTAATCTTAAAGGTAATTCTATATGAATATATATGAATAGCATTATTTGAAGATAATGATACAAAAAACCCAGTCTGATTTAACAATTCAGTGTAAAAGGATACATGTATTCAGTTGAGGGGGTAACCTTTCATATTCAAGTGCTATAAGCTTTCTAAAAATAGCAAAGTAAAAAAAAAGGGATTTGAAACACTGAATTTGAAATAGAAGCACGACGGATGTGCTATAGCAGGCAGGAACCGTTTACTCATCCGGATCACCTGAGTTCACTCTTGTTACGACATAAGTTCGCGTTGTTGAGATTTCCGCTCGGTTGATTTTGTGTTGTGTGTTTCCTCGTGCTGTTCTTGTTCGTGCTTACCGGTTTTATCAACGCCCTTTTGACACTTGAATGTCCCATTAGTGCCTCTTTGCTTCTCCCTTAAAAAGGTCTAGCGATGTTTCGATTGGATTTTCTTTGTTTCGTTTACCCCCCCCCCCCCTTTCCCGCCTTTCCGCATACAGAACGAGCATGGGTAAGACACTGCGGAAATTTGGACACTGACCAATTAAACAGAAATCAACAACGAGAACTTGAGTGTAAAACGAAAATGGACTTGGTTAATATTCACGCGATATACATATATACTAAGAGCTTTAATTTGTTTTTATCAACAAGAAGACTTATAGCTCATAAAAAATTAATTGCAGTTGGAAGTGACATGTGTGTTTTGGTCTCCTGTTCGTTAACTCCATAGTCTTTCATAAATCAGTTTGTCTTAAATGCCCTGTGGACTTGGTAGAACAATTCCCCGTGTGTTAGATGTATTCTCTTTAATTTTTTTTAAGATATGGCTGTACTTGTACATAAGATTACTTCTCATGTGTACACTTTGTTAATAACCATTATCTTAATTTATGTAAATTCTAAAACCTAAGATTTAACTTCCTCCATCGTAGTTTTACTATTTAGCTATATTTATTTGGATTTCGTTTGGTTTTATGCATTTTAAACATCTTTTGAAATGGTTGATATCCTATGTTTGGGTGCTAGTCATGCTGATGATGAATCATTTTCCGAAATGGCCATACAGTTTATAAAAATTAATTGCAGTTGGAGTTGACATATGTGTGGTCTCATGATCATTAACTCAATAGCCTTTCATAGATTATTTGAACCACCTTATACCATTGAGTACAAACAAAGACTCATATCAATACAAATATCAAAACGGGTATAAAAACGTTTATGCTGTATATGCATATTGCAAGGAGTAACCTCTCATTAACAGCATTCGAATCAAAACATAGGAAGGTCAAAAACCAAAAGTATTGAACGAAAAGTACTCAAAAAAAAAGTTCGAACAGGAAAGCCTAAACCAGCACCAAGGATATCGACCATGTGCTGTACAAGGGAAGAAACCTTGTGTTTTAATTAAACAATTTTAATTTTACAATCGGAAATTTCAACGACAGAAAAGTTCTTAAATTTATTGGTAAATTCGAGTCGGACAAATCTGACAACCAGGCCTGGCAGGCCTGTGATTACCGGCCTCGGAGACCTCTGGTCCACCAGCAGCGGTTACCGACCAAGTGGTTTAAAATCGAATACCAAAACTGGTATAAAAGCGGGTAATTTGGTTCTGCTGTATATGCATATTTCAAGGAGAAAGCTTAACTAATTGTACATGTAATCATTGTATACTGTTGGCGTATAATTTGAAATAAATACTTTTCAACTAAGTACGGACATAATTTCCAAGATATCCACGACATGCAAGTTTGCTTCTATAAAGTGATAAACCGCTGAATAAAATTATTAGCATTAAAATCATTTCGTAGAGCAATAAAACTCTTATGTCTCTATTCATTTATTTTTATGGTTAAGATGCCATTACAACATTCCAACTTATTGGTATGGCTTTTTATATTGGTTATTAAAAATGTATGATTTCCCACTAAGAATTCAGCAAAATGCTTTTAAGAGTCATGCAGGTGTGTGTGGTTTTTCAAATTAAAAATTTCCCGATTCATTGGTTTCGAATTTCAAACTGTTTTGTAATGGCTCTCGAATGATTTTTGTAAACGTCTTTTCAAAAGCGTTGTTTTAACAAACGGAGAACATCAAACAGTTAAACATTTGACAATAATATTATTTGTCACAGATGTCAATAAATGGACAGTAATTCACAGCATGTTTCTTTATGCAAATTAAAATTCAGGAAAAGAATAAACATTTTGTAGCCTGAGGAGAAGGAAACATATTTGTTTTCCATTGTATTGGACTAACTGGTCTTAACAAGAAAAAAAAGCATTAACAAGAGTTTGGAAATAAAGGTAATAACAAAATAACCGATCTTATAAGATCAATCTCAATGCCAAAGAAAAAAGACAAAACAAGGACATAAATTCAGAAAGAGCTTAAAAGTTGAAGATCGCAATAGTCCTGACATGGAACAGACATCTGAAAACACATGGTGATTTAAACAGGTGTTATGGCGCACCAAACCTCCTCCGGTCATACACTAATCAAAACAAACAATAACAAATTAGGTTAAGCATACTTTTGAATTTTTCTTCGAAAACGAATACAAGTAAGGTTTTTTTAAGAGACCGTTTGAGAGGTACTTACTTATAACATGAGTCTAATTATCGGTCGCGGAGACAGCAGTGTCTTGTAAAAAAAATCTGAAAAAATTGTACAAGCCCTGGCATATCGAATATATTTTGAAATATAAACATCCTTAGCAGGTGAAGTTCGTATATAACTTACCAGGTTATGGAAATTTATAATTTGGAAATTAAAGCCGTCTCTTTCAAAAGTTTTCAGTGTGTACAAAATTTCACAAACTTTATATTTAACATACATTTTTTTATTATTAAATTTGTCCAGAGTGGTCATGTATTACATGTTTATTATAGGAAATGTTTTGACTTTTTATGATGATCAATAATAGTATTCATTTTTTAAATCAAAATTTCGCGATGTTCTTAAAGTCGAAGGAAATAATAGGAAGGGACAAAATAAAAGCATTATTGCATTATTTTGAAGTATATTTATAAGAAAAAAAATACACAAATATTTTAACGTGATAACTGAAATTTCACCAGCCCAATTTCAAGCCATATGTCAACAATAGAAGATAGAGGTAGACTGATGATGATGCATTTACGAATGTAAATATTATTTGATTATATTAATTTTCAATAAATATGCACTGAAAACATGAATTATATTAAACGAGGGTTATGCAACTAATTCTATGGCCAATTAGTGTCATTCAGAGAGCAGAGACAAATCAATGCGACATGGTTTGTTTTCTATATACTTTGCATTTTAACAAAAACACCAAAAGTAGTTATTTTTTAAAACCAATGTTAATGAAATTTTTATTTTTCTGTCTATTGTACAAAAATTGTATTTCTATCTAATTGTAGAAATAATTTACCACGAACAAGCCTCGGTATATTGCATTTCTAAGAACATCATTAAAAAAAAATTAAATTAAACGGTTGTAACATCACTGAACATTTTATGACTCTTAAATGTCCTTTGAAAAAAATACAGAAAATGCAAAACTAAATGAAAGGATAGTTATGGCGACAAGAATAAAATATCTTATTTAGGTTCATCAGAACAGATTGAACATTTTGGACGAAAATCAGTCCATGTATATGCTAAGTTGGTAGCGCTCAGATATGCAGCTTTTACACCCCCGCTTCTAAAAACAGGGGAAATACTGTGTTGTCCGCTCGTGCTTTCGTCAGTAACATAATGTCCGTCACCGTTTTTGAAGCATGCAACTACATAAGATAGAGGTCTGATGTTTCGTATCCATCTTCACCCTAAAGTAATATGCAGTGTATACCGATTTTATGCTCCTACGTCATCTGTTTCCTGTTCACCGAATACTAATGCTTTTAGATACACTTAATGACATACATGTAAAATTTCTGTCAACGTTTTCAAAGCAACCATATGATATGGAAATATGATATTTTGTATACAACTTTATCCTATATTACTATATGGTGTATTTCGAATTTTTGCTCCTACATGTAGGTCATCTACTTCCAGTTTAATGAATACTTACGTTTTACACTTAATTGACATGCAAGCACATTTTGCCATAGTTTTCTAAGCAAATAAATGACGTAAAGATCTAATAATATGCATATTGCCCCATCCTATAGTACCAGCTGGTGTGTAGCAATTTTATAATTCTAGGTCATTTACCTAGTACTTAGGTTTTTATGCACGGCATTAATCTGGGAGCGGGGGTATCAATAGTGAGCATAATCTCAAAAATTTACTTCTTGTCACTACTTTTTCTTCATTCAAATTTTATTAAAGTTAAGGACAAACATTCGATATTATTTCCACTCATATAGCTTTTAGCGAAATTATATGTAATTTGATATCGCCTGAGATTTATGTCCACAGAAAAGTGTAAGACAGTGATAATAAATAGTGCACATTACAACAAAGCTCCAGATAATAGTTTTTTTTACGCCTTACAAAGGTTTCTTTTATTGAAGACTTATTTGAGGTGGTCTACCAACAGTTAAAATGCCAAATACTATATGTATATAAAGAACACAGAACAATTATACAAAAAAAATCTGTCAAAGTCAAATATGACCGGATTATGTTAAACAGGAAGAAGGGGAGCGACAGACATGAAATCCAATCCCACATTATGGGACCTCACCCTGATGCTGTATACCAAATATCAAGTTGCTGTGATTAGTAGTTGCCGAGAAAACTGTTACAAACATTTGGTCCTCGCTCACCGCCGACATTCACCACTTTGTAATCGGAAATTCTCATTTCATGAAATCCGGCCAGAAATGGCCGAACAAGAATCCAAATTAAACTAAAACCAATGTCGGGTAGGAAGGGTTTTGACAATTTGTTTAAACGGATAATTCATATCTTTGATGCCTTTTTGAAGACAATAGTGTCGATGCCGTGGCGGGCAAACCTATGGCAACTAAAACTCCAACATATTATTAACCTAGTTAGTTAGTTAGTTATTGCTTTACTCCCAAGCAGAACCTTAGATCAACTGTTTCAAATCGAAAAACTGTGTAGATCTTTTAAAAAAACAAACATTTAAAAATTAAAATAAAATGAGTATTCTTTTGTGTTTTTATTTCTTAGCCAATCTACTGCTACAACTACAGATATATATATGACATAAATGTATGTGCACTTAATCAGTTTGGCATTTTATTTCCGTTTTTACCCGTGTGTGGACAAATTTGTTGACCTCTAGCTTACTACAAGGTCAATTAATTTTTGCTTTCAATACTACTCCCATACCTTTATATTTAATTTAAAGGTTAATTGAGAATTGTTCCAGATTGTTTGTAAGGTTAGTTAGTTAGTTATTGCTTTACTCCAAAACAGCACGATTTCGGCTATATCAAAGAGATGAACATGAAAGGGGTGATACAATGAAGTGGAGGAAATGGGGACACAAGGCAAATCGGGGAGAAAAGTTTTTGTCACTGGAAAAAGGATGGATGGATAGAAATGGACAATTTAGCCTCCTTCATTGGAATCATACGGGCCCTACTCTGATATCGAGACCCACAGGAGTATTCTTTATCGTATCGGTAACGTAACATTTTCCCAAGGCGGCGCACAGAATTGTTAAGGTACAGAATAAATAAAAAGAGTTAAGAAATTTATATTTAACACCTAAGATAAAGTATATGCAGTTGTATACCTTTTAATTTAATTTCTAATTCTAGTATAAGTATAAGTATATAAACTGGAAATATATCAGCCACTTATTCCAAGTATAACAATCATAAGCAATTTTAGAACAAAGGCAGTGATGTACTTCAACGTGCAAAACGCTAAAACACATAAAGATCATTAGACACACAACCATCGTAATGCAATGATTTCTAAAAATTCAAATGCAAGGTTCATACATTATGGTTTAAAAAAGGCTCCGATTCGTCTTGACTTAAACCGACGAAGCTTATTCGTAGATAGATAGATAGATAATCTTTATTTAAAGTCGGCAAGACAGATAACAAATAACATAGGCTCTCATGAGCCTTTGAACCGACAAACATATATACACATCACAATTTTAAGAACACATAGACAAACAATATACAACATTCAAACATGCATGCATACGGATACAATGGTTAAATGAGAGCAGTATAATAAAGTAAAATAAATAAGAGCAAAATAAATGCACTAAAGCAGAGCTATAAAATAAAGCAGCACTAAGCAGCATGCAAGCAAAATAATATATAAGCAAACACTTAAAATGAAGCAGAACTATAAAAAAATAAAATAAAGCAGACTAAAAAAAATAAAAAGATAGCAAGCTAAAGAAATAAACTACTGAAGCAACTGTAATTTTGATGGGGTATGCTGCACCAGAAAATATGAAAAATTAAGCATAATTTTGACAGGCCAAACAGGTACAATCTTTTCCATTCCAAAAGGATAGTTGACTTTTGAACTGATTGAAGTTGGTGGTTTTTCGAAATTTTTCTGGTAGTGAGTTCCAAAGTACAGGGGCAGCATACCTAAAAGATTTCTTACCAAACTTTGTAGAATTTACTCTTGGCACCTGTAACAAATTAGAATATCTAAAATTATAACTTGTCTCTTTCTTTTGAAGTAAATTGCTTAAAACAGGTGGTGCTAAGTCATACAATATCTTAAAAGTTTCAATAGCCATAGTTCTTGTTCTCTTTACATACATAGTGGGTAGTTTTGCTTTTTCCAAGAGATTATCATAAGTAGATTCAAAATCATAGTATACAAATCTTAAAGCTCTCTCCTGTATTTTTTCAATTTTATTTGTGTTAGCTTCAGAACAAAAATGCCAAGATAATGGACAAAAATTAAAATTTGACTGTATAAAAGTGTGAAAAATGGTTAGTCTGTTCAGCTTACTGAGGTTTTTTCCAATACGTTTAAGAATGTTTAATTGCTGAACAGCTTTTTTGCATAAATTAGATATGTGAAAATCAAAATTTAACTCAAAGTCAATATCAACACCTAAAAGTTTAACAACATCATCACAAGAAATTTTTGCTGTGCCAATATCAAAAACAGGAGATTTATTGTGTGTTTTTTTACCCACAGCTATTGCCTGAAATTTTTCAGGATTTGCCTGCATACAATTGAATTTAAACCAATTAATTAACACATTACTTTCTGACTGTAAAACATCAATAACCTGATTGTAATCAGGAGAATGAAATGAAAGTGTATTGTCATCAGCATAATTGTATAGATCCCCATTTTTTATGAAATAAAAGATGTCATTGATGAAAACATTAAAGAGTAAGGGGCCTAAAATTGACCCTTGTGGCACCCCTTTTTGAATTTCAGCCCAGCTGCTAACACAGTTGCCAATTTTTATTTGCTGTTTTCTTTTGCTTAAGTAAGAATATAAAAGGTCAGCAGATTTTTTATTAATACCATATGCTGATAGCTTACAAATCAGAATGTCATGTGGAAGACAGTCAAAGGCCTTTGACAGGTCCATAAGAATGGCTGCTACATATTCATTATTGTCTAAGGCCTTTTTCCAGTCTTCCAGCAGTCTTATTAAAGTTGTTTGACACCCATGGCCTTTGCGAAAGGCACATAAAAAGTTATCAAAAATGTTATCAAAATAAATACATAGTTGTTCTGATAAAACCTTCTCATAAATCTTTGATGGTATAGGAAGGATACTAACTGGTCTATAATTACTCTTAGTAAATGGATCATTTTTCTTAAACAAAGGTGTCACCTGGGCTTCTTTGAGCCTGTTTGGAAAGATAGATGTTTCAATAGTAAAATTTATAAGTTTTGTAATGTTTGGTACAATAGATGGCTTTCCTATTTTCATTAATTTGGCTGATACTTTGTCAACACCAGTTGCTTTTTTTACATTAAATTTGTCAATTATTTTAGCAACAGAAGCATTATTTGTAGGTAAAAATTGAAAATTATCCTTATGAAAACCTTTTTCATTGATTTTTTCAAGACTAGGATGTTGATTTTCATCAAAATTGTAATCTTTTCCAATTTCTTTGGCTACATTTACAAAAAATGAATTAAATATTTCTGACACTTCCTCATTTTTAGTTAAAATCTTATCATCTTCCTTCAGAATTATTTTTGATTGAGTGCCAGTTGCCTTTTTTGAAAAATAAGGCTTAATTGTATTCCAAAAATCTACATTCTTGCATCCACCAAGACATCTTTCTTGAAAGTATTTATTTTCTGATTTTCTTTTGAGCTTATTAACAAGATTTCTCTTGGTTTTATATTTTTCCCAGTTCTTCGAGCTTTTGTGTTTTAAAAAGTTAGAATGGGTCATTTTCTTTTCATATATTGCCTTTCTAAGCTCCCTGTTCATATATGGAAGTTGATTGTTTTTCTTGTACATTTCTTTGATTGGTACATGCTTATCAAATACTTTACAAATTTCTGATTCATACTCTTCATAGACTTTATTTACATGTGATTCAACAATATCAGGACAATCAGATGGTAAACTAGAAGGTAAACTAATATGTATATTAGCTAGATCAATATTAAGTAATTCTTCATTTAGATTTTTAAAACTTCTATATTTAATTCTTTGCTTCTCATTTGAGGGTGCAGTGTTATTGATAACGGTACTAATCATATTATGACAGTCACTAATACCAGTAGCTACATTTAAAGTTTTCATACATAAGTTTTTAGAGTTGGTAAGTATAACATCCAGTAAAGACTCTTTACAATTTTTCATATGACAAGTTGGTTCTTTAATTAAATTATCTAAATCAAAAACATCCATGAGTTCAGATAGTGTTTTTCTTTTTGATTCATTCAGCATATCATAATTCAAATCCCCAATGATCATATAATTATCATACATAGTTATACATTTATCTACTGTACTTGAGAATTCTTTACTAAAGCAAGCATCTTTCATGCTTGGTGGTCTATAGATACAAATGATGACCCATTTTGTTTTGTTCAAAATTACCTCAAAAATAATGTTTTCTAAAGTTTTATTTTCCAAATCAGTTCTTCTTCTGGCAGGTATCTCTGATCTGATAAATGCTGCAATTCCACCACCTTTTATGTCTCTGTCACGTCTTTCAATCTTGTATCCTGCAATTTCAAACAGAGAGTTTCTATAGGACAAGTCAAGTTTTGTTTCGGATATAAACATCAAGTCTACAGCTTTATTTATAAATAGATCTTTAACTTCGACAAACTTGGATTTTAGACTGTTAATATTCAAATGAGCAACAAAGAATTTATTTGGGTGAGACTGCCTGACTGCTTTGATTTCATTAAAGACGGATAGGTTTTCATCATCACTGCTGCTGTTCATGCTGTAATCATAATCATCTTTCAATGTCTCCTCTTCAAAAAATGAGTCAGTGAATGTGGTCATTGGAAACGCAGAGCAATTTTTGCAAATCCATGGATCGTCAGAGGCTCCCAGTTCTATATATTTTGAGGGGGTTATGTCACCACATTTTATATGGATCCAATAATAACATGCATCACAATATATAGCTCTGTGTGAGACAGCCACAGCTCTGTAGCAAATGCCACATGGAATTTTGGGGCCAGGATTTACAGAGATGTCACCACTAATTATGAGTAAAGCAAGCAGTCTGTGGTTTCTTTGCTTAAACTCAAGTACCAGTTTGTTAAGTTTCAAATAAAAATATATGATGACTTCACTCTCCGGCTTGTAATCGTTTGCTAGTAGGGTGTTAAATGTCAAAGCAAAAAAGTCTTGATTGTAAAAATGTGAAGGTGAAATGGCTGGTGTTCCAGTATATGGTGTAACATAAATTGCCTCATTGTAATGTATGATCATTGATAAGTTTCTAAAGTGGTTATCATGATTTAGATCAATAATCTTCCTTGGGTGTGTTGGTTCAGTAGTAGATTTCTCATTAAAGCTGCAAAAGTTCAGTGATATTACTGTAAGAGCAAGCAGTATCTGGGATGGCTTCATTGTTTACAATCTTCGGTCTTCCGGTCAGGATCTAGGACGTTGTTGTTGTCAACCAAACACAAGTATATATGGGCCTCAGTTAAGGATGATAAATATAACTTCGTGGTCGTAGTATTAACAAATGTATTTGGAATGTTTTACTTAAAAGGATATGGTCTATTAATTATTGTTCTTTGATTTCTTTGCTCTTCAGTTTTTTCAGATGTTGCCGCCATATACACCGGAAGTTGACATTTTGGGGGGAACTTAGTGACATATACAAAACATAATTAAACAATTTGACTAGGAAGAAACTAACTTAGTAAACTATGGCTCTTTCAAATATAAAATTTTTCAAAATAACCCTTCTTTTACGAATGTTCCGCTTACCTCTTTTTGTAGATATCTTCAAGTTACACACATTAGAAGAAAATCCAAGTACTTTACTAGTTAAACAGTCGAGTATTAAAAGGTCACCCAAAGTCTAACTAACTTTTTCTATCACATTTCCATGAGCTGTACTAAGATATTCTAACCAGGATCCTCGTGCACCTGCTAGGTCGTACAATTAATGATATATTGGTTTTATATTATCAATTAAAAGGAGTCTGTGGGATCATTGATGTCCTTTTGTCTACATATTCAACATTTTGATTACTTTCATTGGATTTAGGCACGGACTGTTTGGAAATGTATACAAAAACCTTTAATAAACTAGCTGTAAGACCATCAAGTAATCGATTTTAATTAATACACCATTAAGTTTTTACAGCTGATATTGCGTTTACTTTTAAAAAGTCCTATTTCATCAGGACCGAACCTTGGCATTGGAAGTCATGAACCATTGCTATATTGGTTATTAACCTTTCAATACTAACATGCATCCATATGGTGTCTTGATATGTACAGCAATGAGATTCTTTAGAGTATATGTCATTATTCAAAGCGCCTCAAAAGAAATCTTAAGATGTAGGATGAGAACAGAAAGGATATACATGTAGTATTAAGGTAGTAATGGTATGCAGACTATCTAATTAAGGATGGTCACTCTTCATGTTTCAGAATTTCAGTACTCCTCAAGATTTTACCCTTAGATACTGAAGAGATTTTTTGCACACTGACCCCTAATTTTTAGGACATTTTCTTATTATATAGACCTTTAAACCCAACTCTATAATATGTCTTCAAATTCTTGATACAACTTTATGGGTTTTAAGGCCAAAAACGTCACAATGTTAAAGTTCTGTGAAATCTAGAGGAGTCAAATTCCCCGCCAAATTTTTCACGACATTTATCTCGAAAACGAGCATACGGATCTATCATTTTCTTTTTGCTATTTGATTAAGTAAACAATTATCTATCATTTCCACCACACGTCATACAATCTTTGATATAAAAGAAATCAGGAGTGACCATCCTTAAGGTACAGAAGTAATGGTATGCAGCTGGAATACTTAACACAACGACAAATGTCGTTGGTTAGATATAAATGTTAAAACCATAACAGCAGCTGGATTTGGAATGTGTGCCCCAGGAAGTTGAATGGGGCAGTCCTGTCTTTATGAAGGTCGAGGTCGTCAGGCTATAATGGGGGTAATATACTGCAAACAATAATGGCACTCCCTGATTGGTCTCAATTTCCTCCACTGTTTCATCATTTCATATTCATTTTATACTACTTTCATGTATTGCCGGATTCATGTTTTTTTTTGGTATAAAGCAATAACTAACTTAAAATATTTGGCATTTATTTCATATAACTGTATGAAAACAAAGTATCAGATGAAAGAAAAATATTTTAAAAGATAAAGTGAAAAAAATAAGATAAACTGGCAAAACACTTGATATTTTACATTTTGAGGAAATATTTAAATCATATTGCATTTAAACAGGATATCAGTATTTGTCCTTGTAAAATTATCTAATGTTATGTAATACTCGAAAAAGTGGTGCCAGTTGAACAATTTAACATGCTGCCGATGTGTTTTGGTATGTTTATTTATATTTTAATTTTTAACAATTTTCAAACAGCTTAAAATTTGTTAGACTTAGTCTCGTCTTTCCGATCATGATTCCGTACAAGATAACTAATACTAAGCGTTATATACATGTCAACGCATTTTTATAAACCGCTTGTGTCTGACCTTAAATTGTATCTAGTACTGCAAGAGTTTATGCAAATTAAACACCCCCCAAAATACGTCTTGGGGTTCCTAATAATGATTAGACCATCAGTAGCGCTACTCCTGTCGATAAAATAGAAAATAATGAGATGTGGAATAAGTGTACGCGACACAGCCCACAATTAAACGGCAATATAGAAAAACCACAATGGACAACCGCCAGCAGCCTTCAACGAGGCCATTTGGCACTGCTCGCGATTCTGCAATTTGCCCATGGTCTAAATCAAATGCATATATTTCAAATCCAGCCCTGAAATAGTCACAGATGGACCACCTTTTTAAACAAGGAACAGAAAACATCAAAAAGACAAGTACAAACGAAAGCTTTGTCAAAGATTCCTGGCTTAGGACAGGCACATGTAATATGTGGCGGGGTTAAACTAGTTTTTTGGGCCCAACCTTCCCCCTATCAATATTCTTAGACAAAGCACAAAAACTAAACATACAATAAAAATCAAATCGATCAAAGTCCAATTCCACTAGAGAGAACCTAAGAAAATTGCATTAAATAGCGCCAATTCCCCTGACGAGGAGTCGTAGCGCTTTGTATACATAGAGACTGGGATTGATAACCCATTTGGTTGAATGGGTAGATGCAGGAGACGTGAGGCTATAAAAAGGCAAAAATGGGACAAAGACAGAAATACTCTGAATTCTTTAAAAAGAAAGTGGGTTAGCGACAAAGCTTAAATCGAATTCCAAAAGCTGCGACCTTATCCTGCATATAAAATATCAAAAGGCTGTGATAAGTAGTTACTGAGAAAACTGTGAAAAAAAATTCCCCGCGTGAATTGCAAAAATTAAACGAACGTTTCTAAAATAAATATCACAACCTTTTTGACCATTGGCCGCATTTAAACTTGCTGGCTGTTTTCATCGCCATATTTGTAAATTGCACTAATGTAAGAGAGTTTTTTTTTCAGACAATTACCTAGTAAGTGAGTTGGTGAATAAATTGGTGTTTACTTCCTTGCAATACTATATACTAGCAGGCGCGGATCCAGCTTTTTAAGTTAGGGGGGACGAAATAAGGCGAGGGGTCTGGGGACCGCTCAAGGTCCCCAGTGGGTCCAGGGCAAGGCCCTGGTGGGGGGCCCTGGGGGGCGAAGCCCCCCGGAAGCTCACGGATTTTAAGCATTTTGCGACTGTTTTTGTGAATGATTTTATGGGCATGTATGCTTTGAAAACAAAATAAAGTCTGTTTTTATTTAGTGCAAGTTTCATTGGAGTTATGAATAACTGATACAACTTTGGACATGGTTCCCTTCGACTTACTTTAACAAAATCCAACACTTTATCTTACGTATTGCACTCCTCTTAATCAATCTCATGTCTGAGTAAGAAGATGAACTTCTTCATCAGTTGTTTTAAACTCTTGTTGGAAAGTTTAAAATTATTTAACTCTAAGTGAAAATCCTAGATAAATTAGACCTTGACTGGAATCCGAAATAATTTTCGGATGATGAATTTATTCACACTTCTAGATAAAATAAAATAAATTTAGACGAAAATATGCATGAATTTAAAAAACATTTCTAAAATAAAGGGGGTTCCGACCCCCAGAACCCTCCCGGCCCCTGGATCCGCCCATGAGCACATAAAATATACCATTCGAAATTTCTGGAAAAATAAGCAAAGATTAGGAAAAAAGTACAGCATAAATACTGAAATTTTACGAATTCGGACAACTTTTTAAAAATTGTGTGCAGGGGGCTATATGGGTTAGGTATAGTGCCTGTTCTATTATTTGATATGTTTATCTATCAGATGCAAAAAAGATAGAAACATGACACACGACATTCACATATTATTTTTGACATGTTCTTGTATCATGGCATTGATTGGAATGTGTACTTAAACTCATACATAGATCAACTTACCGTATGGGTCGGTTGAAAAAGTGGTCCAACGAACGTTGGGGGGTCGACGTTTTTTGGCGTTTTGGCTTAGACATAATATGTTCTTATATTTTTTTTTTAGCGTCACGTCATCCTAATTATTGACATAATATCTAATCACAGAATGAAGACGGGTATATAATTCCGGAAATTATTACTACAGTGCAAATTAATATTGATGACGAGGAAAAGATAATCATAACATCTAAGACTTACTTTAAGCCTTCGATGGTTACACTGAAAAACTGCAAATCGTCCCGTAAGGCAAGCAATGGGTTGGTTGCCCGCTGCTACGTACATCTGTTCAACATCAAATGTTCAACATACGTATTCGTCCGTTTATGACGGACCGCTCCGAAGTATTCATAAAAGCCGTAATTTCGGACCGTGTTCCCAGTCGTCCGCGTCGTGTATCCTATATACTACACTTTTTTTTTTCTTTTTTTTTTTTTTTTTAGGGGGGGCGAACGTCCCCTACGTCCCCCTCTGGATCCGCCAGTGTACTAGTAGGTTATATTAACGCGATGAACATGAAATGATGATGACTTTAGAAACAGGGGACATGATAAAGGAAGTAACAAAACAAGTTTAGCTTTTAAAAAAAAAAAACTTTTTTGGGGTTCAAAATGCAGGTTAAAAAATGAAAATAGTTGAACAACTCGAGATCGTTGCCGCCTCATTTTTTGGTCTTGTCATTCAAGAAGAAAATGTAGATTACAGCCATCATCAGAAAACATGGATTGAACTAAGCATTTGAGGATGCAATAACCATAGCAATATGGTTCATGTAAATGTAGCACTTTTCAATAAAACAACCAGGTTTCTGTAAATGACATTCATACAAAAAATGTTGGTCCTGTGACCAAGGCGTGCGTTGAAATAGGCATCCTTTGACTTGTGTTTTTTCCGTTTAAAGATAAATTAAATTTTGTATGCAATCCCGATTCAATCAAAGGGGGTGGTAAAGGGGGAATACGTGCACGGATGAACGGCCAATAAAAAATGACAATCACGATGAACGACCAATAAAAAAATGATAATCACGATGAAAGAAAAATGAAATAGAGGAACACGATGCACGATGAACCTTCATGCACGGCTGAACGGGAAATAAAAATTGCTCAACACGATGCACGAAAAAAACCCTTTACCACCCACATCAAAGACTTGATCAAAAATATCAGCACACATTTTAGCGATCCTGATTTAAGGCGAAACCATCCAATCAAGTATCGAAGACTAATAATCGTTTGATTATGTATGCCATCTCCCTTTGAAGACATACCGAAAACATGAGGATCGCAATGGTCCTGACTTGGTACAGGCATTTCAAAAGAAATGGTGAGTTAAACCTGGTTTTTGGTGCGCCATTGCAATTTTAGAGTCCTATAGAATTTGGAATACCACAGGAATCCGGGACAGGTGGGTAGGGACGGAAAAGTTAGTCTATGTAGTTCTTACTTTACTATTCATTAGTTACCATTATTTAGCGTGAGTTTTCCATTACTTTCAGCATAATTGTTACAGGTAGCTCTTGTTATTGTTTAACAGAAGACTAAACTATCACCATTTTCATCAGTAATTGATGCTGAAATAGGGCCCAGAATGTTCCGACAAGATACTGGTAGGTAAAAATGTAAGAAATCTGATAATATAATAATTGTTTCAGAAGAAATTAAAGTTTGATTTTGCCTGCAAAATCGAGTTCTCCCCCCGTTCCCACCAAAAGTTCTAAGTTCAAAAGGCCATAACTCCAAAACAAACTTTCGGGATCAAAATTTTCTGGTAACATGCACAGCTACATGTGGTGTACTTCCTATATACCAAGTTTCGTTGAATTCGCTTCAGTAGTTACAGAGGAGTTGCACTGACAAGATGCACTACTTGGCGGTCCACAAAGGGATCTTTTAGAGCATGAAGCGTGGACCTCTCCACACACGTTGGCCCACTATGGTCAGCGGTCAGGCTTTCCGTATTATAGACCCGACAACCCCCGCGGACGAGGGCACCCTATTCAGCCACCTAGGGTACACCCTTGGTCGCTCTGTGGGCTGAGCACTGACCCGACGTCAGAATCCCAAGACCCTAAGTCGCCTCTTACGACAAGCTAGGCTCTGCTGCGTGCCTATTCGCCACCCGGGCCCCGCACGAGAAATTTACGAAAATCATCATGCGCTCAAAGACAAACACTAGTATGGGATCTATATCTCTCAGAAATATGAGGATGTTGGTTTGTCAGTTTTTCTGTCTTCCTTTGCCGGATATGACACGCAGAATTTGAATCTGCAGCGCAACGTGTGTGCTTAAGAAATCAGGATCTGCTTACTCGGCCAGAGCACATGAGTTTACTCTCGTTCGTTACGACTAAGTTCGCGTTGTTGATTTTTGTTCGGTTGATTTTTTTTTAATTTGTTTTGCATCTTCGCGCTGTTTTTGTTTGTGTTTACTGGTTTTGTCGTTGCCCTTTCGGACTTTTGACACTCGAAAGCCTCATAGGTGCGGTGCCTCTTTGCTTTTTTCTGCTAAGTAAAACATTATTAAAAAAAAATTATGGATCTTGTATGAACGATTCCGGAAACTGGGAGATTTTTGTATATTCACACTCATGTAGACAATTCAATATGGTCATCACTTAAAAGAGGACTATTTTGATATAAATAAAAACCGAATCGTAAGTACATACACAATTATTAAAAATTATTGTTTGTTTTTTAGAGCACCCATTGAACAAGTTCAAGCAAGGTATAATACATTCAGCTATTTTGGATACGTCTATATTAGACGAATTGATTTCCAAACTTGTACTGAATACAGATGATCGAGAAGAAATAACCGATGCACCCTCACAAGCCGAACGAAACAACGTACTTTTGGATATGCTCATCAAAAAGCCGTTTAACACTTTCGGTCTTGTGGGAAAACTTCTTGAAGAGTGCGAAAAAAATAACGAAGACATTCAACGCATCGTGCAACAGATGAAACAGTTACATCCTACTCTGTATGAACAAACCATTATCGATCACATTGATATGCTGACACATGAAGAAGGTTTGGAGGGCGAATCAGATAGTAGGCAAAAAGATAAAGGTATGAATTTCAAGTTTTCGCGATAAGATTGTAGAATATATTACTCATTTTTATCGGACTTATTAGGGTCCCGCATCGAGGAATTGAAAAGAAGTGTTTTTCAGCAAACAAGAGGAATTCCAAAAGGCGCAAATTGTGCACCTTTGCTTGCTATTTCGTTTCTTCATTCATATGAAACATTCTTGTAACAATCAATTCTAGACAAAAAAATATCATAGACTAGCTTTCTCTATTAACCTCAAATTCCGTTATATTGATGGAGTGTCCTTTCACTAAACAATTGTCAATGAGGTGACTTTCTCCATCTCATATACCCTCAGGAACTTGCGATAATGATTACAACGGATTTTAGGAAGTCTGCTTCATATTTGGATCTTTATCTTAAAGAATCTATGAAAAATGTGATGAATTCAGCTTTCAAATCGTCAACTTTCCCTTCTTGTATAAAAACATTCCGTCCGCTTAATTAATGTATCACTATTGATTAGCTATTCCAAAGCCTCCGGGGATTACAACCAATAACTCGCAAAGCGTCACGTCTGACACAAAAATTTCTAACACAAGTTATGTTGCTCCTTGGTTGCTGTCTTCACTTAATAAATTTTATAGAAAACATCATGCGCTCATAGACAAATATTAGTATGGGTTTTCTATCTTTCAGATAAGTGCAGATGTTGGTTTATCATAGGGTTTTGTTTGGTCTTTCTTTACAATTGACAATTGGATTTGCGATTTGAAGAAGCGTAACTGATGTGCTGTAGCAAGCTGAACTGCTTACTCTATCTGAGCACCCGAGTAGACCCTCGTTACGACTGAGTTCGCGTTGTTGATGTCTGTTAGGTTGATTATTTTTATTCTCCTTGTGTTTCCTAGGACGGTTTCGTTCGTGTTTACTAGATTTTGTTGTTGGTCTTTTTGGGCTTTTGACACTTGAATGCCCAATTGGTAACTCTTTGCATTTATCATCAGCTCATAGGCTTCAATTTGTTTCATACTTTTTGAATAAAAGCAAAAGCTTGAATTTATTTTCAAATTATCATAACATGTCGCCAACTATTTGTATGTGGTCTATAAGCGGGCTATCCATAAAAAGCGAGTTATGTAGCGTTTTACCATCTAGCAACACTAAACAGGTTTTATTTGATGGCGACGAAAGTGGAAAGAATGGTAAAGATGAATATTAAATGATGACGAGAAAGGCCATTATAAATAAAAGAGGTGGGAAGTGGGAACACTAACCTTTGTGGTGCGCTTTAAGTTGTCTGCACTGTCCATGAATCATTGTCTATTCATTCAATAGTCAGCGTATAGGCTCTATGTGTTATGACCTGACAACCCCCGCATAAGCCCAAACTGATTTAACAAATACATGTAGGGTACATATCTTGATCGCCATGTTGGCTTCAGCACTAACCTGCCGCCAAAATCTATTTTACTACTAGTATTCTATTTTCCTTTTCCTGTTCAGCGCTCCTCCATTACCAATTTAAATTTTCTTGGGTGTTAACCGAGTACATGCATTCATATTACTCCCTGTACGCTATCATTACATCCGAAAGGCATTGTCACATTAGTACTCATGAATTTATCGATGTAAATTATATTTGAACCCTAAGATCACAATAAAAGAGGAAGGTTTGGCGCGACATAAAACCTGGTTTACCCCTATTTCATTTGAAATGCGTGTAACAGGTCAAGACTACTGCGATCTATATAACTTTTCCGGCGTGTCTTCATTTTTTTTGTCTTGGACATTGACATTGATCCTCCAAATTAGGTAATTTTGTTATAACCTTCATTTCCTTTTAAACCGGTATCTTTATTCACATTGGTTGGTTTAAGGCAATTGTTTTATTTACTGTTTACTAATTTTCCATTTACATTGTTTAATGCTGTAGCACGCATATTGAAGAACTACAGAAACATAATAGAGAATGTTGATTGCACTGGTACTTTGTGTGACAAGTTGGTTGAAAATGACGTTTTAGCTCTAGAAGAACAGGAATCCATATGCGCACAAGGGTTAACAAGGAAAGAAAGTTGTAGGCGGATGCTGGCAATAATACTTAGGAAGAACTGCAGTGGTTTTCTCGAAGCTTTACGAATTGACCATGCTTATGATGAACTGGTTGACGAAATAGTTTGCACTACTGTGACAGACACTGATATGAAATTACTGAAGTTTGGTAAATATTTGTACAAGAAAAATGACAAAATAAGGCAATGACATATCGGAGAAATTGGAGATCGCAATGGTCCTGACTTGGAACAGAAATTTTAAAAGAAATGGTTGCTTTAACAAGGTTTTATTGCACTAAACCTCCCTCTTCGATTGGAATCCCATGGTCATGTAACACAAAACAAAACATGGCTGTTAAACATAATATACATAAACGCCATATACTACAACAGATGTAAGGTCGCATACACAAATTATCTTAACCATTGTCATCATTGTTATCACATCATTTCCCGATGCAATTTTCTTTTTAAATATCATATTTTATCATAGGGCATAATGTCTTATTAAATTGGAATGCATCATCATGAATGACAATGTAATTTACCGTGAACAAATTTGAATCTTCCCTTTAATATAAGACATAAGACATAAGACATATTTTATTACCAATTAAGGTCCCTCAAGGGGCAGGATCATTACAATGATTATAATGAAAAATTGTAATAAGAATTTCTGAAAAAATAAAAGGTATTCTACACCAAAAGGACTAGCAGACCTGGAAGGGATCTAAATATATTCTTGAAAGACATAGCTAGTATTGCTAAGCTGCTTGTGTTGCTAAGCTGCTAGTGTTGCTAAGCTATGTCTGTTATGTACTGTTTTAAATCAAAAATGTTAATTGTCATTTCCTGCAAAGGTCCTTGATTGGCTGAAATAAAATAATGTCATATATAGCCTGCATTCGTTCTCTCACTTTGTGTTCCATCTTATTCCTTTCATCCAACGTCCCGTGCGGGGCCCGGGTGGCGAATAGGCCCGCAGCAGAGCCTAGCTTGTCGTAAGAGGCGACTAAGGGTCTTGGGATTCTGACGTCGGGTCAGTGCTCAGCCCACAGAGCGACCAAGTGTGTACCCTAGGTGGCTGAATAGGGTAGCCCTCGTCCGCGGGGGTTGTCAGGTCTATAATACGGAAACCCTGACCGCCGACCATAGTGGGCCAACGTGTGTGAAGAGTGCCACGCTTCATGCACGTAAAAGACCCCTTTGTGGACCGCCAAGTAGTGCACCACATAGGCTAAATTTTCCGCCCTCGCCACCTCTCCCCTTTTCCTGTGGTTCTTCAAAATTTACCTGTCCTTTGTTTCCCACCCCATCCACATATTTCATTTATCATCATCATTTCATGTTCATTTTATCATCCTTTTCATGTTCATCGCCTGTAGATAACCTATATAGCGTTGCACGGGCGTAAAACACCCACTCACCCACTCACTCACCTTTCATCCAACCTTAATATTTTTGTTTATCACCTTTTCTGTGTTTTTTTTCTAACTCTGGTTATAGATATTTGATTGAGTGAATAGGGTGTTTACGCCAAAATATGTCATTTAAAGGCGATGAGATAAAAATGAACATGAAATAATGATCAGAAATGAATAATGGGGTCAAGGTGGGAAACAACAGTTAATTTGAAGACCACAGAAAAAGCGGAGTGATTGGTAAGGGCGAAAAATTTAGCCTATGTGGTGCACTATATGGGGATCCACATAGGGGTCTTTTACGTGCATGAAGCGTGACACTCTCCTTACCTATAGCTATGTTTAACGCTTACAAGACACACATTAGCCCCCAAACAAAAACTTTTAAACGTTAGCCCATGAATTCCTAGAAAATGTCAATATGCTTCATCTTTGGGAATACAAATACCAAAACGAAAATGAAAACGAGTAATTTGGTTAGGATGTATATGCATATTACAAGGAGAAATCTCTCATCAGCAGAATTTGAATAAAAAAAAAAGAAAAGTCAAAAACCAAAAGTGTTGAACGAAAAGAAGTCAAAACCAAAAACAAAGAGTTCAAACAGGAAAGTTAATTCCAGCACCGAGGATATGCATTACAACATGTACAAGGAAAGAAACCTGGTGTTTAAAACAATTTTAAATTAAACAATCGGAAATTTTAACGACAAAAAGTATTAAAATTTATGATAAATTCGTGCCATACAAGTCTGACGACCAGGCTTATGACTACCATTGGGGAGCTCTGATACAGTAACAACAGCATCGGTTATCGACCCAGTGGTTATAGTGACAAATTGCCTCGTTGAAGGCTGCTGGCGTGGTTTTTCTGAATTGCCGCTGGATTGTGGGCTGTGTCGCGTACACCCTTTCACACCTCATTATTTTCTATCTCAAAATACAAATACCAAAACGAATATAAAAACGATGGTTTCTAAATACAAATACCAAAAACGAATTTAAAAAAAATATATAATAAGAAAGAAAATATAATGCAGAAATACTCAAGGATTGTCACTCCTGAACTTTTTCTATATCAAAGATTAAGAATATGTGATGGAAAATAAATATTTGTCCACTTAATCAAATAACAGAAAGAAAACTAAAGGTCCGTGTGCTCGTTTCCGATATATATGACGTCAATAGTTTGACGGGAAATCAGACTCCTCTGGATTTTACATAACTTTAACATTGTGACGTTGTTGGCCTTAAAAACAACGAATCTATATCAATAATTTCAAGAAATTTCATACAGTTGGTATTCAATGTCTTTATAATAAAAAAAATGTCATAAAAAGTATAGGTCAGTGTGCCAAAAAAATCTTCAGTATTTAAAAGTATAGTCAAGAGAAGTTCCGAAATCAGACTAAAATTCTGAAGCCTAAAGAGTGACATTCCTTAAGAGTGTATTTCATATTTATAAGTTTGGATAGGTATATGATTTTGTTGATAAAAGAACATTATGCCCAAGAAAGTTTCAACCAAAGGATATCTTTTAATTTCAGGTGAATACTGTTTCCAAAGAAAAGATTATGTCCTCCCTTCTAATATTGAAGGTATGGTAATGTTTTTTGTCTTGCCTTTCCATTTCTCCTTGAAAGACAGGAAGAAATGTGTAATTTGTAAATACATGAAATAGTTTCAACGATAAAGAGATGTGGAATAAGTGTACGCGACAAAACCAACATTAAAGAAACGGCAATTTAAAAAATCACAATGAAAAACAACCAGCAGTCTTCAACATGACCAGAGGTCACTGCTCGCTGTCTTGCATTGGCCCAAGACTAAAATTACTATATATAAGATTAAAAAAACCTAGATATTCAACAAAAGACCCATTTCTGGACATAGAACAAAAAAAACAGATAGTTGACAAGGACAAATAAAAGCTTTGACAAGGATTCCTGGCTTAGGACAGGCACATTTAATATGTGTTTTCGATTTATTTTCTTTTGATCAAAGCTGATTAACCCGGACCTTGAGTAGTGTTTCTAAAACGAAAGTTAATGACAAACTATCTTTCAGAGCATAAACAAGGACTCTGTGAGCTACTGCTCACTCAGTATACCCCCGCTACCCCTAAAATAAACTATGTCCGTAAACAGGAAGTAGCTATTATACAGATCTCAATTCGATACTCGCAATAAAGGACATCACACTGAACTCATATACCGAATCTCAAGTCACTGTAATATGTAGTTGCTAAGAAAACTGTTACGAAAGTTATATTGCGGACGGACAGAGGTAAACCATTATACCCCCGCTTCTTTGAAGTGGGGGTATGGTAAAAACCAGTAACAAAAGGACTAGAGCCACGAACCCCCATATTTGGCCCTGTTAATACTCAAATATCCAAATTGATTTGTTTTACACCAAAATTTGTGTATGTTTAGCTGGATGTTTGTGTAAAAAGAGAAAAGATTTGATTATGGTGTATAAATTAATTTTCAAGTACCCTAGCCTTTCAAAAATAGCCTAAATCAGTTTTTTTCACTTTTGTCCAAAATTACCTGTTTTTCAGTCACAATTTTGTGATTTTCTATGTGGCGCCACCCCTCGCCCATGCAAATTCTTGTTGAAATATGAAGAAAATAATGTATTTATAAAATTAAAGCAAAAATATTTATTGGCGAGGGGTGGCGCCCATGTCGTTTTCACCAAAAAACCAGGTGGAAAAATGTGAAATTTAGCTGAAATTAGCAGATTGGTCACTTTATGGCGTCATTACAACATCACAAGTACAGAAAACTTTAAAATTGATTTTGTTTTGTAACAAGTTACATTCTAGACTACTTGGCCACAAAAATCTTATCTAACACATGACTTTGAAAAAATGGCCCGATTTAGGGCCAAATATGAGGGTTCGTGGCTTTAGTCCTTTTCACATATTAAAAAAACCTGAAACTTGGCACAGGTAAAAATGGGCCATAGAAAATTTTACAAATATTTTGTTACTTAATATTTCCGTGACAAGTAAAAACGACTACTATAGTAAGTCATAACAACTCATACCATTCTCTTAAACATCGCTATAAAATACAATACCAAAACCGGTTAAAAAACGGTTAATTTGGTTATGCTGTATATCGATTGTTCAAGGAGTAACTTCTCATCAGCAGCATTTGAATCAAAACATTGGAAGGTCAAAAACCAAAAGTATTGAATGAAAAGTATTCAAAGCCAGAAGGTTCGAACAGGGAAGCTAAATCCAACACCGAGGAATGCATAAAATAGTAAATTGTTTAACAAGAGATTTGGAAATTTTAGTCAGAGGGAAAATAATCTAAATATTTAGATTGAGGAAAAAAAAATATCAAATGTTTTTTTATCAGTCTCTATTAATTTTTTTCTGTTTTCATAGATAACCTGCAAGACCAAATCAGGTCATGGATAGACGATGACAAACTTTTCTATAGTGAAACGGAAGCTGTCAAGGCAGCGAAACAAATTGTCAAAGAAAACAAGATTGTGACCATTATTGGAGCCCCAGGAGCAGGAAAAACAAGCACAGCACGTCACATAGCTCTTGATTATTATACAAGAGGCTGGGAGGTTGTTCCACTTTCATCGCATGCAGAAACCAAACAGTTTGGTGACAAAAAACTGAGACAAATATTTGTTTTAGATGATGTATTAGGGGTCTTATCTGTTGATATGTCATTATTTAATAGTCTTAATAGTTACAAAGAAAGTATTTTTAAAGCAATAGGTATGAACTCCAAACTTGTATGTACATGTCGAAAATTAGTCTATAATGAGGCCAAAAAGAGACGGTGCTTTGTTATTGAAAATTGTATTGATATTGACGACGATGTTAACCGTCTAACTGAAGACCACAAACAACACATCCTACACAATCATTGCAAGAATGCAAATGTTCCTATAGAAGCCTACAAAAGCATATCTCTCAAAGAGAGTCACCCAATGTTTCCCTTACTGTGTAGAATGTTTTCTTCATCAGAGCACTATCAAAAAATGGGTCAGAGGTTTTTTGATTATCCCATAGATTGCACAATTGACGAGTTGGACAGTATGAACGGCTTGCACTACGCTGTTTTGGTCCTTTGTATGCTGAATTCTAGAAAGATTTCGAGATCAAACAAACCTTTGTCGTTTATTGATAAAGAGTTAACCTATGAAGTCTTTGATACATGCAGCGATTGTCTTAATCCAACCAACAAACAGATAGTTGATGCTCTTCACCAATTATCCGAAATATACCTTCAAAAGTCAGGCGAGTCGTATACATTTATACATGACTCCGTCTATGAAATTATAGCGTACCATTTTGGAAAGCAGAATATTGAACTTATGTTAAAGTTCATGCCAAGTAGCTTTATTTGTAATAAAATCATTCTGTCTGAAATAGAAACAGCAAACATTCTAAATATAGCAATTAATGAAGATATGTATCCCGCACTAGCTGAAAGACTATACAAAGATATACAAGGTGGACACTTGTATGATGTATTTACCAACTCTGCTCTCTCTGAAACTCGCTTCGTTAAAGAGTTCATGATCTATCTGAAGAATCTATTGTCATATCAACAGTTTAAGAAACTGTTCCTAGAAGTCATGGAAGGTAATACAGACCACATTACCAACCAGAGTAAAGAAGTGTCAAAGGTTAAGGAAGAAGGCGATAATAAATATTTTGAAGAGGATCGACAGAGATTGTTGTTGGGCTGCGTAAGGAGCGAATATAGCTATAAATACTCAATTCGTATCATAAGTTTTATTATATACTATGGACACAATTATTTGTTACAGAGCATCATGACTTATGTTCTCACTGAAAATGACAACGCAACAGATGCTCTTGGGTCAGACCATACTGAACAATCTAGGTTGCTGACTCTAGGTTCCTATAGTAATAATCCAGATATCATGAAGACTTTGTTGGCATTCTGTGATAAGAAATGCATAAACATGTGTTCCATAGCCGATGGAACGGAAATAATGGGTAACTCTCATCGAAACCATACTCCTATGAGTGCAGCATGTCATGCTGGTAACATATCTGTCGTGAAGTTTCTTCTGGAAACGGGCGCTATTCTTAATCCTATCGATGAACCCCACTACACACCATTGACAGCAGCATCGGAGGGTGGACAGTATGATGTTTTAGTGTTTCTTGTTATTCACGGATGTCAAGTCAATCTGTGTGATAAACTCAATAGGTCACCGCTGTATATTGGTTCTGATTGGGGACGCTACAATATTGTTACTTTTCTTGTGGATTATGGAGGAAACGTTAATCTTTGTGATAACCTTAACAAGTCCCCTTTGTACATGGCAGCATGGAGAGGACATTTTAGTGTTGTTACTCATCTTGTCAACCATGGAGCGGAAGTTAACCTGTGTGACATTGACAAACAGTCACCACTGTATACAACATCAAAGGGTGGACACCTCGACATTGTCAAGTTCC
This sequence comes from Arcuatula senhousia, assembly GCA_963971305.1. NCBI lineage: Eukaryota > Metazoa > Mollusca > Bivalvia > Mytilida > Mytilidae > Arcuatula > Arcuatula senhousia. The sequence continues at coordinate 5,531,220 of OZ020313.1, forward strand.
TTATAGAAAATAAAGGGGACGTCAATCTTTGTAATAGATTTGGAAAATCGCCATTGTATGTAGCATTAGAGGAAGGACATTACGAGATTGTTGATTATCTCGTTGATCACGGCGGGGACGTCAATTTGTGTGACAAATATAAAAAGTCCCCTCTGTTTGCGGCATCAAAAGGAGGTCACATTGATGTTGTGAAATATCTGGTCAACAAAAAAGGAAACATAAATCTATGTGATAAATACAACCAGTCGCCACTGTACGTAGCATCGCTTTATGGACACCACGATGTCGTTAAGTTTCTTTTAGAAAAGGGCGCGATTGTCAATCTTTGTGATAAATATAACAAGTCACCCCTATTCGTAGCATCTTGGCGAGGACATTATGATGTTGTGACATGCCTCATTAACCATGGAGCGGAAATAAATTGTTGTGACGTAGACAAACAGTCACCGACGTATATAGCGTTCACAAATGGGCATGATGATATAGGAAATTTCCTTGTTGAGCACGGAGGAGATGCAAATTTGGATTAGACTGCTTTGCTCTCAAAGTGTTTCCCAGGTGGTTGAATGTGGCATCTGTGTCATAATGAATTGCTGGGTCCTCAGCTTATAATGCGGAAAACAACCGCAATCCACACCGTCTTGGGAAAGATGTCATGTTCCTCGCAAGTAAAAGAACCCTACTGTACGTTACGATAAAAGAAGGACCCCATACAGAAGACTTAATTGCCCCTTCCTTACCGTCACTCCTTTAAAGTGAAAGTAAAAACTCTCTTCCAACGATTGTCATTGTGTCTCCATTCCTTCCGCTTCATCATCATTTCATGCTTATTTAATCATTCCTTTCAGGTTCATTTTTATTTTATGGCCGACTTCGAAGCGGGGAGTATAATACGACTTTCATTTATGATTTAGTTTCTTTAATTAGCTACTTAATTGTGAGTTTTTCCTGAAATAAAAATGACTACAAAGTTCCAGACAATAAATTTGCTACGCCAGCTAAATCCAATAGACTGTTTTTCAAAAGTTCCATATTTTATGTTTAATGAATCATGAAATAATTTGTAAATATATTTTAAAAAGACTATGAAAGTTTTTTTGTTCCGTTTGTGAATGAGTACCACAAGTAAAGTACTTTGATGGAAGATCAAGAAAGGTTCAAGAAGCAGAGGTACCAATGGGGTATTCGAAGGTCAAAAGTCCGAAAGGACAGAGACAAAACAAGTAAACACCAGCAAGAACGGGACAAAAACAGATAACATGTAAAATATGGAAACACAAAATAACTTAATGTCAATCAACAACGCGAACTCCAGTCAAATTTGACATTCGTAAACAACACAAAGAAACAGCTTAGAACCTCAAAATGAATAAAGCAATCAACAACGCGAACTCAAGTCGTAGAGAGAGTAAACACATGTGATATTATGGTTGAAATTTATTAAGTTTTTTTTTAAACATATATGTTTTGTACCTTTGGCCAAAGTGACCAGTAATTATAAACAGGGCATGATGGCACAAGGATATGTATCATGACCATGGGTTAACTTCGTCTGACGTTTGAACTATGATTATGAAACCAGGAAGCTTGGGAAAATATATTTGGGGAAATTTATAGGTAGAATTAATAAGTAAGTTAGAGATTAGCTGGGAGATAGTTAAAAGCTATGGGCAGATGATTAGAGAAAGAAGCACAGGTGTACCAAAAGGGTGATTAACATCATAAAACCGTAAAGATAAAGACAAAACTGGTAGACAAAAAATCATCATAACGAAACAAACCACACAACAACATAAAGCACACACACACAAAACATAACCGCATTCAGCAACGTGAACTCAAGTCGAATCGAGAGTGAACTCAAGTGCTCAGGAAGAGTAAGCAGTTCCTGCTTGCTATAGCACACCCGTCACGTTGCCAAAGATCCATTTAGTAGTGGTCAAATCCAGGAAAGGATGGCATTGCCAAACTCTATGTCAAACATACATCTGTGCTCATCTGAGAGATAGAAATCCCGTATTTGTATACAAGCACATTATGTCTTCCGCAAATTTCTTGAGTGATGACAACAACCTGGGAGCAACGTACCCTTGTGTTAACAATTTGCTTGCCAGCCGCGTAGCTCTATCAAGGAAGTCGTTGTACTCCCCACATGCTCTGGAATAACGAATCAATTGCGATACGTAAACTCCATATGCTGGAGCGGACGGGATGTTGCTACACAGAAAGGGAAAGTTAACTATTGGAAAGTTGAAATCATCACGTTTGTCATAGAGCTTTGTACAATGCCAATTGATCTTTGGATTTATAGTTAAAGACATAGCCCTTACATTTTCAATATAAATGTTTTCCCTGATTTTACGTGAATTGTGTTTATAAATTTCTTAAATACTGCATTTGCTCATCTTATCACATTGAAGTTTTACGGCTTTTATTAAATAATTACAAATTATTTATGTGGTGAATAAAGTGTTGTCCAGCACAAATATTTTGATCTCGCAGGTACCGATAATCATAAGACCTTTAATGAAATTATCTCGCGCATGCTCCGAATATTAATGTATAAAAGTAAACAAAATACCAGCTCGAGGGAGACAGAGAGACGTAAAAGAAAAGGTGCGAATGCAATACAGAAAGGCACTAGCAGCGAACTGCAACCAAGGGAGACTGCATTGTTGACCAGTATGATAAATGGAGTTGAAACGTGTTTTACGCTTGTCAACCCATGCTGGGGTTGCAAAGTTACTGCTAAATCAGTGAGTTCCAAACCACGTGTTGAATATCTTTAAAATCATTCTTATTACACATTTTTCTACAATAATTTAATTAGTTAGTTATTGTTTTACTCCAAATCAGCACGATTTCGGCTATATCCGGGAGATGAACATGAAAGTGGTGATATAATGAACATGGAATGATGATAAAGTGGAGGAAATGGGGACTGGAGGCCAATCGGGTAGGATAGTTTTGACTGCCACTGGAAAAAGGAGTGATGGGTAGGGACGTGAAATTTAGCCTCCTGCATGGGGATCCTACGGCTCCTACTATTACCGAGACCTGCAGCAGGGTTCTTTAACGTGCGAAGAACGTGACATTTTTCCCAACACGGTGCACCACTATGGTTTGCGGTCAGGTTTGCCGTATTATCGCCTGACGACCCCGCATCTCTCGATGTCAGGGCTGTCCCATACAACCTACCGGGGGCACGCATCCCAGTCGCTTTGTGGGCAAAGTGGCCTGACCCGATGTCCGGTTTCTGAGCACTCTTTAGTGGACTTTTACCGACAAGCTTGGCGCTGCTGCGGGCCTTTTCGCCAACCGGAACCCGCACGGGTTTACAATAATTTAAACAAAATCACTCACAAACCAAGTGCGTATTGCAATTTGCTTAAGAAATTAACAAGTGACAGCTAAAATATAGGAAACTAGTCTGAGTAAGTGTTTGTTATTTTAATGGGACCCACCAAAGGATTTACAACAGTTGTTTACAAACTCAACACTAACTATGATCCCTTTTTGTATTCTTGCCTTTTCAAACTCTAGGAATTTTGTTGTTTTGGGTTATAATTCTACATTCTTTTTCAAAACATCTTTCAGAGATAAAATTTGTTACACACTGGAACAAGTTTGCAATACGCTTGATTTCCTCATTGACAACATATTTGTCACCTTCGGAGGAGAGATTTTTCAACAACAAATCGGCATTCCAATGGGCACAAACTGTGCCCCTCTCCTCGCCGATTTGTTTTTATACTCTTACGAGACTGAATTTCTTCAGGGACTCGTAAAGAACAAAAGATGAAAGAGGCAAGGTCATTTAATCTTACATTCAGATATATTGATGATGTCCTTTCTGTCAATAACACTTCATTTGGTAGATGGATTCCTTCAATATATCCTCCAGAATTGGAGATTAACGAGACCACCGAATCAAATTGCTTCACGTCTTTCTTGGATTTGCACCTCGAATTTGACCCAGGTGGTCATCTCAGTACAAAAATTTACGATAAACGAGACGATTTTAATTTTCAAATTATTAATTTTCCTAATCTACAGAGCAATATACCTTCTTCCCCTGCATACGGTGTTTATATTTCACAACTTATTCGATATGCCAAAGCTTGCACATATTTACATATTTTTTGATCAGACACCGATTTCTTCGTGACCGACTTTTGGAGCAGGGCTATAAGAAAATACGTCTCACACGATCCCTAAAAAATTCTTTCTTCGTTATCAGCCACTAGTAGAAAAGTTCAAAATTGAGTTAAAAGATATGATAGTTAATTGTTTTAATAAGTGTTTGACTGGTCTGCTGTACTGAGATGATCATCTCAATATCCCTATTGTGTCTTACAACTATGTTGTGATCTATGGTCATTACCGGATCCTAAGATCGCAATGGAAGAGGGAGGTTTGGCGCCATATAACCTGGTTTAACCCACCATTTCGTTTGAAATGCTTGTACCAAGTCAGGACCATTGCGATCCACCAATTCTCCGGTATGACCGATTCGTTTTTGTCTTTTTCTCTGGATTATGAGAATGTTCATTCAAGTTCGGTAGTTTTGTTATTACCTTTATTTGTTATCAGTTACTATGTAATGCAAAATTTCTAAATTGCATATGCAGTCATCTAAAAATAATATAATGTTCTGCAGAATACAAGCATTTTGTTAAGTGTTTAATTCATTGAGCAAGTCTCTCAAAAGCATACATTCTTGATGTATAGGTACGTACCAGTTACACAGCTTCACATAAAAGAAGTTAGACCTTGAGTTGGAGACCCATCACCTGGTCCATCATGTCAGCTTGATCAGACCACAATAACACCAGTGACAACCATATCTGTACCTCTCCCTATGGCCGATGCCGTTTCAGAAATATCAACATTGTCTGTACCTTTCCGTATGGTCGATGATGTTTCAGAAATATCAACAATATCTGTACCTTTCCGTAAGGCAGATGATGTTTCAGAAATATCAACAATATTTACACCTTTCCCTATGGCCGATGACATTTCAGAAATATCAACCATATCTGCACCTCTCCCTATGGCCGATGACATTTCAGAAATATCAACAATATCTGCACCTCTCTCTATGGCTGATGACATTTTCGAAATATCAACAATCCACCATATCTGGACCTCTCCCTATGGCCGATGACGTTTCAGAAATATCAACAATATCTGCACCTCTCCCTATAACCGATGACGTTTCAGAAATATCATCAATATCTGCACCTCTCCCTATGGCCGATGATGTTTCAGAAATATCAACAATATCTGCACCTTTCCTGATGACGTTTCAAAATATCAACAATATCTGCACCTCTTCCTATGACTGATGATGTTTCAGAAATATCAACAATTTCTGCACCTCTCCCTATGGCCGATGATGTTTCGGAAATATCAACAATATCTGCGCCTTTCCCTATGACGTTTCAAAATATCAACAATATCTGCGCCTTTCCCTATGACGTTTCAAAATATCAACAATATCTGCACCTTTCCCTATGGCAGATGATGTTTCACAAATATCAACAATATCTGCAACTCTCCCTATGGCAGATGATGTTTCACAAATATCAACAATATCTGCACCTTTCCCTATGGCAGATGATGTTTCACAAATATCAACAATATCTGCAACTCTCCCTATGGCAGATGACGTTTCAAAATATCAACAATATCTGCAACTCTCCCTATGGCAGATGATGTTTCACAAATATCAACAATATCTGCACCTTTCCTGATGACGTTTCAAAATATCAACAATATCTGTACCCCTCCCTATGGCAGATGATGTTTCAGAAATATCAACAATATCTGCACCTTTCCTGATGATGTTTCAGAAATATCAACAATATCTGCACCTCTCCCTATGACTGATGATGTTTCAGAAATATCAACAATATCTGCACCTCTCCCTATGGCCGATGATGTTTCAGAAATATCAACAATATCTGCACCTTTCCTGATGATGTTTCAGAAATATCAACAATATCTGCACCTCTCCCTATGGCCGATGATGTTTCAGAAATATCAACAATATCTGCGCCTTTCCCTATGACTGATGATGTTTCAGAAATATCAACAATATCTGCACCTTTCCCTATGGCAGATGTCAGATCGATAGAGTTCAGACACAGAATTTGACAAAAATATGTGAGTGTAAAATATATGAACCTAACTTAATTGATGAGAATATGATATGTTCTTTAGCTTTTCATTGAGGTGCACATAATAACTATAGTTACAGAAATTAATGCATGAAAAGTTTACATTTACATTTAACTTCCTTGTTAGTCATACTTGTAGTTAGCTGACATTTAGTTAGACCATTTAATACAGGGACAACTATACCACTGAGAATTCTGACTTGTACTTGCTGGTCTATGATTTTTGACATTCGAATGCCAAATTGGCACCTAAAATCCTTGTAAAACTTTTTAGTTTTGTTCGATTTTCTAAGTATTATATATATAATTATTATACCTTTTATGGAATTCTCTCTCGGGTGTTACGATCTTAGAGTATCTCTGATTGTCTCTTTTCGTAGCAGCATCGGGCTCTCCCAGCTAATTATTCTTTATAACCACACTTTCTTTTGTGAACTTCTTCTCTTTATTTTGTCGTAACTTCCATTGGCATAGAGATCTGGGGGCGAACACGGTAAAAAATGCAGGTTCGACTTCATGTCACTGTAAACCGTTGGGAAGTTGCACTAATTTAAAATTTGATATCTTCTGGAAAATCGCGAGCAGTTCTAATGTAAAAAGCTCTACGTGAGTTCTTTTGGATACCATTTTCACACATATGCATTTAGCATGTGGTCGTGGATAAAGGGGAGTATAATTACTCAAATTAAGCTTTTGGGGAGTTTGGAGAGTCATTTCTGTCCATTTGTTACATGTAAAACAAACACGCATAGCATACTAATTCAATAAGATTATTATACACGTATGTCATATTTTATTTATTGTTGGTTTTGATGTATATTAATTTGTTACATGTATGCGTGTATTTTTTTTGCATGCACATATATTCGAATTTACACCGATATACTTGGTTATGCCCTTTTTTTTGTATATGCCCGGAGAAAACCGATGCTTAAGCTACTCCACTGAATCGCAATCCTCCTTATAAATAGCTGTACTCTAATGTCTATTACAATGTATCTAAATATTGAACTTAAGAAATAAGGTACGAGATGAAATTTTTGAAGTTCAAACCCTTACGGAACCCCAAAATATTTATATACTTTACAGAAGATAATTACTCAAGCTTGCAATTAGCTATCTGTATGGTCAATTAATAACAGGTAATTGTAAAGGGTCAAAAAATAAGCACATGTTATATAATATGGTATAGTTATCATTTTTGGTCATACAAAATGGAGAACGATGACATGTTTTTTATTGTTAATACTTTATCATTCTAATTTCGAAATTTGATACTTCGCAATTGTCTTACATAAATTGTGATAGAAAATTATTGGTCTTGTTAAAAAAATCAAGCTTCCCATCTTCATGCCCATCCTTACGATACAGATCTTTTAGGTCTTTATAAGTGGAACACAGTATGATCCAAACGATGTATTTCATTCGTCACAACTCGGCCGATTCCGTTACCTCCATCTTGATGAAGGGTACCGGAAGCTGCCGAGGTTTTCGATTGCAATGTAATTGTAACTCTTCTACATAGACTGTACGAGTTTGTGATCCTTTCAAGAAATACTCCGGAATCATTCAAAAGACTTGTTGATAGTTACAGACACAGATTTGCCGGAGGAAATATGAGCGCTGAAAAAAGAATTTTAATGACACATATTTGGATGAGGCATTACCCTGTTATCTCTGTGTTGCGGCGTGAGCGTTTCAACTGTGGACAGAATTTTGAATTGGACATGGATATTGTTATGGGACGTCTGTAGAGGTAACATTCAATGGCCGAAAATTGCAGAATGGAGACAAAGAATCTGCAATTGGCCCGAAAGTCCGAACGTTCTTTGAGCTATAAATGGGACATCACATGAGATCAACACTCCATCGATCGAACCCCAGTAACTGTTTTATAGTGGCCACATGAACATTAAAGCATCCACACCCAGGTTATTATCCGTTTGTTTTATTTCTACTTTGTAATTAAGTACTAGTATTCACTACGGGTAAATTTTATAGTTAAAAGCAAACCAGGCAAGGTTGTACATATATCCATATGCATTTAAAGAAGCAATACCATAACAAAAAGCAATGTAACCACTAAACAAAAAAGATAAAAAAAGGTGATAACCTAAAATACAATTCTACCCTCATATTTATTCGTCCGATAATTCAACCCTGAACACAAAAGAATAATAAGTGTTCCCACATTTTGCAACACACACATGTCGAGTTGGGAGTGTAAACAGAATGGTTAACAGATTTTGAATATTTTAATCAAGTATTTTGATAGTTTCACGTGATAATTGACAACAGATACAAAATAGTCTATGCACAATCTGTTTCCTAGGACAACAAAATGACACTAATTGTTACCACCAAATTGGACCCATTGGGCCAAATTTAGCATTAGAGTTTCCAGAAAATTGTTATATCGTAGGGGATTCAATATACCTGAATGGATATCCAATTGTTACTCCATACAAAGTTTGTGAAATAGTTCGTCAGTCCCACGCTGTTAATTAAAAGACAGAGGAGAGAGTTTAACAGGCTACATAGAACACAGAGAGTGTTCGTTAAACATGTAATAAAGGAAACGAGGACTGATTGTGACGACAGCCGTCACAAATGTTTCCCCAAACGAACAAGGAAAAATTGTAAAACTTTTTAAATATATTTTTTTTTAGTTATCAAGCTCTACAATACCACAAATGTTCACAAATGACAATGTACTATATAATGAATTTTTGCTATTTACTAAAAAAAGCGGCCATTTAAAATAATCAAAGTCCTCATGTACACCTCTAATGTGGACTATTACTCGCAACATCAAAACCTACCAGAATATTATTTTGTATTAAAATCCAAGCACTTTAAAATGTTGGCGGCCATCATGGATTTTGAAATTTCACATTTTCTCATTTTTCGATAAACCGTAAATATCGCTTTAATGTTTTTTTATATTTCTGTATACGTAGTACTCATCATTTATTTGCGCTCTGTTTTCGACAAAGCCCTACTATAGCGCTATATGCTATAACTACTTCCCTTCCATTCACTTCTTGGCTAAGCACCGCACCTATGGCGAATTGACGTGTCAGTATCTAGGATTAACTGTTTTGAGAAATCTGGGTGTGAAAGGATCGGTGCTTTTGGTAGGACCTCCTCTGCTTTGGTCATGGTCAGCACTGGGTGTGGAGCCGATGTATTTCGGTCTAGCATCTATTCCAGATACCTGATATGGCAGGTAGGGTCCTTTCAGCTTTTGGCTTCCTTTGCGTCTCTTGAGTCGTGGCTTCTGTCCACGGGTCATTGTATTTGACCTTTGAGTCTGGATAGACCAACCTTACGAAAAGGTTTCATGCAACTCTTAAATGATGAAATTTTATCCGTCTTCCCAAAATTCATCACGTCCGTAAAACGAATAGACTCACAGTAGTATAGAAGCCATACGATTTTCTTGATATTAAGGAAGCAGAGGTACCAATGGGGTATCCGAATGTCAAAAATCCGAAAGGGCAGAGACAAAACCAGTAAACACCAAGAACGGGACAAACCCAGACAACATGTAAAACATGAAAACACAAAATAACTGAATATCAATCAACAACGCGAACTCCAGTCCAAACAAGAGTGAACTCAGGTGCCCTGGAAGAGTAAGCAGTTGCGTTGCCAATAGTCAATTCAGCGTGTCAAATCCAGTAAAGGAAGAAAAAACAACACCGTATGACAAACCAACATCTGCACTCATCTGAGAGATCGAAATCCCATATTTGTATATAAGTGCATAATGTCTTCCGTAAATTCGAGTCTGAATCGCCAGCTTGATGACATCGACAACTCTCAATATGGATCTACCAACTGAGCTTTTGGCTTTGATTTCCACAGTGAACTTGGACTATAGAGAGATGAAATGGACTTTTTCATCCTCCGCCGATAGGACGGAAATCAAACTTGTATGGTCGGTAGCGAAGGACCTTCCAAAGATGTCCACCACCAACCAGGCCCCGAAGAAGAAGAAATACCAGTCGCCTTCAACCAAGAAGCATAACACTCAGCGGTTAGTTCGGTACAAGGCAGCTAGGAAGGCCGTTGTACCAGACACAACTTCAAGTGCAATACAAACAGCAGCAGCTGGAAAGGCGGAAACACCAACCCAAACAGCAGAACCACACAAGACAGACAAGGGTAACAACACCAGCCACCATCACCAGAGACCAACAGATACAAACACCGAGCTTCGACAAAGAGAGACCACTTACTCTTACGAAATATCGCATGTCAGACGAAGAGTACAGCCAAAATAAGGAATGGGAATACATCCGCAACGTAAGGAGTCCTTTCAACCCAGAATTAAGGTGCTTCAAAACTGTGTTTAAGGACGGTGATGTGCGCTACTCACCGGCATTTGACCTGGACGAACCAGAATACCTGATCCTCCAGATGAAGACCTAGGACCCAGGCCACCAACACATCTTCCTTCTGCCAGACCTGAAAAGAAGCAAAGGCATAGAAGTCGAAAATCATAGACACTGAAGTCAACGCCCTCAATACCCAAGAGGGTAGTCGGGCCATAAACCCTCAATACCACCACCGTAAAATTTCTTGAGTGAAGACAGCAACCGAGGAGCATCTATCCAGAAGTTTAATGAAATAGACGGAAAAAAGTCTTGCTCTCAGATCCTCGATTTGTCCCATAGCAAGTCAATAAGATATAGCCCAGAAAGGAATTTGTCTTTTCAGAATGCAGGCTCAAGTCATCACTGAAGAAATGGATCTGTAGCACTTTATGGACCCATGGAATTTTGGCTGTGATGACCCGCAAAGATTGCTGAACACAGTCATTTGGATGATAGGTACATTTGTATAAATTTGTGATTCCGATGTGGACAGGAACATCTGGATCTCTGTATGGATAATTTTAAAATTGATTAGTTTGATGAACAAACCGAAGTGCTTATCTATAAAGAAGCTGTATTAAAAGTTTTAAAGGTGGGTTAAAGCACAAAGATATTGATCCTCACACCGCGAAAGCATATTCAATCCTTGCAGATGTCCAGTACGAATAATTAGGATTTATCAAGATAAAATGCCAACAGAAAGAGATAAGAATGCGTTTTAATTCAAACCACTCGCTGCATACAAACACATGCTCGTCTGGTTTTGAAGACGTGAGTGAGTGAGTTGGTGATTTACGCCCGTGCAACGCTATAACCTTTATAGCGTTGCACGGGCGTAAATCACCAACTCACTCACTCACGTCTTCAACGGTAAATTTCGAAGAACCACAGAAAAAAAAGCAGAGGTGGGTAGGGGCGGAAAACTTAGCCTATATGGTGCACTACTTGCAAGCTCCTGCGCAGACTGCGTTATCACTACGCTTATACGTAGTCTGAAAGAGTGGCGCCTATGTGAAGGAGATTGCACTACTATGCGGTCCACAAAGGGGTCTTTTACCATCATGAAGCAAGGCACTCTCCACACACGTTGGCCCACTATGGTCAGCTGTCAGGGTTTCCGTATTATAGACCTGACAACCACCGTGTACGAGACTGGTTTTAAAGGCAACAGCTGAGAAAAAATAAGCTGGAAACCACGGTCAATACAATCATTGGAAAGGTCAGAATAGACTGATTTCTTACGAATCATTTGCTGAGAGTAAGAACAACCACAATATGGTTGAATTATGATGGTAAAGCAGAAGCTGATTAGAGAACAAACTGGCACAGAAGCAACACCTTGTGGTCGTACAGCCGGCCATCTGATAACCAGAAAAAGGAAAGTGTCAGATATCTTACAACTAAATAAAGATTTCGAGAAAGAAAAAACATGCTGTTCCCTCATCCCAGAAGCAGTTCAGAATATCAGCTCCAATAACAGGACATAACGTGATGCCTTAATTCGTCTTCCACAATTCTACAGTTAATATTCTCTTTAACAAATAAATGTTCGTGTAGTCTTATGTTTGTTAGAATTTAAATGATACGAAAAAAAAGTTTACATATTTATAAAAAAAATGGAAGAAAATCAGGACCGTAATTTACATGTACATGTAATCGCTTTGTTTTTTTTCTAGTTTGTTAATTTTTAAAAAAAAGGATTAATATAACAACTATTGATTAAATTGCCCAAATTTTACTATCAAGCGCATACGCAGGGGTATCTGGAAAATTCTGTTTCGAAACTACGCGGACATGTTCAAGAATTTTTTTGTTATTACAACAAAACATGTATTAAGTCTTTGGCCAATTCAAGACAGCGACCAGTGACCTCTGGTCATGTTGAAGACTGCTGGCTGTTTTCCATTGTGATTTTGTCGGTTGCCGTTTCTTTAATGTTGGTGGTGTCGCGTACACTAAGTCCACATCTCTTTATCGTCTACCAGTTCGCTAGAAGACAAAGTGCCTTACTTTATTTATTAATATATTTCTTACCAGCTTGAATAACGAAAAAAGTTGATTATCTATTAATATTAAGATATTGATATTTATAAATTTCAAAGATTTAAAGAAAAAATTAATCATTAGTTTTTGTGCTTAATCTTTTATTAATTATCAAAACGTTTTTCGTAATTTATACCAAAAAGAAAAACATGATTATTCGTTTAAATTTCCAAAAATGGGGAACACTCTGAGCTACTCCTATCCAAGCCATTGGTTGATGTCAATTAAAATTGGGGTTCTATTTCAGTTTAGCAGGTCTCGATATGAGTAGGACCCGTAGGATCCCCTTTCAGCAGGCTAAATTGTCCGTCCCTACCCATCACTTTTCACTTTTTTCCAGTAACAGTCAAATCTCTCCTCTCCGATTGGCCTTATGTCCCCCTTTCCTAAACTTTTTCATTTAATCACCTGTTGCACATCCATTTCCCAGATATAGCCGAAATTGCACTGGATAGCAAATATTGATATAAGGAATAATTGGAATCAAGCGGCTATTCAGAAAAACCACAATGGACAACCGCCAGCAGCCTTCAACATTTTATCACCCTTTTCATGTTCATCGCCTGTAAATAACCTATATAGCGTTGCACGGGCGTAAAACACCAACTCACTCACTCACTCACTCAACGAGTAAGGCAATAATTTAACTTAATAAATGGTAAGCTGGAAGTCAAAGAATTTGCACTCTTAAGAAGAATTAAGCCATAAAATGTATTCCACTGTTAGGTCAAATATTTCACAACAGAAGAACAAATAGTTTGACAAGCCAAAGGCCGACAATAATAAAATTGGCTAGAATCCCTTGATGGTGCCGATTGGCAACAAACGCCACAGCAGCGCTAAGCTTATCGGTTAAATTCTAGTAAAAACCAAAAGTTGGGTCAGGCCGATTTGCCAAAAGCGACTTGAATATGTACTACAGATGGGTGAATAGAGTAGATCTTTAATTTTGCATGCTGGTGTCGTAAAGTCATAATAGTGGAGCTACGTGTTTTGCAATATGTCACGTTTGTCACACGCTTAAGAAACCTGTACAGGTATCGATAAGAATAGTATCCCCTGACGTAGGCTGAATTGCTCTCGATTCATCCCTTTTTATGCAGTATAAACTGTCATCCCCCATTGGCCTTTTGTCCCTGCGTTCTCAACTTCATCATCGATGTTCATTTTAAAATCCCTTTCGTGGTAATCTCCCGGATGTTGTAGCATTCATGCAATAATTGACACACAGTACTTGATCAGGACAAGATTGAGTGAGTAAGTGAGTTGGTGTTTTACGCCCTCGCAACACTATATAAATCATTTGAAAGCAATGAACATATGAAAAGGATGATAAAATAACCATGGAATGATAATGTTGATGAGAAATAGGGGCGGGTTGGTAAACAAAGGAAACAGCAAATTTTGAAGAACCACAGAAATATGTGGGAGGTGGGTAGGGGCGGAAAATTAAGCCTATGTGGTGCACTTCTTGCTGGTCCACAAAGGGATCTTTTCGGTGCATGAAGCATGGCACTTTTCATACGCGTTTGCCCACTATTGTCGGCTGTCGGAGTTTCCGTATTATAGACCTGACAAACCTCGCGGACCAGGGCCACCATATGCCTATTTAGTCACCTGGTCGCTCTGAGAGATGAGCAATGACCCGATGTCAGAATCCCATTAGTCGCTTCTCACGACAACATAGGCTCTGCTGTGGGCCTGCATGGGAGGATCAGGACAAGAAATACAACATTCCGTTTGTAATTAAGTTGGTAATACAAATGACAACAAAGTTCCAGACAATAAATTTTGCTACGCCTGACGCGCGTTTCGTCTATTCAAGACTCATCAGAGGCGCTCTACCAAAAATATTGAAAATGCCAAGATATTCAACCTATGTCTGGGGTAGGAAGAACCTTAGGGTGTAGACAATTTTGAAATTTAGACGGATAATTTAAAGCTTTGATGTATTCTCCAACTCAAAAGTGTTGGTGCCGGAGCGGGTAAGTTAATGCTTCACCCCAAGCAGCACGAATTCGGCTATATCAGGGAAACGGACATGAAAGGGGTGATAATGAACAAAAATGATGATGATAAGAGGAAATGAGGACACAAGGCAAATAGAAAAGGAAATTAGAAGATAATGAGAAGTGGAAAAAGTGTACGCGACATATACTTCAACACAGTTTTGAAAGCTACTGGAAATGGAGTGATAAATAGATACGAGCAGTTTGGGCCTCCTGCTTAGGGACCCCCCATCTCTTATAGAGACCTGATTTGCCCGATATGATCCTAACCTTTCCTCATTTTCAAGTGGCAGTTAAAATTATATTATTTCGAATGGTTATGTGTTTAATTTGTATCGAATACATCTCTTTGATATGCAATGATTGGGGTTAAATTTCTGAAAAAATGGCCCCATTTCCTTAAAGTTTCGAACACTTTCATTTCTAATTGGCCTTTGAGAAAAAAAAATAAAATAACTGGACAAAGTTTCGAACAAGTTCCATTTTGTCAAACAATTAATTGAATATCAAACACAAGTTTTATATGACTTCAATCAGTCCGTGATTGTTTTCCCTTTCTGTTACATTTGTACTGAACTTTATATAAAAAGAGCTTGGACGTAGTTCAGTCGGCCCTAAAGCTCCACTCTCACAAGAGTTTTCACAGACAATGTATATTCTTTATTTGGTACGTAACAATCACGTATTTGTGGCTGAAGACTTTCACACAGTCAATTGTTGCAAAACAAGGGCTATTCGATGAATTTTATCAGTTCATGCAGTTGGTTCTTGTGTTATTCTGTTAACAGATTCCATACATTGCTCTTTTATCAGTCCCGTGCAGGACCCGGGTGGCGAATAGGCTCGCAGCAGAGCCTAGCTTGTCGTAAGAGGCGACTAAGGGTCTTGGGATTCTGACGTCGGGTCAGTGCTCAGCCCACAGAGCGACCAAGTGTGTACACTAGGTGGCTTAATAGGGTGGCCCTTGTCCGCGGGGGTTGTCAGGTCTATAATACGGAACCCCTGACCGCCGACCATAGTTGGCAAACGTGTGTGGAGAGTGCCACGCTTCTTGCACGTAAAAGACCCCATTGTGGACCGCCAAATACTAGTAGTGCACTACATAGGCTAATTTTCCACCCCTACCCACCCCTTCCCTTTTCCTGTGGTTCTTCAAAATGTACCGGTCCTTTGGTTCCCATCCCACTCCATATTTCATTTAACATCATCATTTCATGTTCATTTAATCATCTTTTCATATTCATCGCCTGTAAATTACCTATATAGTGTTGCACGTGTGTAAAACAGTAGCTCACTCACTCACTCACTCACCTCTTTTATCACCTGTGTACTCAACCAATCCATATGGTCTTCATACATTTTTTTTCAATCAGCGACTCACATGACTCAAGGACAAATGTGTGCAGATTGGGAGCTTAGCAAAAACAAGCCAACTATTCCACCCCGATTAGCCTGTTGTCCTCTTTTCCTCCACTCTATTATCATCATTACACAGCTTTCATATTTATATTCCAGCCCGTGTGGGTTTAGGGTGGCAAATGGGCCTGAAGCAGCGGTAAAAGTCCACTAAAGAGCACTTTGAACCCTGACATTGGGTCAGGCTGCTTTGTCGACAAAGCGACTGGGATTTGAGCCCAAGGTGGTTGAGTGGGGGCAGCCCTGTTATAATTAATGCCGGGGTCGTCAGGCTTTAATACCAAAAGCCTGGCCACAAAGACAAACCATAGGGGATAACCGTTTTGGAAAAAAAGTGTGCCGTTCCCCATACGTTAAGAACCTTGTTTCAAATCTCGGTAAAGAGTAGGACCCGTATGATCCCTTTGAAACTCTCCTCCCCAATAAATTTGTGTCCCCCGTACCTCCACTTCATCATCATGTCTTGCTCATTATACCACCCTTTTCATGCTCCAATTATAGCCATCCCATGCGGGGCCCGGGTGGCGAAGAGGCCTGCAGCAGAGCCTGGCTTGTCGTAAAAGGCGACTAAGGGTCTTGGAATTCTGACGTCGTGATAGCGGTCATACTAAAAGACGCCCGGGGGCGCCCAGGTAAAGAAAAGGCGCCCGGGGAGAAATAAAAGGCGCCTGGGAAAAATAAAAGGCGTCCTGGAGCATATTTTTTTTATATAAAATATAATAAAGTACTAAAAAAAATGAAAATACAAAGAAAGTGAATGTTCAATCAAAATACTTTGAAATACGTCATGAGCACTGAACACTTTTTAAATCTGATTTATGAAATCGAAATCAAGTAAACAAAAATTGAGATTTGAGGAGTAAACTATGTCGGCTACTAAGAAAAGAAAGGTGAAACCTACTGCAAAAGCAATTCTTATCAGTAGAGATGGGTGCCAGACAGGAGGCATATGTTGTGACCAATGTGAGACATGATATCACCCGCAATGTGAAGGAATTGCTGTGGAGATACCTCGGCCTATACATGCCAGGGATTCTTTGTAGCAGGGATTAATTAAAACTAAGTTTTCTTATTTCCAGTTCGTAGATAATACGACCACGAACACATTTTTTGAGACATTGCAACGACTTTCGAGTGTGTAATGTAATAATAATTTGTAATTGTTTTATTTCGTAAATTGGATTTAATAAACGTTTATTTTACATGGATGATTATATACTCAAGGTTTAACGCCCAGTTGTAGATGAACTATTTGTTCCCCATTGTTCGCAATATAAAATATAATAATTTCACCGTTTATTGGTTTATTCCTCAACAAAAAAGACATCATGTATCAATATTTTTCCCGAACGCCTTTTAAATTCCACGGGCGCCTTTTTTTCCGCGCCTTTAAGTGTGACCCAAAAACCCCAGATCAGTGCTCATCTCACAGAGCGACCAATTGTGTATCCTAGGTGGCTGAATAGGGTGGCCCGCGTCCTCTGGTGTTGTCAGGTCTATATTACGGAAACCCTGACCATAGTGGACAAACGTGTGTGCAGAGTGCCACTCTTCATGCACGTAAAAGATGCCTTTGTGGTACGCCAAGTAGTGCACCACATAGGTTTAGGCCAAATTTTCCGCCCCTACCCACCTCTCCCCAGCCTTTAAATTCTTCGAAATTAACCGTTCCTTTGGGACAAATCCAACCCATGTTTCATTTTATCATCATCATTTCATGTTCATTTTATCATCCTTTTCATGTTCATCGCCTGTTAATAACCTATATAGCGTTGCACGGGCGTAAAACACTCACTCACTCACCCAATTAAAGCCAAAACCAAGGTGTAAGGGAGTAAAGTTATAAAACCCACTGACTTTAAAGTCAAGATAATGGTGTATGTAAAGTCCTGATTGGAGGAGATATCAAATTAGTCTTTTATTAAACAATAAAACATAAGACAAGTCATAGTATGTTGATGCTCTTTGTACTTAAACATAGCACTCTAAGAAAATTAACTCTACTTTAACTGTATAGACTTAACTCGTCTGTGATATCACCATCGATAATTTTTTGAGCAATTATGTGCCTGTAAATAACAAATTTTGAATTGGTGGATTTAGTCGTTTTATTGTCAAAGATTAAGGTTTGTTCTTCAAATAAATAAAATATAAATTTTAAAATAGCTTTTTGCAATGTAAAATATAAATAAAAATTAATGTTCTTTTTTGTAAGCTGAGTGACGTTAACGTGTTTATACTAATTTAAATAATTGTTTTTTTTTTCTTTAAAAAATTAAGAAAATAGAAGACGTAACTGTTTTATTTACATTGTTGATACTTCTTTGTTTTTCAAAGTTTTTTTAAACTTTTTTCAGACTATTCTATATTTATTGATCGTAATTTCTGATATCAAACAAAGCAATTGTATTCGCCATTTTGCTCGTATTCTCGTTGATACCGTCCCATGTGGGGCCCGAGTGACGAATAGGCCCGCAGCAGAGCCTAGCTTGTCGTGAGAGGCGACTAAGGGTCTTCAAATTCTGACGTCGGGTCAGTGCTCAGCCCACAGAGCAACCAAGTGTGTACCCTAGGTGGCTGAATAGGGTGGCCCTGGTCTGCAGGGGTTTTTAGGTCTATAATACGGAAACCCTGACCGCTGACCATAGTGGGCCAACGTGTGTGAAGAGTGCCACGCTTTATGCAGGTAAATGACCCTTTTGTGGACCGCCAAGTAGTGCACTACAGAGGCTTAATTTTCTGCATACCCACTTCTCCCCTTTTCCTGTGGTTCTTTAACATTTACTGTTCTTTGTTTCCCACCCCACCCCCATATTTTATTGATCATCATCATTTCATGTTGATTCATCCTTTTCATGTTCATTGCCTTTAAATAAACTATATAGCGTTGCAAGGGCGTAAAACACCAACTCACTCACTCTCGTTGACACCCATTCTTGCGTAGCTTAGCCGGAACGAAGAATAATCCCTACAATGAAACTGATTTACCTCTTTTTTTCTGCACTGGATAGCGATAAATATACCGATATCCAATTATCATATCCTGCTGAGAGGGTTCTAGAAGCACTCCTGCTTAGCAAATCCCACCTTTCTGAAATCTGGAAAGTTCTCAAAATCTTCCCGTGTCCATTGCATCGTAACGCGGGATCAACTCTCCCTATCTTGTCACGTACTATTATCATATAAAAATAATGAGATAATGGTCAACCGTTTGCAGCCTTCAACGGAGCCAGTATAGACGCTGCTCGTCGTTCTGCAACTGGCCAATGGTCTAAATAAGATACATAAAATTCAAATCCAGTCCTGAAATAGTCACAGATAGACCGCCTTCACAGGCATACTTGTTTAATTGGTGCTTTAAGGTTGAATTATCTTTCCTTTACCACCGATGTATCATGTGCCTACAAAAGATATTAGCAAGAAAACTGTATGCATTCTTTTATTTAAAAAAATCAAAACAGCATGGTATGAAATTATTATTTATTTTTAAGTATAGCGACGTATGAGAATTTTCTTATTAAATAAAAGTTGTCACGAAGACAACGAAAACGGATCATGCAAATATTACAGAATTTTTACAAGCCTTCGCATATCGGATAAGCGAATTATATACACCATAAACGGTCATATACAGATGAGTTAGGTATGTTACTTTATTAATGATTTAAAACTTAAATTCGTCTGGAGATGTAATTCAAAGATTAACATGAATATTTTGTGGGTTTTGTAATCCCTAGTCCTGGAGGATAACTGTATAAGATTTACTAGGTCTAAAATTTCAATATAATTATTCAACTTATCAAAATTATTAGTTAGTTAGTTAGTTATTGCTTTACTCCCAAGCAGCGCGATTTCGGCTATATCCGGGAGATGAACATGAAAGTGGAAATGATGATGAAGTGGAGGAAATGGGGACACAATGCCAATCGGGTAGGAGAGTTTTGACTGCCACTGGAAAAAGGAGTGATGGGTAGGGACGGGAAATTTTGCCTCCTGCATGGGGATCCTACGGGTCCTACTCTTACCGAGACCTGCAGCAGGGTTCTTTAACGTGCGAGGAACGTGACATTTTTCC
The DNA here is from genome assembly GCA_963971305.1 of Arcuatula senhousia. Lineage (NCBI taxonomy): Eukaryota > Metazoa > Mollusca > Bivalvia > Mytilida > Mytilidae > Arcuatula > Arcuatula senhousia. The sequence goes on from OZ020313.1 coordinate 5,551,327, forward strand.
CAACACGGTGCACCACTATGGTTTGCGGTCAGGTTTTCCGCATTATCGCCTGACGACCCCGCATCTCTCGATGTCAGGGCTGCCCCATTCAACCACCTGGGGCACACATCCCAGTCGCTTTGTGGGCAAAGCGGCCTGACCCCGATGTCAGGTTTCTGAGCGCTCTCAGTTAGTGGACTTTTACCGACAAGCTTAGCGCTGCTGCGGGCCTTTTCGCCTCCCGGGCCCCGCACGGGACTCAAAATTATTAGAGGTCTTAGGGTTTATTCCATTGCTAAAATGCACGACACGATAAAATAGAACCTGAAATAACAATAAACAGCAATTAACAAAAATCATTAAATTGTCAAAATAAATTAATTCCTAAATATAGACTGAAACAATATAGAAAGTACATTTATTGATCATCTTGAACAGATAATCAAACGGGCATTAAGAAAACAATAACAAAAAACCTCCACGAAAATCAACAATAATAAGCTCCTAGGAGCCAGAATCGGTCGCTTTTCAATGTCTGGTAGCATGAAATCTTTATTTGTATATTGTAGGAAAACATTTCGTCTTATATTATATATATATAACGGTTACCCCAAACTATGATTGCACGATTTTTTTTCACATTATGAAAGGGCCGTTAATTTTATCACTTTGGGCACTTTGTAGGCAAAGCAGCGATACCCGATGTTAGGTTTCTAAGTGCACTTTAGTGGATTTATCCGACCCAGCATTGGACGAAAAAAAAAAAATCTTTATATCACCGAGTTCAAAATTTGGTTTCTAGTTAGACAACCCCCGCAACTTTATTTTGCAAAATTATTTCCTGCTCAAATAAGAAGTTTAGTTTTATCATTATTTAATAGTTAATAAAACAGGATTTTATCTCACAAGAATTTACAGGGAATTATTACTTTGCAAGCAAATACTCAATCAAAACAGGAAACGAATTCTTCACACATAAACAACTTTGAAAACAAACACGGGCAAAAAATATTATTGGCAATACCACATAAACAACAAAAAACAAATCTGTGACAAGAGCACATTTTCTATCCGATTTCTTTGAAGGTTCAATTTATGAGTTTTTATATCCTTATAATTAAATAGTAAGGGAGCGTTTGAACATTTTAATTAGTCATTGTTTGCTAAATGGATAAAATCCTAGTTTTACTGTAGTATCTAATCAATGAACGGTCTAATTAAGATCTTTTAAGTCACTTTGATTTATTTTTATTGACAATCATTTAGAAAAAAAAACAATTCTGATTTTGGCTTACGGCTAAAATACAGCATCTTTATAATGTCTTGTTTCGTTGGTGTTTTTGAATTAAAGACAGGTTGCGTTTTCCGAGTTTTAGATATTAGATATCAGTTACAGAATTACTAGATTCGGAACAACATTTACCGAATTCTAGATACCGGGGTAGTATATTAAAACATAACTAATAGATTTTGAACTCATGAACAAACCTTAATGGCAACATTTCGCTGGTTTATTATTAATATCAACAAAGTCTGATAAAAGGAAATATCCAATGCAATCACGCAATGCTCACATAACAAAATTTCTTCCCAAAATTTACTCATGTAAACTTTAATAACATACAGATTACATTGGTTCAGTCTATCATTTCTTTTGAAAGTGCATTTACTTTTATTTCCTTAAGTTCCGTGTTGGACCTGGATTGCGAAAACGTCCGCATCATAGCCTGGCTTGTTGTAATAGACGACGGGGGGTCTTGGCTTTAATTAGACATCGGATTAGATCGAGCTCAGTCCAAAAGCGACAAAGTGCGCAACAGGTAAACTGACAACCGACTCCATTCTGTTCAGATAAGGGAGCAACCATTTGATTTTTAGGGGGGCTATGGTGAAATTTGAAATAAAAAGGCAGGATGGCAAAAATCCAGAAATAAAAAGGCAGGACAGTGCTTTGAGTAAAAAAAAAAGGCAGGATGGTATTTTTGGCTAAAAAAATTATAGTTGCATTAAAAATAAAAAAAAATTGCGCGCAAAAAAATCCAGGCTCGACTTTTTCCGAAAATAAAAAGGCAGGACGAAGAAAATATCCATAGCCCCCCCATAATAATCAAATGGTTGCTCCCTAAGGTTTATCTTCAGATAACAGCGGGGTACCAGCCTATGTAACAGGTGTCTAAATTGAGTGGACATCGATCGTCCGCGAGGTTTTTCAGGGCCAACGTATGTGGAGAGTGCCATAATTTATGCACGTAAAAGATCCGTCTTTGGTCCACCAAGTATAGCGCAGGATAAATTTAACCCCACTATCTACCTCTCCCTTTTCCCCCGTAGCCTTCAAAATTTACTGTGTATTTGATTCCTACCAAAACCTCACATTTCAAATCATCATCATTTAGTGTTCTTCGCCCTAGGACAACCTATAAAATGTTACCAGTGCGTAAAAATCTTACTTACTCACTTAATTATTCCAAAAATATGAATCTGACTGTACTTAATGAGGACAGAACGTCAATCATGGAACCCGTGCGGCTTCCAGTTTGCAAATTGGTCATTGTTGCCTCAAAAGAGGACTCCGAAACCTGAAATCGGGTCAAGCCACTTTTCCTATAAAGCGACTAGGTTGTGTACATGTCCCAAATGGTTGAATGTGACAGACAGACTGTTGAGATTGTCAGGCCTTAATGCTGACAACCTGACAGCTTGAATATTGGTGCACCTTGTTGGGAAACATGTCACGTTCCTTGCACGTTTAAGAACCCTTCTGCAGGTCTCGATAACAATATTAAACATGGGATCGGCATGCAGAAATTTGTGCGATCCTATACACCATCCTATGCTTATGAGCTACGCTTTTCCCAAATTATATACTTGTTCTTTATTGCATGTGTAAGACTCTTATCTGACTAGAAATTGCTTCCTACGATTTGTAATTAACCTTGAAGTAACAGGTTTCTTTACAGGTAATTTCCTGTTTGAATAAATGTTCTGAAAACATTTTAAAAGGTCAACTAGAATTACAACATCTTCAAGCTTATAATTGTTTAAAGAGGATTTTAGTTCGCTTATAAATATTAGCTCACGATAGTTTAGGAAAATAAAGGCCATCACAAAATTACCAAACTTGGTGGTTCGATCTCAAAGGTATTATAATAAATGTGAAACAAGCATTACAGGTCCCTTATTATGTCGCCTTCAACGGTTGCAAATCGCATACGTCTTCCATGGAAGACCGCCATTATAGTTTTTATAAACCAAGGATAGTAAATCTAGAAAAAAATAGGTGATCGGAATGAAACCTTAAATTCAGCATGGAAGACTAGCATACCAAACATCACTTCAATACCTAGCAAGATTTAGATAGGTGTGGAAAACTGAAATAAATGGATTTTCAAAGTTAAAAGGGCCGTAACTTCCGTAGAAATTTGCAAATGTTAAATAACTCACTTGGTCTGCTACTCATTGTTATAGACTTGCATACCAAAAGTTAGTTCATGAATTACAAGGGTTTTAAAAATAAGTGCGGAAACCAAAATTCATTATCGGATTTCCATTTGATCTCCTCGGCACGTCTGTCTTTTATTAGTATCAAGGGCAGTCCGAGATACTTAAAAATATCAGGTGGGAACACTCCCAAAAATAATGTAACGCAATGAACTCGTCTGATACTCGCCTATGGTAGTACCCCACAATTAGGATTTCGTAGGTGGCCTCTATTTTGTTTTAAAGAATAATTTCTAAAAAATCAATCCAAGTGCTCATAAAGCGTCTCTTCCGGCTGGGCATGGTGACCATCAGATTAGCTCAAATTTAAATTTAAATGTGCTAGTTTTAGGTTTTTAATTTTGAACGATTTTAGCAGAAAAAAGAGCCGAAGTCGGATAGGTTTATTTGGCCTTAAAAGAGTGGACTATTTTCGGGCTTTCATTTCATACATGTAACGTTTCACCTGAACCGAAAACTCAATTACTGGCAACGTTCAAAACAAGGACAGAACCCCAATTTTTGCGTAGTTTTGTCCCCAAATTTTTGACATATGTTAAGAGTTGCTAGGGGCAACGGGTACAGCAAAGAAACCAAATACGACATTAAACACGACTTAACATGCCCGTAGTTTGGAACATCACTTAGTTTGAAGTGCAAATAGCAGTTGAAGCGATTGCAAGAACCCGGGACAAAATAGTCAACGTCAAGCACATGCAAAAATGAGCCAAATAAATTGATTATGAATAACTACCTATACATGCTATATAAAGAAAGTTTCAATAGATAAGTACACAGTATTATATTTCAGTGAACTTTTCAAGTTCATAGGACAAATAAAGAATGTAGATCGGAACGAAATACGAACTTGTTCCATTTGTTCTATATATAATTCATCATAATGGGTCAACATACCCCCCAAAAAAAAATCCAGTGCGGAAACTGAAATTTTAGTCCAAAGGGCAATAACTACAGAACGATTTGTCGGACTGAAATTGAATGTAAACGTGAGTTTTACTCACTACAATGACACACAAACCAAAATAAGTTCATCAAATACATGCGCTTTGAAAACAAGCAGAAAATTGAGTCGTGTTAGACGGACAGATTGAAAACCTAATGTTCCGTTCGGCAAAAAATGCTTGTAGGATACTTATGTTATGCTAAAAACCCATATTCTAGACATGGTTTTTCATGATTCAACAATTCTACCACCTTATGTTGTAAATTGCTGGTTTGTTAACAAATAGAAAACGACCCTTCAAAATGCCATATCTATTATTTCTCAATGATTACTTATTTCAAGCGGACTTATTTGTGCAAAGGTTGATCGACTTAACGAAGATGGTCTTTTTCGTGATTGTTCTGAAGGCTATCATTTTGTTTGTCGTCTAATTTTTATAAAACAGATGAAATTAAGGTAATTTGCATCCCTGGTGCAAATCGAATGACCGAGGTTAAAAAAATGAAACCAAAAGGAAACATCGAAGAAACAAGACACAATTATTACACAGGCAATGCGGATAAACAGCCTCAAGTGAGTAACACTATAGAAAACAAATGAGTGACAACGGCTATGTGTACTTTCCAAAAGTTGACGGTTTCCAAATTCGATGTGCTAAGTTGTATAAGCATGAATACAATAAAACTGATGCAGGGATTTTTGGTACGTAGTAAATCATGACGGTTTGAAGGGTTTAAAATTTGAGTGATTTTTTTTTTGGAAAAGGGGGCTGGGAGTGGTGTTGTGTGGCAAATGCCTAGAAAACTCTCATATCTTGCTTAGGACAAATCTGATCATGCTCCTCAAGACAACCTTATATATAAGTGTTTTGAAGAAGGTCCTCTCTAGAAGTAATTGCCTTTATTTTTTACTAAGCTAACATTTTTTAAGCTCAATATCTTGAAAACTTCACAAGATACTTAAGAGATTTAATTGCGTCTTGTTAAGAACATCAACCATAAAAATATGTATACAGGTTACAGGGGGGACTTAATGAAGATGTGCACCTTTTATCTAAAATTTGACGTGAATTATTTTTTGAGGTTTCCAAAAGCAAAACATTGACTTAGCTATTACAAAACAAAGAGGTACCACCTCTTATCCACCACTCCTCGTAAACCGCTGAATAGATTTCCATGAAACATTCACACAATCTTTGTGACATAATATACCTCTTATTTTAAACTTTGATCCGATTAGATTTTTTTGGGTGGTTTTATTTTAGAGCAGCTGCTCACAGTTATTGGCCAAATTCAAAATGGTGAATGTCGGGCGACTTTGTGGACGTGTTGGGAAATTACTTCCGTAACAGTTTTCTCAGCTACTTCTTATCTTAGCCTTGATATTTGGTATGCAGTATCAGCATAAAAACCTACTAAATACAAAAAGGGTCAAAGTTATATCATTCCTCTTAAAACTTTACTGTTATTTTGAAATTGATCATCCCTGTAAAGTCTATGTTTGTTATTAGACGAGTTGCAGCAAAGTGGTACTTCGATATCGGCATGTTGTTGGCCGGCGACTGCAATTATTTCAGGTTTATTATTAAAAAAAATAATAAATACTTCGGATATTTTAGAAAAAAAGATTCGAAAATTTTGTTGTCATTTTTGAGAAGAAATCTTTTCCAAACATGTCGAGGATTTTTTTATATGTCCTTTGATAAGTTACATGTACTATTTTTACTTTATGTTGAACAACTAGGCTCCTATAAGAATTTAACCTTTATTTAACCTGTATTCCACCAGAACGTCTAAATTGACCGTTTTTACAGTTAATCCTTCTGATACTACAACCTGTAAACCAAAGACACGACATAAAAACCCCAGTTACTCTAGTTCGACTAAAAGCATAACTGGATAAAAGTTGCCCGTTAACTTACCTTAAACATTGAAATGAGCTATTTTGGATCAACAGTTTTACATTTTTTTGGTATGTGACATGTTCAGTTAATTTCGTTTTACACTAATAAACAATTTGTTGTTTGTCATATTTTTTCTGTACCAGTTTTCTCATTACTTACCTTAGGCGATAACCGCCGCTGGTGGACCAGAGGTCCTTAAGGGTTATCACAAGCCTGGTCGTGTCACGCATGTCTGAAACGATTTACCATGGAATTTCTGAGATTTTTGTCGCTGAAATTTCCGATTTTTAAATTTGAAATTGTTCAAAACACCAGGTTTCTTTCCTTGTAATGCACATGGTCGATATCCTCGGTCCTGGATTTGGCTACCTTGTTCGAATGTTTTGGATTTGAGTACTTTTCATTTTCAACAGTTTAGGAATTTGACCTTCCAATGTTTTGATTTAAATGCTACTGATGAGAGGCTACTCCTTAAAATATCAATAAATAGCATATCCAATTTAACCGTTTATACCCCTTTTTTGGTATGAAAATTTTTTTTTCTGCCACTCGATATTTGGTATATCGCATCAGGGAGGGGTCTCTTCTCGTAGAATACGATTTCAGGTCTTTTGCTCACCTACTTCCTGTTTAACGAAATCCGGGCATATTTGACTTTGGCAGATTCTTAAAGAAAATTTTTGGACATTTGAAATAGATATGATACTAAATCCTATACACCCCACATTGATGAAAATGTTTATCCTTAAAAGTATTGATATTGCTGATATTGGAAAATCACCTACTTCTAAACCACCTTAAGATAGACAATGGTTGGTTCATTCCTGTTGGCATATACTTGGGTCTGCTAATCTCCCAATCCATCAAAACTACTGGTTTTAAGTCTAAATTAATCAAATTTTATCAACATATTAGAACCTAAATTGATATTTAAGTTCAAAGACTCATTTAAATTAAACTTTTAAAAAATGTACTAGATCTTTATCCCTGGTCATTTTACGTAGGTTTGCTAATAATCAACCAATCCATCAAAATTGTTACTTCGAATACTAAATTTGTAAAAAATGAAAATATTAAGAATAATACTACTAAGATATAAAAGTTCAAAGACTTGTATAAAGCATTAAAGCATTAATAATTGTACTAGATATTAAAACCATTGTGGGGAGCTTTTGAAAATATCTAGCGCAAGATCTATTTATGTCTTTGTTTCGCTTTGTGGTACTTTTATTAAGTCCCCCAAACAACGTTTGGGGACTTATTGTTTTTGCACCGTTTCTTATTATTAAGTCGCCCAAAACAAAGTTTGGGAGACTTATTGTTTTTGCACCGTTTCTTATTATTATTATTATTATTATTATTATTCTTCTGATTCTTTATCGTAAAGCTGTCCTCCCTAATACAAGAAAACGGTTCAAGGAAATTGAATAACACTTGTTGGATTGGATAGTGGGTCACTCATAGGCGTGTAATCATGTTTTGAAATTTTCAAGATGGCCGCCGTTTCAAAATGGCGGCCGTCGGAAAAAGTGGGCGGAAATTTTTTTTTCATCGGATCGTCTTGAAAATTTGTCATCTGGGTTAAGCGGGTATGCTGAATTCAAATCTGCGACCAGATTTGAAATCCGACTTCCGGTTTCAAAATGGCGGCCATTTTACTACACCCGCCCCCTTTAAAATGTGAACTTTGTCCGATTTCAATGAAATTTGATTTCTATACATATTTTATTGTACTAAATGGGAAGAAAAGGTATCCAAGGCGATTTTGGGCGACTTGTGTGTTGGCATCCCAACACAAATTATAGCTAGTTATTATTCTTCTTCTTCTTCTTATTCTTCCACTTAGTCGTGAACTTGTCCGGAGATCCCAGAGAAAACGACTCCACATATTAATATGAAACTTGGCAGGATAATAGATTGTAAAGAAAGGAAGCTTAGTTGACAATCGGAATTTTCAAAATGGCCGCCGTTTCCATGGAAACAGGAAAATGGACTAAATATTGGACATTGCAATATCTCGGTAACCTAGGTGCGCAGGGTTCTGAAATTTTGTAGGTTGATAGAGCAAAACATTCTCTTTAATAATATGAAAAAAAATTTTGAAGCGATATTTACGGTTTTCGAGATATAAATAAAAATGTGATTTCTCAAGGGAGATAATCGGGTCGAAATTTTCAAAGTGCTCCGATTTACATGAAAATTGATATTTAGGGGTTTTATGACATGCTGAAGAGAATAGTGGGTCGTTTGGGGGACTTTGTGACTTGCTTGCAATCACAGTTAATACTTGTTTTTTTCTGTGTTTCTTCTTCAAACCTAACCCGAATAATACAGTCGTTGTAGTTCACTCCCTGTGGTCGTTCCGTCGAATTAAACGAAGACGAATTCGAGTTACTTCAAGCCCTGAGTAGAGTTAAGCTTTTAGACTTGATTCGAATTGAGATTATCCGGAGCAACTAAGTTCACTCTTGAACTACGACTTGAGTTCACGTCGTTGATATCCGTTCGGTAGATTTTGTGTTTTGTGTTTCTTTGTGCTGTACTTGTTCGTGTTTACCGTTTTGTCGTTGCCCTTTCGGACTTTTGACACTCGAATGCCCCATTGGTGCCTCTTTGCTTCTATCAAGATTGATAGCTTTAAATAGAATTAAGAATTAAAAATAAGTTAAACTATGGATCGTCGATAAATATTTTCAAGAAAAAAAAACAGACTCTGTATGACAGCGATATCAAGATTAAATTACAATGAAAAAGACAATGAAGTATTTTGACAGGAAAAATATATGAAGACAAACATTTCTGTTTTAGATCAAGGTTGTATAATTTTCCATTTATAATAGTACTGCTGCACAAGAACATTTTATTATCATTGAATCTTGTCACATATACAGGTTAAACCGTACTTTTCAATGTTTAAAACACGATAGGAAAAATACACACAAAATTGGAATTTAAGAATCACATATGTACTAGTGAAATTATTTTTAGTTTTCTGTCATTTTGGCGCTCTATTGCTATATTTTACTTTTTTTGTTGTCCCAAACTTGCTATTTTTACATTTTCTGTTAAGATACGTATCCTGAAATCAGCTAGCCAGATTAAATTATTAAAGCGACTGTGATGTTTGCCATCAATGTGTGATAGCAAAACGTGCTCATATATATGCGATCTTACTTCTCGTGTTTGTTTCGCGTGGCGAATAGGCTCTGAGCAGCGCAAAGGTTGTCGGTTCAAAATAAACGTAAGAGCGCTCAAAAACCTGAAATTGGACCAGGCTGCTTTGTCAAAAGAGACATCGGAAAGTGTTAAAGGTGTGCTCTGGGTGGGTGAATGGGGCAGCCGCTCGGGTCGTCAGGCTATAATGCAAAACAAAACTGACAACAAACCACAGTGGTGCGCCATGTTGGGTAACATGTCACGTTCCTCGCATGTACAAAAACCCTGCTGATGGTGTTAATAAAGAGTTGGACTCGTAGGTTACCCATGGAGGAGGACTCGTAGGTTTCCCATGGAGTTGGACTCGTAGGTTACCCATGGAGAAGGACTCGTAGGTTACCCATGCAGGAGGACTTGAAGGTTACCCATGGAGGACTCGTAGGTTTCCCATGCAGGAGGCTAAATTATCCGATCCTACCCATCCCTCCTTTTTTCTAGTGGCAGTTAAATCGGACAGGTACCGCAACAAATGGAATAAATGGAGAATATCACTTAATGAGCTACAGCATCTGCAAATTCCAAGAACTTTCAGTGCGATTTCGTTTTCGTCTGCTCCTCAAACACGACTCAACATCTATTGCAACGCCTCTGAAAAAGCTATTGCTTACGTAGCTTATCTTTGCACTCAGTTACGAGAGAGTTGCGAAGCTTGATTTGTAATTGGCAAAGCGAAAGTAGCCCCAACCCATTGGACGACAATACCAAGATTGGAATTAATCCCGATTGGCCTTGTTTCTCTATTTTACACAGGTTTATGCGAATGGTTCTATTGGTATATTCTTAACATGCAGCGTATTACAACTGTTAAATGGATTGAGTATACTTTGTATTTGAGGGACCATTATTTAAAATACGAATGAGAAAAAATTAAAGTTAATTTTATAGTGAAGGAAGTAGATGATCGACAGATCTGAAATCGAATCCTTTGGTAGGGGACCTCATGCATGTTGTAGCTACATACCAATGTAATAGGCGGTGTTAAGAAATAGTTGTGAAAACTGTTACGAAAACATTTTCCTGCCATCTGCCTCTTCACATTCACAACTTAATGACCTATTTTTATTTACTATGTGAAATGTTGCCAAAAACGACGAAGTAAAAACAAGTTGTTATCGGACTTCCTTCATTTTAGAACAAAGATTGTCTCACATATCATGTGTATGCATAGTTTACTTCTAGCTGAATTCATTGTCAACTGCTTAGAATAATAAAAATTATAACAAAAATTACCGAAACTTAAGGTTCATCTTTACACTTTGTAAAAAATGACTGATGTTTCACTACTTTTTCCAGTCTATGTGGAACCTAAGCTACACATACAATCGCTTAATAAGGCGTAGCAGCGTCTAGATAAATATTTTTTGCATAAAGTTTTAGCATTTTGTAGGTGTAAACTTGATCCGTTTTGCCGGAGCATTTTCTTTGCGTTTTTCAGTTCACCCAAATATAGCCAAATATCAACCTTGCCCTGTCAAATGGCCTCCACGTGCAAGGTAGTTCTATTATTGATGTTATTAAATCTACTAACAATCGGATTTTAGGAAGGTTATGAAGGGGCAATTCATGCTTAATTTAAGGTACAATTTGAACGGAAAGAAAATGAATAGAGAAAACATCAAGATTTATCTTGTGAAATAGAAGGGAAAATGATCGGCGATTTTTATATCTAGACGCTGCTACACTTTATTTTTTATTTCTATGTGTAGTATAAGTTGTACATAGACTAGAAAAATAGGTCAAATATCTACCATTTTATTGGAGTGTTTTTAAGTGTAACCATGAACCTTAAATGTCCAGGAGAAAAAAGCAAATCAAGGAAGTCATACTGGAGAAATTGGAGATCTCAATGGTCCTGACTTTGTACACGCATTTAAAAAGAAATGGTCGGTAAAACTATGTTTTATGGCGGCAAAACCTCCCCCTTCCATTGTGATCTTTGGGTCTTAGAAATTAAAGAAAAAATGTTTTCAAATCATTAACGGAAACAATCCTTATAAAAGAAACACTATCTATACTATTTTAAGATACACGTCTTGTAACTAGCTTTAGAGGAAAAGAAGCACTGTGTTTGTTCTTCTCACAAAATTAATTCGCTCGACTCTTCTGAAACTATTAAAACAAATATATGAAACTTGATTTTGTGGGTGCATTTTGTTGTTGTTGCGGAAACGCGGAGAGTCATAGCACTTTGCAGTCAAAACATTTTATTAATGTCATTTACATTTTAATAAAATGTTGTGCTTTGTCTATTTTATCGAGCTAAGTTAGCTTAAATGGTTTCGAAAAATATACCATTTTTGGTTTAGTGTTAATGTTAAATACACATTTTTCATTGGTCTGATTAGTATAATACTAAGCTTAAATGAATTTATAAATGACACAACTTGTTATATTGTGGGGAACCATGTTTACATGTAAATAAACCTGTAACAAATTGAAAGCAAATATTTAATAGATCAAATAACAGGTTTTGATAACAAAGATGACATTAATTAATTATTAATTTTAGGTTTACTCTGTTCTTCCGCAAGCAGTCATGTTTAAACTCTCCAAAAGTTTACAAAGTAACTTTCGACTCACACTCCGATATAAATTGACCTTGGTACCTTGGCATCAATACCAATTTAATGCTACTTAGTGTCATTTAAGCATTTTTTTCATCAAACTCAAGTGCTAATGCAGAGCCCTAAATGATGTTTTGTTTTCATGAAAATATAAAAAGACAAAATGATGAAAAGTAAACAACAGTAAACAGAAACTTGCACAATTAAAAAATAACGTAAACAGACTACAGCGACAACAAAACTACAAAACAAATCCTAAGAGAATATGCCAAAGTTTGTCTGCAGCTACGTGTAGCCTCAATCTAAAATGACGCGCTAGAGTGGTTTAAGCATATGCCGCATAAAGGTAAGAAAAGTAAATAAAGTAAATAAGAAAGCGAAGAACTCTTAATCTTTGGTTGAACCTTAAGATATCAAAATTAACTATTCATATAAATGAATTCTGAATTTTAACTAGTAACAACGTAATACAAAAATCTTCTATTAAAGTAACCAAAAGTTTTTAAGAAGAACACAGAACATTTTTTTTTACAAACTTTACATCAAAAATCAACCGTACTGAATTCAAGGTTTTCAACAAAAAATAATGGACTTTCGTTTAATCGGTGAGTGATGACACATTTTTATTTGCTTTATGAAAAGTTTCCTTATTTTTTCAGAGAAAGTGCATTTGCAAAACACCGCACAAAAAAGATGATCAAAAAGTTATTGTACATTAGAAAAAATTAGAGAAAAAATTACGCTGTTATGAAATGTATTTTAAATGCTCGAGAATGTAAACCGCATGGAAATATTTTCACTTTATTATTGCAGTAAATGAGTCTATGACTGATATTTGTGTAGAAACAAAACACTGAATCATATTTAAAATGAAAAACTTTTTGGAACTAAATTTTTGGATTATTTAACGACCCAGACATAAATTTTAGAAGTAAAATAATTAATTTTCTAGAGAGTAATACAAGTCTAAATCTAAAAGTAATGTAACTTTCGAGAGACTAAAGAAATATACATTTCGAGAGAGTCAAGTCTTAATCTAAAGTCCGCTTCAAATATAAAGTCAATTCAGAATGTGTTGCTTGAATCAATGGTGCATTTGTTCACTAACACTCATTGATCTTTTGAAAATGTTATGGAAACCAAAAAACAACTTCTTTCAAACAAAAGACCTCTCAACTCGCTCCAAAAAGAATGAACTTAAGTAAATTCGTGTCGTTTTTTATTCAAAACGACCGCTTTCCCCATGGAACTTTGGTCCACTGCTGACGTTTAATTGTTGGATTTACGGTAAAAAACCCTTCAAAAGATCTGTCATCTTCGTAATTTTTCATCGATTTTGTTGTCGGATGTGTAGCAGCAGTGGTGCGTTTCTTTCCCCATCTCGTTTTCCACGCCTGTTGTCGCTTCATCGTTTGATAATCGTAGACTTCATTATTGGCCGATTCAGGTGACTCGTTGTACGACTGCGCGTCTTTAACTTCCTGTTTTGCACTCCTTTTCCCGTAGGCAATCCATCGGTCTCTTTTACCGTAAGCGACCGACCAAGAGTATTTCCCCCTTTTTTCTGTTCCTAGATCATTTACATGGACTGGGTATATATTTTGATTACTTTGTTTCTGTGGATGTTTGTGCCTGTAGTACTGGTCAAGAAGTTCGTACATTCGTAACTGTCCATTGCTGTCTTGACCTAAATTACCTATTGGGACGGCGTACACACCTACAAAAGAAATTAACTAGTAATAACACAAAGTCAAACTTGTACAATCAATTTGTGTACACTACATAATACATAATAAGATAGAGACCATTTGATTTTTAAGGGGGAGGGGTCTATGGGTATTTTTTTCATCCAGCCTTTTTTATTTTCGGTTAAATCGGAGTCCGGAAAAGGATATTTTATTTTTAACACACTATTTATTTTTAAGCAAAAAATACCATCCTGCCTAATTGATTCGAAGCACTGACATGCCTTTTTATTTCCTTATTTTTGGCATCCTGCCGTTGTATTTCACATTTCAACATAGCCCCTCTCCCGAAAATATAATGGATGCCCGGTTTCTCCGCCATATCAAAAAGGTCAAAAGAGCTACATAATTGCTGCTAGGAAACCAGTTTGCCATATTTATGAAATGTTTACAATTATCAATCTTCACAAGGTTTATTTTTTTTATGAAATGATGCGATTCAAAATTCATTATTCAACGAGATTTTTTTAAATTGCTTGACCTGGATTATGAAATTCATTATACCAATTTTACGACATATTGGCTAGGAAATATATTGTTAATACAAATAGGTTTTCAAATAGAACAGTACTGAAAACTATTGATTTGAAATTGAATTTGAAACCCTACACTTGATCAGTGAAGATAAATCTTTGGTTTTATTGTCTTTTTTGGCTACCATGTCAGGCTTTTACGACATCATTCAAAATTAAAACCTATTTATGATACATCACGTGACCAGACATGACTTCCGTTAATTGTGGAAGTCAGATTTATAGCCATTTGTTTCGAAAATTGTAACTCAACCATGTCTAGTACTTATTTGGACAAACTAGTTCATTTAAATCACTTCAATGTTTTTTTTTTATTCTTGTCTGCACTTGTAAAAAATATGTTTTAACACTAACATAGATCTGTATTCGGGTTTTATTTATATTAGGTACAAACACACACATTTTGTTAGTATTAATAAATTGACTGCCTAACGTACTAGCAGTAATGGTTAAAAAGGGAAATAAAATCAAAATCTTTCAATAAAGTCGATTGCTTGTTACATAACACGACAATTACAACTATAAACTGCTCATAAACATTCCACAAGTAAACTATCTAAATGATATCTATTGTTTTCTTGGTTAATATAAGGTTTACTTGAATTTTATGTGGATTCAAAATCCTGACAACAAAATTTAACTATAGGTCCAAATGTAACAAAAGCCGCCAATTGCATTTATCTGAAATGTTGCTTGTAGTGATAAATTCAAATGTGCTGCATTATTTTCTAAGCTTATAGTTTTTTGCCTTGAAAATATTTTCAGAAGATGTCTCTAAAGGTAACTACTCACATGAAAGAACCTTGGTGAGCATGCCCACATACCCAAGTATCCGCATTTAGGACAGAGATTATCTTTTTTTGAATTTGGACTAAAACATCAGAGTTTATAAAAAAGTCCCAAGCCAGCTCGTTGAACAGAAAGAATATGATTGACAGACATAATAACACATCCCATCATATGTCAACCCTACCTTCAGCTTAGCCTTTAAATAATGGTTGCTGGGAAATCTGAAAGTTACCAAAATTTTCTACCCATATAAAGTAGTGAAAATGTCTAAGTCGCCTCGTTATACAGAAGATAACCAACAGACCTGAAAACATTTCTTACAATGGAACCTCTTCCTGAGGCTTATGGCCAAATATTGATTAGTTGTTGATGAGAAACCTTTTACCGAAATTTTGATAATGGACAAACTCACGGACTCTCGAACTAACGGATTGACAGACCAGTCAAAAACGTCATACCCTTTGCTATTTCGTTGCGTGGGGTATAAATATGTATAATTTACAAGCTTTGATACGTTACGTGTTGCAAAGTGCCTTTCATTCATTTTTTTTAAAAACATAAACAACATTAAAAAACATAAACAGGAAATAACAAAATATTGCGTGCAACGTCTTTTCTTACATTTCGTTCAATTTTGAAATGTCAAGCTTTAGTTTAAACTTTTTCTTCATGCTTTGTGGAAAATTAAGAAAAATCCCTCCCCTACTTAATTACCAGTAAAAGACACTGTCATTCCGACTTTGACACCTATAATTTCCATTGGTAATAAATAGCTAAAAAGAATGGCAATGGTGAGCTTCAGTTCATTAAAACAATGAATTAATTTCTTCCTTCGTCTGATAACTGAAGGGCTTTCCCTAATCAGCTTTCGCGGGACAGACAGTTATTTAGACAAGATTACTGTAGTTTTGTCGTTAATGAACTTAAAAGACTACATTATTGTTGGATAAAGGATTGTTTACGTTAGAGAGATGAATATATATGTGACGACTGAAGGGCGAGTTTGACTAAATCTTATCGACTTTATTAGTTTCAGAAAACTGTCTTTAGATGAAAGTTACAGTAACTACCTGTTGATTGAAAACGAATATTATTGTCTTTTATTTTATTAACATTGCTAGTAATTAAAACAGTGATATAGGAAATATGTCTTTTTAATATTTATCGCTCGCTAGCATGAGAATAAAAAAACCCTCAAAAGTTTCTTTAATTATATTTTTGTATAATAATAATTAATACAATAATTAATTAATTATTGTTTAAAAAGTATCATATTCAATTTTTTAATGTATAATTGAGTGAGTTGGTGGTCTACGCCGTTGTACCACTATATTAGTAATATCAGAAGAATAAAGTTGCAGTTGAGAAAGAAGATAAAATGAATATGAAATTATAATGAAATGTTTAGGTGAATTGGAATTTTGACAAAAAATGGAAAATGGTATAAAATTTAGCCTATTTCGGTTTACAAAGGGAACAAGAAGTATTGTACTCTCTACAACACAGTAGCTGACTATATGAATGGTCAGCTGTGAGTCTTTTTGTATATGACCAAACAATCGCGCACTTCAGTGCCATCCTATGTAGTCAATTATATTTTTGTTCCCAACCTACATGTAGATGAGCACTGACCCGCCGTCTAAAAAACTTAAGCATTTAACATAAAAGGCAAAACTTGCAAATTAATCACACGATAACAAAGAAGCAAAGAGGCTCAAATGGGAGAAACAACATAAAATATACTCTTAAAAAAAAGTTACGCATTGATAGAAATTTCCCCGTACGTTTAATGCAAATCGAAACAATTTCAAAACATTATTGCCGAGCTGTTCTGCAACCGATTTTCACCAAATAAAATTCAGTAAAAAGAAAACAAAATAGAGATTGTTTGTTTGATTTTGAGTAAAATCGCAACATCGCTGCTTTTTAAGATATTGCAAGTAGAACTCAAGTGTACATTTTACGATTCAATTTGTAAATTTTATTATCATGTAAT
Organism: Arcuatula senhousia; assembly: GCA_963971305.1. Lineage (NCBI taxonomy): Eukaryota > Metazoa > Mollusca > Bivalvia > Mytilida > Mytilidae > Arcuatula > Arcuatula senhousia. Next base: position 5,568,496 of record OZ020313.1, read on the forward strand.
CTCTGTATAGAGGAAATAAAGAAGTGATGATGTGTTCTACTCACAATGACTTAAAAACCATTGAAGTTAAGATTTTGGTCTTAATTAATAAAAAAATCTTCATTTTGTTATCTTTTTACTTGATTTTATTACGTGAAAATCGGTTGCAGAACAGCTCGGCAATAATGTTTTGAAATTGTTTCGATTTGCATTAAACCTACGGGGAATTTTCTATCTATGCGTAACTTTTTGTGAAGAGTATATGTCAATATTATTTATATTATTAATATTTTCTCCGATATGTCCGCCTCCCAGTAAAGTCGTTTTCGTTTTACCTTTTTTCTAGTTTTATGTCAGCTTACATATGTACCAAAAAAAAAAAAAAAAAAAAAAAAAAATACCAGCAGAATTTGAATTCTTTAGAATCGGCTTCGAGATCGTATCTATAAATGCATTTCATATGTTTTTACACCGAGAAAGGAGAAAAACAAAATCAAACAGTTTCTTTGCAATTGTTGAATAAATGAGTATTGCCTTTGATGACGTTTCCACCTTTAACTTGTTGTGTTAATGGTAAACCATTAAACTACTGATCAACTTCATTTGAAAGAATTTATGTAGAAATATATTGAATACTTTTTTGTATTCTTCCATTTCGATTGATTTGACCTTTCAACCAATGTTTAAGTTCTTTACGGCCATATTAACGATGATTTTATTTAACAGTCGCTGTCTTTGATCATTTTTAAACCCAATTGATCTTTTATTTTAAAATATTGTATGGTTGTTAATGTTAATTGCTTTTCCAATATTTTTTGTTGTAGTGAAATGTTGTCATTTCGTCAGAGGAAAAAACAAGAACATATACAGAAATGCGTCATATTTTAAAATAAGAGAATGTTTCATAACAGGATAATAAAATTGTTTTGAGCAAAAACAATTATTTATTTTGTTAACACGTTTTGTTTAAAATTGCACACATAAATAATATTAAAAGAAATTATAAACAAATGACAAAATCACATTATTTCCGAATTATTTCGAAAATTTTTAGCCTCTTTCGGATCCCGGCGAGGTGAAAAAGCCCCTAGAAACTCTAGAGCGATAATTACATTAGAACGGATCATGCCTCTTTGCCCAGAGAGCGACCCGGAACTAGTTTTGTGCCGCTGTTGGATATGCAACGTTCCCTGCACGTTAGGGAGCACTGCATCCGTTGCGGGTTAATTTTCACGATTTTATTCATACTTTCATTTCCAGTGGCAGTCGGAATTCGTCAAATCGATCAAAAGGCTTTCTGGGTCAATCTCAGTTTATAATTTAATGTTTATCTTGTCGTCCCTTTATGGTCATTATCCTGTTATATCCAAACTCGCACTACGTTGAGAATAAAGCAATAGCTATCAACCAACGAAATGGCTAAATCGCAAAAAGCTAGCTTAAAGTCTATTTCATATGAAATACAAGTTTTTTTAATTCATTTTCAATAAAGTGGGTATTCTAGTTTTTTGGAAAATCCTAAAAACATGACAAGGACAATTACGTTTGAAGGATCAAGGACGGTCACTTTAATACCAGGATACGATTATGATATTAATAAACAAAACGTGAAAAATTGCAAAATAAAATAATGAATGTAGCGAATAATTTTACACTTCTTTTAGGGTTTTGAGTTATTTGTTCTTGTTGACATATTTATATAAATTTCATTCTCTTCGGATTTATTTCTGATTCCATAAGATTAAAATTCTCAAAAGAAATGTAAATGAATATTGCAAATAATAAGAATTCAGTTAAATTTATATTTTCCACATTTGACATCACCATATGCACACAATTTATCAATTAAGTACATTATAAAGTAATTCAAAGGAAATGCAAATTCTGTTATTTTGAACAAAGGCGTGTGGCAACTCCCTGCAGATTGACTCTTTCAACACTAGGTGAAGAAAAAAGTATCGATTTGAATAAATAATCCGTATTATATTGACAGAACAACTTGCAAGGAATAAACTATCTTAAATTAACAAACAGCATAAGAAATTGTTGAAAGAATATGAAACCGTTTTTAATGTATTAACGTTTGCTGTAGTACTCGAAAACTTATTCTACAGGATAATAGTAAACCCTCCTTGTTGGTGGGTGTCATTTAACACGTTAACGAGTTGATGTTGCATGAGTGAGTGAGTGAGTTGGTGTTTTACGCCCGTGCAACGCTATACAGGTTATTAACAGGCGATGAACATGAAAAGGATGATAAAATGATGATGATAGATGAACTATGAGGGTGGGGTGGGAAACCAAGGAATGGTATATAAGGCGATCAACATGGAAAGGAATAAACACGAAATGACGATGAGAAATATAGGTGCGGGTGAGAAACAAAGAAACAGAAAATTCTAAAGGGAGAAATTAGCCTATGAACTACTTGGCGGTCCAAAAGGGAACTTTCACATGTATGGCACTCTCCGTTGGCCCAAGTTGAACGATAAGGTTGGTAAAAGTGTCCATTACAAAAAGGGTGATTTTAAAGTAAGAAAAATAATAAAACCATCGATTACTCTAGAAACCAAAATTAAAGAATTTGCGAAGAATTTTAAAATGTTTACATAATAAACAAGGCTGCACATTTAATAACGATTCAATGCAGTTTTAAAAAACAAGCATTTTACTAAACATTTTTGTGCATTGAACGTTGCTATTATATCAACGTTCTCAACTCCCACGTTTCAACCGGACGATTTATTTAAGCATTGTACTCGATAGTTTTTTTAGATGGACTTGCCATCTGGGTACGCTGCGATAGGCCCAGGACTGGCAAGCGGCACATCAAATTGACTAAATTTTCCAACCCTACTGACCCTAGATCTTTTCCAGTTGTCTTGAAAAAGCAAGTACCTAAACGGGTATAAAAGGGTCATTTGATAATGCAGTATATGCATATTTCACGGAGTAACTTTCATCAGCAGCATTTGAATCAAAACATTGGAAGGTCACCAACTCACTCACCCACTAAAATTCATGCACAGCCTTTACGCTCACCGGCATGTACATTGTATAGTACAAATGATGTACATCCTTTACGCTCACTGCCATGTACATTTGAATAGTACAATTATAATTAAGTCAATGTATTCAATTCAGGCATATCATACTGTTTTGGGGATAGGATTTAGCATGTACCATTATTTGTTTTACGTCATGTTTGAAACAAAGCATATGCCATTATCCTATTGAACGTACAAAATTAATAAAAACTCTAAGAAGATAATTTAAATATGATACCGATGTTCTTGCTTACACACCGGAAATTTGGAATTTTATACATATAAACACTATCGTTTTTCTATCTGCTTTGTTTCACTGTCTTTGCTCAGATCCGTAATTGTATCCCGCAGGGAGTATCATTTACCTATGAGGCTGAAAGCTATATTCTCTCAAATAAATCAATCTTAATTTCTTGACGCTTTAGTATTTCTCAGTGTTTGTAAACATTCAAATGAGCATTAGATTTGAATAAAAAATCATTGGAACATTGACATTTCGCACTTTTCAACCCATTTGATGATCCATTTAGAAAGATCAAAATGTTACAACTTCCACGTTGTAGAAGTCCTTTTTTTAAAAAAAAAGGTGGGTGTTGATTGAAAATATTGAAAAGTTGATCCGTTTGAACACTGAAGGTAACTCTATAGCTGTCACTTGAATAGTATTTGTCTCTTGATTTATCTTCAACATTAAAGCAGTTTATAAACGACACACAGTACACACCAACTCAAGGATGTTCACATTTTTAATTCTAAGATCTACTTCTTTTTTCATAATCCTCGAGTTTTTACCATTTTAAATTGGATTAGATTTTTTTGTCCCAAACCCTCTATTTTCCCCTTTTAATGTCTTTTTACAGTACATACAGACGTGTTCACAAGGTTTAATCAAATTCTTTTTATATGGATTTTAAAAACTTAACAATGCTAATTCTTAAAACCGAATTCAGTATTTTTTAAATGTCTGTACTTGCGCAAAATTCTCCGTACAAGGTGTTTTAACTTAGAAAAACAATTAATAACTTCTTAACTTTTTGACGTCCTATTCTTAAAATAGATGCGTTGCTCAAGCTTGTTTGACTGCTTAATTCATCAACCAATATTTTCTTTTAACAAATATGAGTTTATAATAACATTAGTACAACTTTTCATTGACCACAATCTACACAAACTAATTTGAAAATAACTTCCTTTTTCAATAGAAGTAAAGTAGTTACCGAAAGACAAAATTGTCTAAACCAGTAAATAAAAAAATATTGTACATAATTTATAATTAAGACGAATCTTGTTGACACTGACAATGTTTATTGTAAAGTAGTGTTAAGAGTTCAAATTCAATTTGATCATTTATCAGATCTTGACAAGGGTTGGTTATGGTACCCCGCTCGACCCTTTAGAACCCAGGAAGTAGATGTCCGACTGAGGTGAAAATGGGAGCGTTACAACTCATCAAACTTAAGTCATGTACCAAACTTGAAACCAATCCCTTCAGTAAAACCGAGAAATCGGGAAATTTGTAACGGACGGGCAGACAGTCAAGGTGATTGCAATATTGCTCCCTATCTTAGGAGCGGGACCGCTCACCTACTGTCCAGCACATTATCTCTTGATCTAACTGGGCACGATCCTATTTTTACTTGATTGGCCGCAAAAAAAAAACCAAACTGAATTTATACTGAATTTCTTAAAACGCTGTACACTTTCATAGTTCAATAATAAAGTACTATGAAAGTATTATTATTCGAGGGGAACCAATTTTCGTGGTTTTCGCTGGTCATGCAAACCACGAGAATAGATCCCCAACGAACAGAGAATTAAACATTGCTTTCAATAGAGAATTGTATTAACCACGAAATCATGAGTCCACGAAAAGGCAATTTACTCCCAATCCACGAAAATTGAAACCCACGAATTTAAGTTCTTCCACAGTAGTTGTCAAGTACATTTTGTACGTTCCAACAGTGAAATGATCTTCTATGGCTATATAAACATGATAGTGCCAAAACGACCAAAATGATGACATGATAAAGAAATACTTAGCTGTTTTTTGTCCCGTGGGGGGAGGGGAGGGGCGGATGGTGAATACATCTCGCACCAAATCCCTATTTATCATAAGAGACGACTAAGGGTACGGGATTCTTAGATCGCGGGTCATAAGGTATAGAAACTAAATGCAAATCTAAAGCAAAGTAAAATAATACCTCGCCCCCTAAAACTCAATCAAATCAAATCTAAAATTAGGAGTTGCACATATACATAATGTCACAACGAAGAAAAATCAATAGGTTTTGGAAGAGTTGAGGATACGAGGTGGGTACTCTCTTGTTGTCTTATGGCCAGGTTCAGGATTGCTATGGGAAAACACAACAGCTTAGATATCAAGTTTAAAACAAGATTGCTACACGCAGCCAATGTCCTCCGCCGCCGTATTAAAGTTTAAAATTTACTAAAATTTGAAGCATTAAAATTGCATAGTGATAGGATCAACTACATATCATGACAAACAATCCTACAAAATTTCATCATAATCCGTTGAGCTCAAAAAGTTTTCCTATGACCTAAAATGAACAAAGTCGATAAAGTCCCATAACTCATATGAAATTTGTCGAATCAAAAGGGCGGTGCGATATTATCAATTATATATCATGAGAAACAATCCTACAAAATTTCATCGAAATCCGTTGAGCGGTCTCAGAGGAGTTGCGCTCACAACGGACGGACGAAGACCATTACTAGGCAATTCGTCGCGTTGTGGCGGGGGACAAATGGGTGCAGCACAAGAAACAAAAACGAAGAATGCAACCTTAGCTAGCAATTGAAAAAAAAGAACTTATAATATTTTATTTGCACAAAATGTGTGAGGAAAAAAAAAAGAAAAATATATTACATGTGTGCCTGAGTGTGTGAGTTGGTTTACACCATAGCAACACTATAAGGGTTGTATAAGGGCAATTGGCAAGAAGTGGGCCATGAAATAAGAAAAAAAAATATATGTAGGAAACAAAAAGAAAAAAAAGATATTTATACTAAAAATAGGAGTGGTTGCATTGACAGGGGAAAATGAAGACTATGTTTGCGGTTCACAAATGGATCTTTAAAGTACATAAAGTGTTGCACTATCCACATACTTTGGTCGCTCTATTGGCTGGGCATGAACTTATATCAGAATTGCAGGTCCTATCTATTGTCGCTTCTTACGATAAACAAGGTCTGCTGCGAGCTGTTTTCCACATGGGCCCGCATGTGATTGGCATCATTCATTGACAAATTTGTTCCGTTTATTTAAATTTACACGTAAACACAATTGGAATTAAAATAATATTTGTTTTATTTCGATTTGAATATATGATAGATTACAATTCAAACACTGAAAGTACTAATATCGGATAACGATAAAACAAAATTGTATACTACGATCTCATCTTTAGCTGTATTGCAATTCGATTAAATATGAAATATTTGATCTTCTATTAATACCATTACTCTGGAGTTTATTTTCCATTGAACAGTTTGTCATTTTGTATCTCATAGCTTTAATTGATTCGGTAATCTAGCGTGTAATTTTATTGACCGATCTGGCTTATCTAATTAAATCTGTCATCCTAAGGAGATCGCAGTGTCGGGTATTAGATGTGTATAATAGCATATTGTCATTAACCGAACAGTGCTTGTTTCAGTCCTGTCGAATATGGTAAAATTCTTCAGACCGTTGCTAATCGGTACAATTTTCATCACACTGTGGGTAGATGTCTCCTACGGTTTTTAAGCTTGTAAAATTAAATTCTGTGGATAAAAATAATATGTTTGATCTTTTTATGTTATTCGTATAATGCATGTAGTTGCTATATATGAATAAGGATTTTCATTTGAAATGTTGAATTGTAGGTCGGATAAGATGATTTCCCTGTTGGTTTTAAACCATTGAAAACCAATAAGAATAAAAAAAACATATCTTGCATCTCATATAAAAAGGTAGAAACAAAACCTACGTACAAAGGTGCAAAGAAAAGAATTTTATACAGTTGCGGTCCTTGAAATAGAATCACCCTTCAAAGCATCACAAGAGACAAATTTGATCCAAGGCGTATCAATAAAAAATATTTCTTAAGTGATGAAAACTCAAACAGTGCTTAGGTGTTGAATTTCAAAATGTCGTGACTGTGTTCCAACCAATTGCAAAAAAAAAAAAAAAAATGTGTACGCGGAAAACCTTCAGGACACTTAGTCTGAAGTTTGCTGCAAAAACAGGAAACATTGTCCGTCATGGTAACACGCGAGAAGGTAAAGTTTAAGATCCTGAAATTAGCAGCAAACAAATACATGTGGGGAATAGTACATCAGCCAAACATATACAAATAAACTGTTGGTAGTTCGTAGGACAAAAAGCAGTAATGCATTAATCCCGATCTCCCAAATAACAAAAAATAGAGAGGAAGTGAAAGCCATGGTCATAAGTTATTTTACATTCTGCAACATTCTATTTTATTGTTTGACTCCTTTTTTTTTAATTTCAATTAAGGTAGATGTAATGTGTCGTACTTTAATTCTCAAGAATAAAATTAATAGTTCACCATATTAAGAATTTTTGTTAAATTTGCATTAAAATGCATGTTTTTCGTACCTTTTAAAATAGAATAAAGAGGGAAAATTCACACTTCCTTCTATAAAAAAATCCACTACATACATTTTCTTAAATTTTAGAAAATCTGAGATTTTTAATGACTTTTAAGTATACGGAATAAAAAAGAAATTGTTTACCAGCAATTTTTTTTTTTAAAAAGGAGCAAAATATTTTTTTCCTTTTCCCCCTTATCATTTCTATACAAATTATTTCTCCTTAAAAAGTACGGGAAATATTTAAATACGAAAATAAGGTGTTTTTAAGCATTTTTTTTAATTATCACGGAATTTTTGATTAATAAGTCAAATAGAAATGAATTAAACTAGCAAGCATAATAGAATTTTGCAAAAAAGATGCTCAATAATAGACCCCATCTAAATTAAGACCTTTTATACCAGAAGTATCGAGTGGACCGAAAAACAACGTTAATCAGTCAATAAACAAATAAATAATATTAATCTGAGAAATACCATTATATGTCAGATACAGCTAATGAACAGGGCTCGATAAACGAGCAAATCTGAACGTTTAATTTGTAGCAATATACTTACAAAATATAATTCTGGCCAATTTGGTTCTAATGGAGCATTTTGTAGTCTGCATGAAACACAATGGAAAAAAATAATAAAAAATGGCACTATTTGAACAGTTTATCACTTAAAGTAACGCATAAATTTTAATCATATGCGATCTTTGATATTTGAGGCATTAATCGTATAAATCGTTAAGTTACCGAGCAAAACGGTTTCGTTTGAACGTTTGCATGAATAGTGATATGACGTGGTGTGTTATTTACGGTACCAAGTAAAAAATATACTAATCATCGCTAGGTTTTAAGAAAAACATAATTTGAAAAGTTTGTCTTATTTATAGTCGTTTGTGTGTGAATCTATCGCATAATGGTGTATAAAGAAGATTGCATGAAAAACTAGAAATGTACTCAATAGAAAATATAATCAGACATGTCATTATTTGAAATCACTTGTGACGCGTAAATAAGCATTTGTACATGATACGAGCATGAATCTTCAGACATTTACAATTGGTAACGTACAACTTCAACGGAGCGATGGACAGAGAATTTCTTTTCACTGAAACTGTTTACATATTCATGGGTTAATAAGTAGCAATAACTGGATAGACAGAATATTTATACACATAAAATAGGTACACGTAACATACAACTTCAAGGAAAGACAGACCCGGCGTTGGTGGTGTAAGGTGGTTCCCTAAGGAAATCTACAAAATGATTTGATGGCTAGCTTGGGTCTGTGTGGTTTAATGATACAATAATGATTATTGTATCAAACACGCAAGGTTCTCACAATCTTATCATTTCCATAGTATATAGTAATAAAACTTGACATTACAGGAAACGAACGTTAAATAGGCATGTGGAACCATAACATAAATATTATTGGTCTATAGTTTACATCGTCGTGCTAAAATCTTACAATTAATAATTTTACTATGAAAGACAATAATTATTCTTTATCTTTTCTCGATGTCGGTTTTGAAAGATTATGTTATTTGTGTTTAGTCTGACTGGTCTAGAAATATCATAAACGAGACACTGAAAACACGTTTCGGGTGCACGGGTGGCAACAAGCAAAAACTTCTTTACTTTCTTCACGTGTGTATAAAAGGAGTTAGTATACACTATAAGAATATTTCACTACTGGATGGGACAAAACCTCTGTTTTTAATGGACTCTCAAAGTGTCCAGTATGTTAAGAAATTCAACATAAGCTCACTAAATACTACTTCAAGTAAATTAAGTAAACTCAAGACCGTGTGCAGTAAAATCAAGAGTTAATACACAAGACACTACTGGAACGGCATTGACGATAAAGTAATGAAATTGAACTTGAACTATTATCACTACCGAAAAATTAACAAGTTTAGTTTTAAACAAGACTTTTCAAGGAAATTTTGGCTTTACTAGTTATAGCAGCTTAGTTGTGTGTTTTTTTTCTCTCTATTTTTGTCTTTGACGCTTCCTGTTTTTGTTTTGTATTTTTTTATGCTGCAATGTTCAAAAACGTTCAGATTCAGTTTTCAAAATGTATTTTTTTATCACCAAATGTTTTATTCAATTTGATATATAGAATTGGTGCAAAATGATAAAAGGTTTCTTAATTTATTGATCCGTATTATTGGTGTTGTACATGTACTATAAATTCCTTCTCAAAAGTTTAGGATACAAATGCTTTCAATTTTTAAGTTTTTTTATATTCAATTAAGTATTTTTTTTGCTTTTTAACAAAAGTTTATTTTGTGTGCATAATTTATCATTTAATTGTTACTTTTCCCACATTCTACATTATTACATAACGTATTGTTTGATAAAAAAAAAATCAGCTATTGCTGATAATAAAACCTCTTATGCTCGCTTCGGTAAGCACCCGTTGTCATTTTTTTTTTGCAATCAATAATACCAATACAGGTTTCCCACCGTTCCGAAATTCCATGACATTTCAAGGATGTTTTTATCGTTTTCAATGACCCGTTTCTAACAATTATCATAGCTGCTTTATTTTATATAAAATTAAATTATATAAATGTTTATCCTAACGTTTTGTATAAAAAACCTTTAAAAAATATTTGTAAACATTTACATGTAAATTTTGATCCCATATGTGTACTTTTTTGTAAGTACAAGGACCTGTAGAATGATAATAAGTGGTTATATAAGGAATTTGACTTTTCCATGACTTTGGCTTGAATTTACAAATTCCATGACTTTTCAAGGCCTCGAATAAATTCAATGAGGAGGGGAACACTCCCCAGTAATTCGTTGTCCGACTTAACCCATACTTCCTTTTTCAAATTCCAGTCAAAAATACACGTACAAAGTTCAAAGGTGGGTCATTGGTTTTCCTAAACAAACTTGTGTCTCCAATTCATCCAAATCACTGCATGTTCTTTGTTAGTCAATTTATATTATATTATCTCTTAAATTAAGCCGAATACGCAATGCCTTTTAGTTAAGCAGCATCATTCTAAAAATTGTCATAAAAGTTTACACTAATTATACCCCCCGCAAACAAAGTTTGGGGGGGTATATAGGAAACACCCTGTCTGTCTGTCCGTCTGTCCACATAACTCGTAAGCGCTTCTACTCCTAAACCACTGGGAGGATTTTGCTGAAACTTAAGATGAAGGAAGTACATCATATGAAGATGTGCATGAAGAATTTTCATCGCACTCGGACATCATTCAGGGGAGATAATTGGACTTAGACTTTTTAAAATACATTATTCAATGGGAGACCTCGTAAGCGCAACTCCTCCTAAACTGCTGGAAGGATTTTGATGAAACTTTACATGTAGGAAGTACATCATATGTAGATGTGCATGAAGAATTTTCATTGCAATCAGACATCATTCAGGGGAGATAATTGGACTTAGACTTTTTAAATACATTATAATACATTATTCAATGGGAGACCCCGTAAGCGCAACTCCTCCTAAACCACTCGATGGATTTTGATGAAACTTTACATAAAAGAAGTACATCATATGTAGATGTGCATGAGGAATTTTCATTGCAATCAGACATCATTCAGGGGAGATAACTGGACTTAGACTTTTTAAATACATTATTCAATGGGAGACATCGTAAGCGCAACTCCTCCTAAATGGCTTGATGGATTTTGATGAACTTTTACATGAAAGAAGTACATCATCTGTAGATGTGCATGAAGAATTTGTATTGCTCTTGGTTATTATTGAGGGGAGATAACTGGACTTGAGATTTTTTTTTACAGTACAGAGTCCAATATGAAGCGGGGGTATCCTTTTGTGAGCTCGCTCACAGTATTACTAGTTTTTATTTTATTTCAAAACTGTAATGTTTTAGGATAAAATCGGTTTCTTTTTCGATCATTGTTTTACAATAAAAAAATCACTTGATATACTCAACGTTAAATATCAATTGTTTTCATCAAAATACTGCAGACAGGTTACTCATTGGATTGTGCAATTTAACACTAAATTAATTTACGGTTTTAAATGATAACCGCTGTACATCTAATAAAAATCCCTCTAAACCTCGCTTTTACAATGTCATAGGATCTACATCATTGTCGCTACCCGCTTTGATATTTTGCGTTACAAGCAGCGATTTCTCAAATTAGCAATTGCTATTGGAAAATAAATTAAAATGTGTTAAAAAATCTAATGACGTTTAACTTAAAATATCTCTTGTAAAGCATAGTCACCTAATGATCCTAAGCACGTAAGTATTCCATGCAGTTTTAAAATCATGCTGCCAATAACATTTATAAATAATTGTTATTATTGTGTTGTACTATGGAATCTCGGAAATTAAACCCAACGGTTAAAAACGTGCAGTCTTTTTTTTTTTCATTTTCAATGTACATTGTTCTCAAAATATTTTGACTTTATCTTAAAATATAATACGCTACATGTATATGTACATTCATATATAATCATGAATTACTATGAAATCTCGAAAAAAAACCTTAGCTTTAAAACATGCAATCCATTGTGTTTTATTTTGAGTGCGCTTTGATTGTTCCTTAAATACGTTAGTTAGTTAGTTAGTTATTGCTTTACTCCCAAGCAGCACGATTTCGGCTATATCCGGAGATGAACATGAAAATGGTGATATAATGAACATTAAATGATGATGAAGTGGAGGAAATGGGGACACAATGCCATTTTGACTGCCACTGGAAAAAGGAGTGATGGGTAGGGACGGGAAATTTGCCTCCTGCATGGGGATTCTACGGGTCCTACTCGTACCGAGACCTGCAGCAGGGTTCTTTAACGTGCGAGGAACGTGACATTTTTCCCAACACGGTGCACCACTATGGTTTGCGGTCAGGTTTTCCGCATTATCGCCTAACGACCCCGCATCTCTTGATGTCAGGGCTGCCCCATTCAACCACCTGGGGTACACATCCCAGTCGCTTTGTGGGCAAAGCGGCCTGACCCCGATGTCAGGTTTCTGAGCGCTCTTTAGTGGACTTTAACCGACAAGCTTAGCGCTGCTGCGGGCCTATTCGCCTCCCGGGCCCGGCACGGGATCCTTAAATACGCTTCATACACGTAAAAGATGCCTTTGTAGGAGTACACCACATACACAGGGGCGAACAAAAATAACCTATGTGGTGCACTACTTGGTCGCAAAGGGATCTTTTACATGCATGAAGCATGGAGCCTCTATATGTGTCTATGTTCAATTTGATCCCTGCTGTCAGTTTTAAGAACGGCCGTTGACGATAAAGGGTAACCTAGTTTAATAAACATTCCATGATACTTGTTTTATTTTTGACGCATTTATTTATAAATATAATTTATTGTTTTTTATTTTCATTTAATTATACAAATTTACCTGGTCTTAATACAAACATAAGAGTTCTGACGTAGAAATAAGTTCTATACAATTGCATGATAGTTTCAGTTTTTCAAAAACAACTCTAATAAAAACCTAAAACGCGTCAAATGCGTAGAAAATGAGTTATTTGCGGTCCTTTTTAAATTATTTCCATAATTAAATTACCTACACAAATTGATTCTTAACATAGAAACGGAAGTAAGAAATTTTAGAATTTAAAATTAATGTTTTTAGGAATGCAACGTCTTGCTCTAAGATGCCTCGTCATACAATGTATCTTTTCATGTTTTAACTAAAATTGGAAATAAAGAAATTTTCATCTGAAAAAGAATATCAACCATTTTACATTGTCAACTATTCATTTCAATTAACCAGCGAGAAGATATAGAAAATTCATTTTCATCAATCGTTTCATACTTGAAAAGCTAAATTGTTTCTAAACAAATCAAAAGTAAGCACTATGTGAAAAACATAAAATTTTCACTTGGATTAAAAAAAACGCTAAACTATGCCGCTAGGGAAAATATGTGAGGGACATTTTACATTCCAAAGACATTTATTGTTATATAATATACAACTAAATGTACAAATAGAATAAAAAAAGATCATGGCGTTTCCTGAAAGATTTAATTGTAAACTTGTATTTCATTTCTTCCTAGTAAACTTAAGTTTCAGTACACCAAGAGTAACACGGAAATAGTGGATAATAACAGCTATTTTTTGGACAAAGATACATATTCTATTTTTATCAGTTATGCTTTACAAAAGACTCCAATGCATATTACGATTTAGTTGTAATGTATAATAGTCATGTGATTGTGTTCTATGGTTAGGCGGTCTGTTTTTGAAACTTTTAATGGCTACCGATTGCCTTGGCCTTTTCGAACTTACGACATTTAATTGTTCGATGTGTACACCATTTCTTCTTCAGAATTACGATATGTTAATAATAAAAGATGTGACAAAAAATCAAAACCTGTTAATTTATTTTTGAACAATTGTGTTTTCCTTGTCAGCACAAGTATAACTGAAATAGTTAGATAATTAAATAGAAGAAAAAAACAACTGATCATCACCTTAATGTTATGAAAATGTATTAGTATGGTCATAAAAATACAATATGTAATACCAAGTAGAGCACTGGTTGTAACTCAAAAGTTTGGAAGTGGTCGTCAAGCATTACTCGATATCTACCACGAGTAATGCAGTTAAAAGGGAATAAAGTTTAATATAGACTTGAGCTTTACTGGCCGAAACGTGTGTTTCTTACTTGCATTTTTAAGTATCTTCCACTATGAAAGAGTTCTGAAAATTAATTGCCATTGCGAGACCATAGGAGACGCATATTTTAATACGCGCGAAGGGATCATCGAATGTTTTTATTCCCGAAAAGACAGAGAAAATCGATAGACATAAATTATCAACAACAAAAAAACAATGCATATACCATAGATACCACACGAAACAGCAAAACTGCATTAGGGATTTTATTGTAACCGATTCAAAAGGGTTAACAAACAATTTAAAATGCTAACGGTCCATTTTTGAATGCATATATAAGCTCATGTTACTTTTTGTAGTTTCCTATTTCAATTTATTTTTTAATTATAACATTTTTCTTCCTCTTATCAAAATGTGCAAATATAGCGAACACTCGGCAAGCACTTGGATTCTCTGTTAAGAAAAAAAATGTACGCTGTAACGCCATTATAACAATAATAAATATCCAATCGAACAATGCAACTTAGCTGAAATGTAAAGAAATCACTCTTTTTTTCTAAAAGTACAGATGCTTCCCTTGCGCGATATATTTTTCGCCGAAAAAGACGTTTTCCTATATTTATTATCTTTGTTTCCTTCTTTTCTTTAAATGTTTTAAATAGCCCTGATAAATATAAAGAATGTGTTTCAAAAAATACGCAACGCAATCACAATGAACAGTGTATAAAAGGATTATCTACTTTGTGTCTAAAAACAAAAGTATCACCACGAATTTTTTTAGCTAATACTGCTTTTTTTTGTTTTGGGGGTTAAAATTCATAATTATTATGCTGCCAACGCGATTTTTAAAAGTTCTTAACTAAAATCAGGATAGATAGTTTTGAAGAAAAAGTCTTACTGATAAATGCTGAAACTGAAGCAATTGTTTTAATTGTTTGGTCGTATCAATGCTATTTGTTGTAAATTTTTAAATTTGAGTCCATTAAAATTAAAAATTGATTTTTAAACCTGCTAATAATAAGCATGTTGACCATCGGAATAGAGTATTGATTCATTTTAGAATATCAAATATTTTAAATATACAGTAACAATTAGAGTATTCAAATACATTTGGAACATTACAAAAATAATTCGGCGCTAAAAAGGGGTATTTTTTAAAGATTTACACACAATAAAGCAGTCAAAACCATTTTCAATTTTGCTGCATATTTTATTAAGATCACAAAAACTTCTATTTGGAAATGTATTTATATGAAAAAACATATCTTGTGGACTGCTTTTTTCAGGTAAAAGTATAAAAACCCGAATCGGCATAAGCATACATCGAATGTTTTTACGTAACACAAATAAAAATATAATTTTTGAAATATAACAAAAACGTAATTTAAGGTAACATACAAAACAAAACAACATGCCCTATATTTGTAAATTAATTTTCTAAAATCCCCTTCTTAAAATGTGTTATGCTCTTACCTTGTATAAATAAGGCCACTACGTGAACAATAGCCAATGCGATAATCATTTCTACCCGTATCCCAATAGAACTCTGCAATCCTCGCGTATTTTCCCTCTCTTATTAGTGGTATTGAAATTCTGTAAGTGTTAATTCTGATTCGTGTAGGTTTCCGTTGCTAATGACATCATACGCCAATACAGGTGTCCATTACGTTGTATAGGGGTTGTTTCCAAATTTATAAATCAAGTTCCGCACAGGTAACGATTCTTTTCCGTTAACGCAAAACCGTCAATTTTTTTTTCTGCGTACTGCTTCTGAAATTTTAATAATAACTCGGGTTAACGTACAAATTCAGTCCTTAAAAAAATAAAATTGTTTCAATATTATTATGTATATATATACAGACTATTAAAACAGATAAATTCAAATGCTGTTTTTCTATGAAACTGCTTCTTAATTATCTATTTTCTTGATCGTTTCAAAGATAAATATATCATTTCGCATTCACCAATTAACCAATCCCAGAGGCGAGCCATAAACTGATATATTATACCATCTGAGTATTGAAATCAAAAAGAGGTCTGTACCAATAAATTAGAGGATAAATAACAGTCTAACTCAATTAGGACGGTTCATCGTCATGTATGTAAGACAACGAAATTATTATACATGTTATAACATTGCAAGTTTAAAATGGACATTTGGTGCCGGTTTCTTATTGCCTTAGTTTGTCTTGTATTTTTTGAAATTTTTAAATGTGCAACCTCCGTAAGGAAGCAATAACTTTGTTGTTATATGGGAGAATTATCATGGATGATTTTCAACCTGACTTTATATCTTCGGAAAAATTGAAGCATGAACTTTTTTGGCGTTCCTCTCCCTATTTTTTTTTTATTTCAAAGAATTGTCCTGTCTTTATGCTACTTTCGTGATTTGTGGCATCCTGCCTTTATATTTCAAGTACCAGCATACCCCCTTTTAAAATCAAATGGCTGCTTCCTATGTTACCTTTGTTATATTCTTTATCCAAGTTCATAAATTCACATTAATATTCAATGAGTTGAAAGCTTCAGTATATATATTTTTTTATATTTGAAGCAAAATGTAAACTTTCTTCAATTATGGTGACTTTTAATTGTAATAGTTTAAGTAAAGGTGATTTGTGTTTTTTGTTTTTAATGTAATACTTGAATGATTATTATTTTTTTCCGATTTGTTGCCGACTACTCATGTTCAAGTTGAAGAGAATGACGACTTGTCTTAAAATTCAAAATAAGTATCTGTTTAATGACTGGACGACCCATACACGGTTCTCCCAATTTAACCATTTAGGGAACTCATCCCATCTAATACGATAACGTTACCCTTACTCCGTTCCTCTCTCTTACGTTGTCATAACTATTGTCCAATTTGCAAAATGACCGGACTCGACGTCAAGGTTGCAAGGACATATTAGCTAGACCAAAGCCCACAAAGAAAGTGTCGGTAACTTGCTTTTCCCCCTTTTAATGTTTATGAAGCCATACTCTATTCTGTATGTAATTGACACTGGCGTCGGTTCGTATTTTGAAATTAATAACATTTTACTGATATAGTAGATAACACCAAAAACATGATAAAACAACCATTTGGTTTCCAAAAACGTCACACTACTTAAAAATGTGAAAAATTTATCATTCTAATGTCCATCACTCTTGTGAGAGCAAAGTTTAATGGATGCCGTAAGTCGCAGTAACTTCCATTGATCTGAGATACTACAAAACATTCTGCCGTTTCTTTGTTAATGAGTTTATTTGATTCATGATAAAAATCGCATGCTGGTAGTGGGCGGGAAAAAAACATTACTTTGTCTACGTGTCCAGCGGGACTAGAAAAAAATAACTGGACTATCGCAACAATGTATTTCCATTAGTTTTAGCTACTTTATAAATATAAGTTTACGTATGAGGAAATGTCTTTAATACTCAAGTCTTTGTTGCAATTGAAGTTTTAAAAATCGTGTTATGAAAGTTTGATCTATTTTGATCTCTCTCGGGTTCTCGCGGAAAATCGAATCGACATGTCTTTAAAATGTAGTCCCGTGCGTGGCCCGGGAGGCGAACATGCCCGCAGCAGATCCTATTTTGTCGAACGAGGCGACCAAGGGTCTTAAGATTCTAACGTCAGGTCAGTGCTCAGCCAGTAGAAAAACTAAGTGTGTACCCTAGGACCCTATGTGGCTGAATAGGTTCGATCGTCCGCGGGGATTGTCAGGTCTTTAATAAGAAAACCCTGATCACCGACCATAGTGGGCCAACGTGTGTTGAGCGTGTCACGCTTCATGTACGTTAAAGACCTCTTTGTGAACCGCCAAGTAGTGCACCACCCACATATGCTAAATTTTCTACCCCTACCCATCTCTCCCGTTTCCCTGTGGTCTTCAAAATTAACTTTGCCCTACCTTCCCATACCACCCCCTCATTCATTTATCATCATCGTTTCATGTTCATTCTATCATCATTTTCATGATTGCCTTTTAATAACCTATATAGCGTTGCAAGAGCGTAAAACACCAACTCACTTACTTACTCAATCATTTCAGAATGTAGATAGGTTGAACACTGCATTCACAGGGATAGTTTCTGCTGAACTTGGATTTAAAACAGAAAGCCTGAGCACTGGCCATAGATTGCATTCGGCTTTTCCATTAGACACGAGATATCTCCTCTTCCTAATAGGTATTTCTTAAATAAACTAGATATCTATCAAAATTTGTCTTTTAATTAAACATTTAGGTGAACTCCAGGTGCTCTGCTGTCTTATAACCTTAAAAATGCATACTTTTTTTATAGGCGTTCAAATGTTACGTCCTGAAAAAAAAACGAACAGCATAAATCTTTACTTTTTCGAATTCGTGAATGAGTGAGTATGTGAGAGAGTGAGTGCATATGAGATAGGTGTATTTACTAAAGAAGGACGAGGAAAATGAAAACGAAAACACGATGATTTAAGAGGTGGGAAACAAAAATTCTCGATTTCATCACTTGAGGCATATCCTACATCTAAACTGGACGGCATTACCAAACAACGAGGTTTCTTGGCGGATCTTAGTTGGCTTGTGCAGGTAAACGTTTGGCCTGCTTTTTGCAACCCTTGGCCTACAAAATGCAAGAACCCACAGGTAGCTTCCTAGCAGCGTAAAATCGAAGTAATTATCATGCAAGGTGACAACTTAGCTTTAGACATTTTTCGTATACTATGAACGAAATAAGCCTCGTTGAAAGCTGCTTGCTGTTTTTCATTGTGTTTTTTTGAATTGCAATTTATTTATGTGAGTACTGACGCGTACACTTTTCTACTTCTCTTTATCTTCTATTAAGTTCTCGATCGTGTGATTTCTGAAAAGCTTTTATAAACTTACTGTTTCAGGCAGTCGGGCATTGGTAAATCAGTAAGTTAGTTATCGTGGTTTTCTCTAAAACTGCGATTTCGGCTATATCCGGGAGATGAACATACATTTGTAAAAGGGGTGATACAATGAACAAACATTAAATGATGATGAAATAGAGGAAAGGGGGACACAAGGCCAATCAGCGATGAGAGTTTTAACTGCCTGACTGCTCTTAAAGAAAGGCGTGATTGGTAGGGACGAGAAATTTAGCCTACTGCATGGAGATCCTACGGGTCAAATCAGTTAGTTATTGCTTTACTACCAAGCACGATTCCGGCTATATCCGGGGGATGGACATGAAATGGGTTATACAATGAACATGAATTGGTGATGAAGTGGAGGAAAAGGGGGACACAAGGCCGAGAGGGGATCATAGTTAAGGGGTAGAACGGGAATTTAGCCTTCTGGGATGCTATGGTCCTACTCTTATAGAGACTTGCAGCACTTTTTAGCTCACCTGACCTGAAGGGTCATGTGAGCTATTGCCGTCACTTGGCGTCCGTCGTCCGTCGTCCAACTTTTCAAAAATCTTCTCCTCTGAAACCACATGGCCAAATGTTACTAAACTTGGTACAGTTGTTCTATGGTATGTCTTTTACAAAACCATCGTTCGGATTTTTGATTGGATGAACAACATGGCCGCTGTGGCTAAAAATAGAACATAGGGGTAAAATGCAGTTTTTTTGCTAATAACTCAAAAACGGTAACAGATATCAAAATTCTGGCAGGGTTAAAGTGATCAGCACCTCAAGATCTACCTGTCCAGAAATTTTCAAGAAGATCCAACAACCGATGTAGGAGTTATTGCCCTTTTTCTGGATTTTTTCAAAATTTTGCACTTATTTAGCCCTATTTCTTGAAAACTATATAAGATATTTTAAAAATTTAAATTGCATATGATTGAACACATCAAGATCTACATTTCATGTAATTAGGTCAAAGCTGTAGAACCATTTCTTTTAGGAGTTATGGCCCTTAAAGCGTCAAATTTTATCATTTTTCATTACTTTTCCCCTGAATTTCAAAGATTAACTTGTCTGACACCATATGACCAACTGCATTTAAACTTGGCACACTTGTATAATAGCATATATGCTACAATTCTATCGTTCGGATTTTAGATTCGTCAAAAAACATGGCTGCCATGGCTAAAAATAGAATATAGGGGTAACTTGTAGTTTTTTGCTAATAACTCAAAAATGGTTACAGATATCAAGATTGTGCAAGAATCAAAAGTGATCAGCATATTAAGATCTACCTGTCCTGAAATTTTGAAAAAGATCTAACAGCTGATGTGGGAGTTATTGCCTTTTTTGAATTTTTTTTTCAAATTTTGCACTTCAATTTAGCGCTATAGCTTGAAAACTATTAAAGATATTTCAAAAATTTAAATTGCATATGAATATATGAATAAGGACAATAATATCTACAAAATATGTGTATCTGTGTAGCTCAGGTGAGCAATTCAGGCTCCTGGGAGCCTCTTGTTTTATATGCGAGGAACATGACATTTTTCCCCAACACGGTTCACCACAGTGACTTTGGTTTGCGGCCACGTTTTCCGCATTATAGCTTGACGACCCCAGCGTTCATTATGACAGTGCTGCCGGTCCCATCAGAACACTCCCCTTTACTTCATAGTAGTGTGCAGCAACACACACGTACCTAACTCCTTAATACCCACACACTATGTGTTTTCCCAGAAATTGACAGATCGGTGCTATCAATTACAAGGTGAGTGAGTGAGTAGGTGTTTTATGCAATAACAATAAGTAGCTTTCACTTACTCATTACTTAATATAAAAATGAAAAAAAAATGTTGAAAAAACATGAAATCAGGACCGAGTAGGTTTCTGACATGACAATGCATTTATTAACACAGAATTCCAGTCCGAATTCCAATCAATCAATAATTGAAATAAAGCTGTTGATTTTATTCTAATGTTAAGTGTCAAGTTAGTGTGTCGGATTTGTTTATTTTTGTAAACATATAATTAATTATCATTGTTTGTTTTTACAAAAAATAAAACAAATCCTTAGTTGAAAAATGACTCTTACGCATTACAATAATTAAATTATTTTGATAGTATAAATTAATGTCATGTGCCTATAAAATTGCAACTATCAAGTTATAGTAGTTTTCTATAATATTTCGCAATAGAGTAGATTTAACGTTAGAAATTTGCTCTATCGCGTGTGGTTTTATTTGCCTAATGATCATGAAGATTGAATTAATTTTGGTAATTTTTCAGATAATTTATATGCTTGTAAATTATGGGCTGTTCAAGGCATCTCAAACGTATCATAAAGTACATGATAATCCATATTTGACAATTGAATAATATACAAATCATTGCAGAAAGTTTTACTTTTATTGAAATTTGGGGGTCATAAAAATAGATTATTGAAAAATCAAGAAATGTCCGATTAACAAGATAAAGTTATTACTGATTGAACAAAACTAAGACACGATTTCCAGATATCTTTAACGGACAAAGGATTGTAGGTTAATCGAACGGTTTTTCAATTTCAATGAAATGCTTTAGGCGAGAGGTTTTTTCTTGCACATTACACATAGGAAATATTATGACAAATTAAAAAATATATATATAGAACATAGCAACTTTTCGTTAAATACTATTATAGGACTATTCCAAAATAACTAAATTGAACAGAAAGTGGCTGTGATGATAACGAGATTCGTCTGTCTAGATGGGTATTCCAAACCTTATTTCACTACCTTCTTATTTTATTTTTGCAAGACTGTTATCATCTTATAAAGTTTTAATTCCTACATCTGATATGTGTTATACCCTCTGACATTCATGTCTGCTAACCTATAAATCTTTTTATTTGGTGAAAATAAAACCAATGAAGACATTTGCAAGATAATGGCTATTTGATTGGTTTGTCTGACATAAAATTAATTAGGATAAAGGACCTAAGAGGGGAGCATTTAGGTAGCAGTCTAGGACGTCACAAAATAAATTGATGCATCTGTATATCTAGAAAACACAAATCGAGAAAGAAACAAACAAAATTAACCCCCACACTTAAACACACCTCATGTTAAAATATTTTCTATAGCTTGAAAAGGGAATCAAGATAAATTGTTGCATGTGTTTTGTATTGAAATAAATGAGAAAAACTATGTTTACAAACAAAATTCGCGCATTCTATAGACTGATTTTTCAAACAACATAATACTACTATCATGACTATGTTTCTTGGTCCTTTACGTTTACTAACGTGTGCATATACATGCATTCAACAATTAAATTTTACAGGGTAGTAATGCCTATTCTGCTTTCATGGCTTTATAGACAACGCTTTATACTAAATTAGTAAATTTTCAAAAATAGCGGTTTTTCATGTTTTTGCCCTATAGAATGAAAACTATTGCAGATTGTCAGATGACCCCTTATATAGATGGACTATGGCCCTTCAAAGGTCAAAACTAGCGTTATTTTTCATTTTTTGGCCCTATAGAATAAAAACTATTGCAGAGTGAGAAAAGCTGTTGCTTGCTTAAACCTCATTAAGCTTTAGGTACCAGTCTTATATGTAAGTTCTTGAGCGGGTGGACGTCAAAACATGGATGCTATTAAATAAAGGTAATAACACAACTACCGAACTTGAATGATCAATCTCATAGTCCAGAGAAAATTACAAAAACGAACCAGTCATACCGGAGAATTGGCGGATCGCAATGGTCCTGACTTGGTATTGGCATTTCAAACGAAATGGTGGGTTAAACCAGGTTTTATGGCGCCAAACCTTCCTCTTCCATTGCGATCTTATGATCCGGTAATGACCATAGAACACAAAATAGTTGTAAGACACAATAGGGATAATATTGAAGTGACCATCTCAGTACAGCAGACCAGTCAAACACTAATTAAAACAATTAACCACCATATCTTTTAATTCAATTTTGTTGAACTTTTCTACTAGTGTCTGATAAGGAAGAAAGAATTATAATTATAATATTAAAATATAGTACCTTTTCTCAGTGTTGTTTGCAGCAATAATTTTTGGCTCTTATTGATGCTAAGACACCACTCTATGACAACATTAATTTTAAGAAATGAGAAAATTGCATTTTCTAATAATAATAATTCATGAAAAAGGTATTTTCGCTTTTTGAAGTTAAAGTGAAAGTAGCAAAAAAAAAAACTATTTTTAGTTCAGACTTCTGTGGTGTTTTTCATCTCCCCCTTAAACATGTCTTTTGACACTTCTTTTATTGTAAAATATAGCCTAAGTTGTATTGAATCATTTTAACTATTTAAAAAAAAATATATAAATTTCTATTGAAGTCTATGGGAAAAACAATACAGTACTGGTTTTCATAGTAAAGTTGAATATCAAATAAGTGTTCTTTATCTGTTTTATTCCATTGAAAACCATATTGTTGACCACTTTATGAAGACTTTTAAAACTTTTTTCTTAATTCGCGAAAGCTTCCCTTCATTTTTAGCTGTGAGCTATTGCCATCACTTGTCGTCTGTCGTCGTCGTTAACTTTTCTTTGAAAATCTTCTTCTCCGAAACGACTGAAGGGATTGCTTTGAAACTTTGCACACTTTATCTATGGGATGTCCTCTACCAAGATTGCACAAATGGTGACTGCCGTCCAAACAACATGGCAGCCGTTACTAAAAATAGACCAGGGGGTCAGACTACTGCTTTTGGCTTGCATATCAGTATAAGAGATAGATGAAATCTGATGCCACGTTGCTGCTTCAGCATCAAAAGCTCTACAAAAGTCTCCATTGACATTGAGTCGAAGTTGTCAGATGACCCCTTATAGGAGTTATGGCTCCTTAAAGGTGAAAAATAGCATTTTTTCATGTTTTTGGATTATAGAATGAAAACTATTACAGATAGAGAAAAGTTGTTGCTTGCTTAAATGTTCAGCTCATTTAGCTCTACCAAAGTCTCCATAGGGTTGAAGTTGTCAGATGACCCCTTACAGTGGTTACAGCCCCTAAAATAACGTTTTTTCATGTTTTTGGCCTATGGAATGAAAACTATAGCAGATAGAGAAAAGCTATTGCTTGCTTAAATGTTCAGCTTATTTAGCTCTACAAAAGTCTCCATAGGGTCAAAGTTGTCAGATGTCCCCTTATAGGGGTTACGGCCCCTAAAATAACGTTCTTTTATGTTTTTGGCATATAAAATGAAAACTATAGTAGATAGAGAGAAGCAGTTGCTTGCTTAAATGTTCAGTTCATTTAGCTCTACAAAAGTTTTCATAGGGTCAAAGTTGTCAAATTATAGGGGTTAGGGCCCTTAAAATAACGTTTTTTTCATGATTTGGGCCTACGGCTACAGAATGAAAACTATAGTAGATAAAGAAAAACTGTTACTTGCTTAAATGTTTAGCTCATTTAGCTCTAGAAAAGTCTTTATAGGGTCGACATCTAGACCAGGTGAGCGATTCAGGCTCCTGGGAGCCTCTTGTTTGCTATAATGGTACTTTTTTACCAAATTTGGACATTCAAATATATTTTGTCTTTAATATGAGAAACAGTGGATTCAGAAGTCTATAGTTTTTAGTTTGAGTAAGAATAACTTTATAGCACAGCTTTCATTCAATTTAAACGGCAATATTTGATCTGGTTTAACTTTTTCCGCACTTTGCATAGGTTTAGTTGAAACTAAGAAACGATGGCTTTCTTTACCTATCCACACATATGGGAATTGTTGTTTTTAGAAATAATGACTTTGTAACCAAACAAATTGTGTAAAAATGACTGATTTCAGCCAAAAAATTCTGAATGAATTCAATATTTTATTCTTTATGGTTTATGGTATTGTGATGTGCAAAATATAGGCTTCTCGTGTGCGATAAGGTAAAAACTGTGATTTTACAGTAAATAAGACCACTTTCTTTTAAAATCTGATAAGCTTGCACAATATCTTGGTGATTTCTGTGTTGGCCACCTTCTTTTCATATAACAACATAAGTTTCATCAGCCTAATATTTGAATTCCTTGAAAAGTTGGCTAATTATATATGCCTTGGGCACAAATTTCACCTGAAAAAATCTTAATTTGGCAAATAAAATCAATTTTAAATCCAAATAATGTTTTTCATTCCACATGTATCAATTTATTTACCATAGTCTTGGAAATTTTGTCATATTCAAGCACTTAATAGACCTGTTTTAAATATTTGGATAAACAAGAGACTCCTAGCTGTCTTTGCGAGCAGCGACCGCTGGTCACATTGAAGGCTGCTGGCTGTTTTCCATTGTGGATATTTAATATATACGTTTATAATGTAGGTTGTGTCGCGTACACTTATTCCACATCTCATTTTCTTCTATTTGAAGTAAAAAAAAAGGTGGTTCTGAACCTTGAAGAACTTAAAACACTCAACATGATAATATTTTTGCACTCAAATCCTTGCTAAGGTATTATTGGCATTACTTCTACCCAGATCTTCTATTTGAATATAACCTAACAATTACAGAACCACAAAGTGTTTATTTTAAGTCACTACAGAGAAAACTGGCCAAAACCTTGAAGAGGGTACCCTTTTTAAAATTGTAATAAATTGTAATAAAAAAATCCATGAAAGCATTATGGCTATGATGCTTTTGAAATATAGTGCCTTTTCTCAGTTGTTTGCAGCATCAATTTCCAAGCATTTGTTTCTAACTTTTGGCTCTTATTGATGGTAAGACACCACGCTACGACATCATTAACTTTTAGAAATGAGAAAATTACATTTTCTTATAAAAAATAATTTATGAAAAGGGGATATTTTTGCTTTATGAAGTTAGAGTGAAAGTACAAAAAAAACTATTTTTAGTTCAGTCTTTTGTGGTGTACCAAAGTTTTTTCATCTCCCCCTTAAAAATGTATTTTGACACTTCTTTTATTGTAAAAATATAGACAAAGTTGTATTTAATCATTTTAACTATTTTTTTTTAAATTCCAAAAATCTTAGGCTTACTATTGAAGTCTATGGGAAAACAATACAAGACTGAGACCTTTACAAAAGTCCTTTTTTGGTCGAAGCTTTCAGATGACCCGTTATAGGTTAATTTATAGGATAATTAACTGGATCGAGTGAATAACCAAAATATGATCACGAGTCGGTGAACGCATACAGATTTAACGAGTGCGCGGAACTTGTTCTGCGCACGGGTTGAATCTCAGTGCATTCTCGCATGAGTGATCATATTTTTGTTATTTATGAGACTTAATTGATTATCCTTTATAACATAGATACAGTAAAATGCCACTTGCATGGCGTATGAATTAAGACCGCAGGAGTCATGCCGTCAACGCAATACAATTTACGACGTCACAATTGAGTTTGGCCGGAAAGGACGCAAGAGTGAAAATATTTTTGTATATATTTCACACTGTGAATTTACCAGATTTAATTTCTCTGGGAAAAATCGGTATTTCATATGCATCTATGTAATAATGCCCTTTGAAGGTAAAAATAGTGGGTTTTTCATGTTTTTTCCCTACAGAATGAAAACTATTGCAGATAGAGAAAAGCTGTCGCTTGCTGCACCCGACATTTGAATCATTTGAATTCCCCATTGAAAACTTTTGTTTTAATTCGTAGAACATGGATCTAATTATAGATAAATTGAAAGAAAAATAGTACAATCTAAACTTTTAAATATTAATAAATACAAATATAAATGTATAAATGATGTAAATATAATATTAATATTTATACCAAATTAAGGAATAACATGTGTTAAGGTCTCAAGATTCAAATACGTTTCATAAATATTTTATACTTTGTAATAACCATTTCAACGATTAATCATGTTTAGAGATAATTATTAGGTTCATTATAACCTGAAGATGTTTACACGTGGATGATGACACCTTCATTATATTATAAGAAGAAAATGAGATGTGGATTAAGTGGATGTATCCAACCTACACAAATAAGCGACATATTAAAAATCCACAATTGAAAACTTCCTTTTTAAAAGTAAAATTGATTTGGATTTTGTTTTAAACCATTAAGATTTTATGTGGTTTTGATTCAATAGAAAATACTTTGATTGTGCCAAACTCTGCCCGATATTGAGGGAAACAAGTGGAGTGGCCTAAAAAGTGTTTGTACATTTGATCCTACAAAAATGCTAAAATATTTGATAACTTGAACCTTGTTTAAACGGTATAAAACATGTATATTTATTTTTTGCACACAATTATCGTCATTTATAACCAAACTTTTATTTTATTGTGCTTTACAGAGACTTCAAAAATCCGTTTTAAGTTTCCTTCAAAATTCGATGGGAAAAACTACCATACGTTAAAAATGACATCTGGTGTACATATATGTATCTAACAAAAGTCCAAAGACGTCTTATGTTATAGGACTGGCTTCCCGTATTATAAACCAAACAACCCCAACAGACAAAAGAAGCTCTATTCAGTCACATAGGGTACACACCTTGGATGCTGAGAATCTTAAGACCCTTAGTTGCCTCTCACTACAAGCTATTCTTTAGCTGCTGTTTGACTTTTCGCCATCTCGGTAGTGCCCCTTTCAAGTGACTGCAATTCCTTTTCATGATTACATATTACGTATTTTTGTTTTATGTCCAGAAATGGGTCTTTCTTTGATATTCTAGGGATTTGTTTGAATCTTATGTATTGTATTTTTAGTCTTTGGCCAATGCAAGACGGCGAGCAGTGACCTCTGGTCATGTTGAAGATTGCTGGCTATTTTCAATTGTGATTTTTTAAATTGCCGTTTCTTTAATGTTGGTTGTGTCGCGTACACTTATTCCACATCTCTTTATCGTCTATAGAACGACATAGTACCTATTAGTTTCGCTGTTAACTAGTTAAAAATAAAATTTACGCTATATGAAAAATATTTTGTAAAAGCATCTAAAAATGCTATAAAATGTAAAAAACATACCTAAAAGTACATGTATAACAGTTAAAAATTGATACGTTCTGTGTCTTTAAGAACCTGAGACTTGATAGGATACAAATTTTGTCAATGGAAAAAGGATTAAATAAAAAAAATGTTTTTTTTTTCAATTTCACACAATTTTGATGAAAAGTTAAGAATTAATGTGTTAGTTGTAACGAGGGTACAAATTCGTCTATACATAAATAACTAAAATAACTGAATGCTACTAGCCCTAAGATTAGCAGCGATTAGGAACCTTTTACTATAGATTACTGATACTACCTACATGCACTGTGTTACTCCTACAAAGTTATAAATTAATACTATCAAATTAATTATGTTTTGTGATTTTTCATTGGTTTCTTATTTCAAACCGACACAAAATCTAGTCATTTATAAGATATTTACCGATATTATACATATTAAATGGAATACTATTAGGAATTTGAGAGAAAAACATAATTAAGGAAATATGAGTTAATTGAAAACAAACAGGTGTATTGATAAGGTACGCAGTATACTCAATCAAGTAAAAACTAATGCAGTTAAGTATGTTCGCTTCTACTAGACTAATATATTGAAAGAATAAAAATGTTTCAAATGTGATGCTTTCAGTACAATTAGTTAGATAGTGCTTAATCCGATTATGGCTGAAATATCACCGACGGGATAATAAGCAGCACTCAATCAGTGAACCCAAGCAGTGCGATCTCCGGGAGATGAACATGAAAGGAGTGATACAAAGAACATGAAATGATGGTGAAGTGGAGGAAAGGGGGACACCAGGCAAATCGGGGAAGAGGGTTTTGACTACTACTCTGATCGAGACCTGCAGCAGGGTTCTTTCACGTGCGAAGAATGTGACGATCCCCAACATGGTACATGTACACCACTATATTGTGAAATATCAAGTATCATTTGTATTACTTTTTTACCCTATTAAAAGCCAAAAATATTGTTTTGACTTGAAAGAAATGTGATTTACTTTAAAATAAAAACTTTTCAACACATTTGATACAGCTTTTTTTCAATTGTTGCAATATTGTATTCAAAATGATCCATGAAAATATTTAAATGATTTTACGCTATAGAGATGCTCAACTAAGGTAATCAGAATTCTATTTACTCAATAGTAACGCTGTACAGAAACCAAGAACAAGATAGATATTTAGATAAACTCAAACAGAAATTGTTTCATTCTAAATTAAGAACTTTTCCAAACCATCAATGAATAGGGCTTGCGTTAATGTTAAGAACTTGACTTATTTGAAGAACGAACATCAGTTATTTATTAAGATGTAGAATTCGATAGCTAATATCACAGATATTTTAATTGTCTTGTGTGATATATTTTACGCCAACATTGTCCGTATTATTTTGCTGGATTCTGAAGTAGTAGCTCATTAAATAGTTGAAATGCTTTTTCCCATGTGCTGATTTATAGTGTTTCTGTCTTTGATCTTACGGGTAACGTTTGTAATTTATTGGCGACTTTGAGAGCCATTAAGTTGGACTATGAATTTTATACAAGACTTTTCCAATAACAAAACATATTTATGTTGTAAGTTAAAGATATTTACTTCCAAGTTGGCATTGATTCTTTAACATCAAAGATATTGGATCAAAACATAAAAGCAGATTTATAAAATTTAACATGAGTATCCCCAATGAGGCAAAACTTCACATTTTTTTTCATGTAAACACTAACAATGCATTTCTCACAATCATGTAAACTGAAAATAATGTAAGCTGCTGTTCTTATATCTAATCAAAACTACAAAATGCGCTTGGCCAGCAACTGTAAATTGTATCGTGAGAGTTCGGCCATGAAAGATAAACCATTGCTATTTTTTAATTGAAATGGCATAATGAACAGATTTGGAGTTTCAAAAGTTAAAATTTGTGTTTCGTTCCTTTCGGGGCCCGGTTGGCGAAAAGGTTCGCCGTTTTTGTCTTTGTCTTTTTGGTATAATGATATTTGATTACCCCCTTGGCGTACACCAACAAGGCCTTGCTTGTCATAACAGGCCAAAAACATCATCTCACACCTACACAATTCCTCAGAGATTTAAAACCAAGGCAAGTAAAGTTAAGGTAAAAACAACGAAGTAACAGCAACTTCACGTATTTGATCAATAATTAATTATATAATTATTTATTTATTAACCTTCGTAAACAGTAATGCATCTCAATTTATATCCGACAGAAGTGCTCACTGAACGTTTCGAAGATAATCAAACTGAATGACAAAACATTATCACTGCTTTAGGTATATTCTTCACTGAACAGCGGGTGGGTGTCATCTGGCCTGAAATCCAAGATGGACGAACTACGCCATGAAAAATATTAAAATAATGGATAGTAACCTTACATCGGATTATAGAAAATATATGTTCGCTAAAACTGCAAATGATGAAAGCATCATAAGGGCACAGAAGCCCTCCTGTGATAAAGTGGTCATACAAATGATAAGAGCCATTCACAAAAAGAAGAGATAGGTGGTGTTTGCTGCCTAAATGTTTAGCGTTATTAATAGAATTCACAATATTGTATAACAATTACGTTTATTCTTAAAGTTAAAGTAATTACAAATAAAAAACGTAAAAATAACTTATAAAAATATTTTTCAATTCTATTGAATTTTCATTAATTCTTATAATAACATATATTACTTGGATAAAAAAGTAATTAAAATGACAACAAAGTTCCTGACATAAATTTTGCTACGCCTGACGTCTATTCAAGACTCATCAGAGGCGCTTCACGAAAATTATTTAAAAAACCCAACAACTATTTGATTATGAAGAGCATAAAACAATAAAACCAAACATACCGAACTGGGGAACCAAATTATGACTAAGATGACCGTCCTAATGTCTGGGTTAGGAAGTAAGAACCATACACAGGCAAAATTTAGACATACGTCTGACGTACGTTAATAAAAACGTGCGTCTGACGTAGTGCATAAACCTACATTAAACGTTCGTTTCTAACCGCTGTACGGTAAACATACGTCAAATTATTGTAAAAACATATGTCAGACGTACGTTTTTTAAACGTGCGGTAAACGTACGTTTACCATACGTCAGACATATAGTTTCCTAATATGTATGAAGTTAGTAAGTTATTTATTTAGTGTGTTTTAATATGAAATAAAAATATTGCCAAGAAAAATTTTAACGTGCGTCAGACGTACGCGGTTAGAAACGCCAATTTAATGTGCGTCAGATGACATGCGTTTAACGTACGCCAGACGCACGTTTAACACAGTCAACATTTTGCCTGTGTAAAATATAGTCAATTTTGAAAATTAAACGGATAATTACAGCTTCGATGAAATTACGAGGTTTAAATGCACTGAGAATTTAAGCAATTTGACGAGTTTTGCCAAACAATTTCAAAGTTTACTTGGACCTTAACCAAATTTAGGTATCTTGGACATAATTTAAGCTCCTCTGCGAAAAAAAATTCATAATTTTAATATTTTAGAAATGTTGTCTTTTACTAATACCAACGGACACGTTTATTTAAAAGTTTAGGTAAGAATGTTTGTATCAATACACGTAAAAATTGCGAATTCAAAGTAATAAATAAATGCATCTTTATCTATTTACCATTGGCTTGAGTATAAAATTTAGCTTGTGACCCATTTTTGTTTCACCTTACTCTGATGAATTAAACCATACCAGATACCACATAGTACCATTGTACTTGGTAAATATAACACATGTTCTTTGTCTACGCAGTTAACTATGTTAAAAAGTCACGAACATGAAGCGGTTACCAATTAAATGCTAGAAAAAGGAAATATTTTATGGCCAAAAGAAATGACAAAAACCAATCGTGACATCAAAGTTTAAAATAAAGAAAACAACTCCACCAAATTACATCTTAAACGGGTAAGTTCATGATTCAATATACTTCACATTGCCAACAGGATACATACTATTTTATTCACATTTTATTGAAGCAAATAAACTGTGCAAAATATGCAGCAGGGTACATGTAATATGTTATCACTTGTTGAATAGATTAATCCCATTTGTTGCCATCGTTGGACATTTTTGAAGATTATCATATATAACATTCAGTTAATTTATTGTATAAATGTTGTTTGTTTAATGTCAAGCCGACAGTATTCAAGTCATAATCAGGCCAAGATCATATTAAAACACCAAGCTGAAATATGTCCACATCAAGATCAAATACTGCAATCATAACAAAGACCCATGTATGTCATTCGAAAAGGGCCAATGTACTACCACAAACCAGCAAGAAAAATTGACCTACTCACAAGACCGGTCAAGGAACGTGACATTTTTCACAAAACGGTGCAACACTATTGCGGTAAGGTTTTCCGTAATATAGCCTGACGACCCCAGCATTCATTATGACAGAACTGCACCATTCAACCACCTTGGGCATATCTTCTAGTCGTTTTGTGGGCAACGCGACCTGACTCTGAGCGAATTTTTGTGGACTTTAACCGGCAAGAAGCAAAGATGTTCCAAAGGGGTAATCAACATCATAAAACCGTAAAGACAAAAAATCATCACAACGAAAATAACCACTCAACAACCGACTTTAACTGGCAAGCTTTTAATAGTGCTGTTGCGGGCCTATTCGACACCCGGAATCCGTACAGGTGTACATAGACAGTGACAAAAACTCCTATGCAAATATTTCTCAAACTTTAAAACCCTTACCTATGGTGTTTGACAATGAAGAATTCTTACCAGATATGTCGTCATACACAGTAAGAACTAATTGTGATATAGCCAACCCTTACCAATTACGAAAATACCATGCTAATTTCCGGTTGACTCTTCACACACTGGGAAGCGAAAACTGTGGGTTTGTTGGAAAACAAAGTAACATTTAATTTTGATAACCACTGGAAAAGTGTAGAGGTCGGTAAGGGCAGAAAATTTTGTCCATGTTGAGTGCGTCCTGGTGAGAGATCTTTTATGGGCAAGAAGCATGGCACTTTCTATGCATGCTTCCCACTTAGATCCGTATTAAAGGCATATTGTCTACGGCAAACTCATTTTTTTTTACCACCCAATTTTGGGGGTTTAATTAGACCGAAATGCAATAAAATGAATATTGAAAAATAAATTTGCCACAAATTTTGCCTCAAAAGTAGTTTATTTTGATCAAAATAGCTCGACAATATTGATTGATATTTTATTTACATGCATTACGTCACATTGACACAGATTTAAACTGAGTAGTTTTAACGCGGGCACTAATCGGAATCTCGGGTTTTGTCCCCGAATACCTTGATATGTTGAAAAAATACCAACATTTTTCGTGTTTACCTTTTAAATCACATTCAAAACTTAATACAGGCAATAATTGTCAGTTTTATTCATTAAGTAGCTCTTATAATCGGTTGCCGTTTTAATTTTCTTTCAAGCTAAAACATCGAGAAACAGATTATGCACCACGTGCAAGAACTATGGAAGTATTCAATCAAAGAAAGAAAAGTGCGCATGCTTACAGCTCATCTACATCTCATGAATATGAATTTTTGTAAAGCTTTACAAATATTATATATTTTTCAATTTTTGAAGTTATAAGGTCCCCTAGTGGTATTTTGAACCTTTGTATCTTTCTAAATAAACAAAACAAATAGTCTGACAACAATTTTTTGGTTTTACAAAAAAATAATTTTCCGTAGACAATATGCCTTTAAAGAACTGACAACACCTGCGGACGAGAACCACCCCAGTGTGGCACTTAGTATACACGTATTGGTCGCTCTATATAAATAAAAGAATCCCGAGACACTTTGTTGCATCTTACAACAAAATGGGCTCTGTTGTGGGCCTTTTCGCAACATGCGCCCCGCAGTGGACTATAAAATGTTTCCAGCAAAAGTTCTTTATAACTTAGACTCTTATTCCAAATGCGTTAAAAATAATATTAATTTTAAAAAATATATATTTAAACAACATATTTACGTTACAAGTTTAAAATCTTTTACATTTTACAAGTTGTAAAAAACACTTATTTCCCTCCACTAAAATGCCACGCATCAAGGACATTAAAGATCCTTTTGTGGACTGCTGAATGATTCACCACATATATGCTAAGTTTCTGCCTCTAGCCATCTCATCCCTTTTCAAGTGGACTTTTTTTTAAAATTTGTTCTGCCCTAGCTCAAAATTTCTCAACATTTTATATTCATCGCCATTTTATAACCTATATTTGTTGCTATGATATAAAACACCAACTTACTTACTCGCTAAGAACTAAACCGACCCTTACTCGCCTCTTCTGACAGCCTAGACTCTTCTATTGGTCTATTCTCCACCGGTATCCGCACAAATCACATAATCACATGCTGACGAAGACCAAAAAATAAAGGTAATAACAAAAACTACCGAACTTGAATGATCAATCTCATAGTCCAGAGAAAATGACAAAAACGAATCAGTCATACCGGAGAATTGGTGGATCGCAATGGTCCTGACTTGGTACAGGCATTTCAAACGAAATGGTGGGTTAAACCAGGTTTTATGGCGCCAAACCTCCCTCTTCCATTGCGATCTAAGGATCTGGTAATGACCATAGAACACAACATAGTTGTGAGACACAATAGGGATATTGAGGTGATCATCTAAGTACAGCAGACCAGTCAAAGAGTGGCATTTTAGAGAAAGTAAGAATTACGAAACAAGTATTTTGAACTACTAAAATATTTAATTTAAAAACTGACATTGTTTTAAAATGGCGTAATTAAGATGTAAAGTATGTAAATCATGAATATCTGGAAGACTGTACTGCTCCAGTAGTTCAATGCATTTTGGGAAGAAACTAGGCGTGTTGTGAAAACTGACAGAGGGTTGTCTTTTAATTAGTCTTAGGGTTGAATTTTCACTGGAAAATAGGAAATAGAGAAGAGAAATTTGACGTCTGTGCTTCACTTGTTTCAGAGATTTTTGTCAAGGGAATAAGAATCGATAAAATGCTATCAAAAATTCCCGGAAGGCATTGTGTCCCAGTATCCTTCGCTTAACCTGGTTTAACCCACCATTTCTTTTGAAATGCCTGTACCAAATCAGGACCATTGTGGTCTTCAATTTTTTCCGGTACATCTTCCTTGTTTTGTCTTGTCTTCTGGACATTTGAGATTGATTCTCCAAGTCCGGTAATTTTGTTTTTACCTTAAAGTTTATTCATCTTCATTTCATATTCAATGTATCACCATTTTTATGTATATCTCCGGGATTTAGCCGAACTCGCGAAATCATTTATATGCATTTTCCTCAATAACTTCAATCTTTACTCATCACAGCCTTACGATATCAAGTATGCTGTATCAGCATGAGAGGCCAAATATGGTGGGGATAAATTTATGTTAAAAGTCTTACAATTCGGATTTTTCTCTCTGTCTTTGACCTATTTATTTATGTTTTATACAATCCAATTTTGGAGAAAAAAAATATGTTTAGTTTGCTTTTTAATTTTATTCGACGTATAAAATCTGGTTAACGTTCATTTAATCGATACATACTCATTTAGTGCAAATTTGTTTGTTTGTTTGCTTGTTCATAGCAATCTGAATTTACTCGTATGGTCCGAAACAGTTTCCTTTGCTCAGGCATTTTCATAAAACAAGATTTTTGTAAGGTTTGGCATATGGAATGATGGCAATAGCTTCGGTCAGGTGATCGAAAAAAAACCAAACCATATGAGTTACAATGGGCATTGGGTATTACCATCAGTGTGTACTAGTTAACAGACATATTTTTGTCTGATTTTTAATTTAATTAAAATATTTTTATATCATTTATTTCACAAATTATCTTTTAACATACATGTATATGTTTTCAAAAATTCCCCATTAATTGTTATAATTCTTAACAAAAATTATATTTTTCCAGTGCAGGGAAGTGTTTAATTCGGAAAGGTAAATAAACAATAATTTTGTATCAAGTTAGCATTTTGTATATATATTATGCAATCATAATTTTCCTGAAAAGAAAATTTTAAAACAACCACAATAATAGTCCAACAAAGAAATAAATGTTGATCTTAATAATTTTACAGCCAAAAGAAATAACCAAAACCAATCAGGCAAAGAAAGCATCACCTTTTAAAGGTAAAATCATGATTCAAAATTTGTTAAAAGAACTCTTCATCGCTACCATATATAGTGCGATAATCGCATAAACCCCAATAACAAGATTTGTTATTTTTACCGGCACCCTAAGCTGTTTGGAAGTCACAATTACTGAAGATTGACACTGAGCTTGTATTTGCCAGTCGACAGCTGGATTCATATCGCCTACAATTATCAAATTAAATTAATCCGAGTATGCCCTTAAGTAGCTAACCTGTCAAATTAGTCGACTTTATGAAGAAAGACAGATAAAGTAACTATTTGCAAGGTTTTTATTGTAAATAAGACTGTTTGGCTTGAATTATATTACATGTATAATTTGATTGTGTGATATATGCTGCAACAGTGTTACATGTAAGAAGCTGAATTTCTAATTTCAAACTTGTATGTGTTTAACGACTAAATTGGGTCGCTACCGCTCGGAAAAAAGCGACGAATCTTGCCTATTTGGTGCACCACCTGCCGGTATACAAAAATATCTTTAACGTGCATAAAGCGTGGCGCTCACAACAAACATTTTCCTACTATGGTCAGCGGTCAGGTTTTTTGTATTATGGACCCGACAACCTCAACGGACGATACCCACCCTATTTACCAACCTAGAACACTCACCTTTGGTCGCTCTTTAGGTTGAGCATAAACCAATGTTAGAGTTCCAAGACCCTAAGTCCCTTACTTAGACAATATAGGCTCTTCTGCGGCCGTCGTCATTCAAGAAATTATACGGCAGACATCATGCGCTGATAGACAAATATTGGTCTCAATCTGTCAGATGAGTTGGGATGTTGGCTTTTCATTGGGGTTTGTTTAATCTTCCATTACCGGATATGACACACTAAATTAACGGTTAGCAGCGCGACGGATGTATTGTTTTTGTTTTTAATGTTACCCTCTACTGGTTGAAGTTCGTTGGTTTTGTCTCTGCTCTTTCGGATTTTTGACATTCGGATTCTCCGTTGGCACCCCTGCTTCCACCATCTGGGTACGTCATAAGACGAGGTTGACTGATGGTAAGAAAACAAGAAATACAAGACCATTCGGGAATCAACAACGAATAAAAGGGACAATTAAGCTATGAAGCAACCGAATTCAGCAAGCAGACACACCATTAACTGCGCGACGAATAGGCTTTTGCAGCTTCCGGAGCACCTGAGTGAGTGCACTCGCTCTGTTGATTGCTATTCAATGGATTTTTGTGTTTTCATCGCTATTTTTGTTCTTGTTTTCTAGATTTGTCTTTTCCCTTTTTTGTTTTTGAGTTTGGAATGCCACATTGGAACTCCTAAACTTCTTTGAGAAACAGGCAAGGTTAATGGGGAAAACTGTAGGTAGAAAGAAGCAAAGGTGTACCAAAGGGGTAATCAGTATCATAAAACCGTAAACTAGACAAAAACAAAACCTGCAGACAAAACATCATCACAACAAAACAAACCACATAACAACATAAAACACACACGCACACAACAACAAAACCGCATTCAGCAACGCGAACTCAAGTCGAAACGAGAGTGAACTCAGGTGCTCCGGAAGAGCAAGCAGTTCCTTGCTATAGCACACCCGTCACGTTGCCAAAGATCGATTTAGTGTTGGTCAAATCCGGAAAGGATGACATTACAAAACTCTATGTCAAACCAACATCTGTGCTCATCTGAGAGATAGAATTCTTGAAATTATGCGATAGTCATATAATTTGGGCCCCTATTCTATGTATTCCCCTCACTTCGTTAACTTTTCATTTTCCTCTATTTTCACCTCATTTGTGTTCTTCTAAACTAACTTAATATAATGTCGGTAGACAAAAAATTCTGTGCTGAGATAAACCTTCATCATGTGAAGGTACTAATATGCATTGTTACTGTACATTTAGCTTGAATGAATTTATAGGAGCTACTTGTCCATTATTGTAAAAAAATGTATGACTATGGAATGTAAGCATATCAATGTCGTTTGCCGTGCAGATAATTTGGTTCATTTATTTGATGATTGATGGATTGATTGTTGTTTGTTTTATGTCCAGTCGACGGTATTTCAGTCACAATAAGGACAAGAACAAATTGAAACATCAAATTGATCTGAGTAAACCGAACCAGGACACAGAACTCGTAACACAGACCGATGCATGTCATTCAAAACGGGCCGTTGAACGACCATAAACCAGAAAGAAAATGAACAAACTCACAAAACAATTCAATATTGATATAACATCAACACACCATAGACCAGTGCACCCAGAAAGTGAAATCCTTCCCAAAACAATTTCGCACCTTCTGGAACCCTTACCTATTGTGACTGACAATGAAGAACCCTTACCAGACTTGGTCATTTAAGATAAGAAACACTTACCTGAGTGGAATATAGCCATCCCGTACCAGGATTCACATAAGCAACCCTTATCCGTCGAAAATACAATGCTGACTCCCGGCTAAACCTACACACGGTGAGAGAGAAATGGAGGAGGGGTTGGAAACGTAAAAAATTGTAAATTTGAAAATGTAAGAAGCAGAGGTACAAATGGGGTATCCGAATGTCAAAAGTCCGAAAGGGCAGAGACAAAACCAGTAAACACCAACAAGAACGGGACAAAAACAGACAACATGTAAAACATGGAAACACAAAATACTGAATATCAATCAACAACGCGAACTCCAGTCGAAACAAGAGTGAACTCAGGTGCTCCGGAAGAGTAAGCAGTTCCTGCTTGCTATAGCACACCCGTCGCGTTGCCAATAGTCCATTCAGAGTGTCAAATCCGGTTAAGGAAGACAGACAAACTAACATCTGCACTCATCTGAGAGATCGAAATCCCATATTTGTCTACAAGTGCATGATATCTTCCGTAAAATTTCTTGAGTGAAGACAGCAACCGAGGAGCAACATAGTCCTGTGTGAGCAATTTTTGCGTCAGACGTGTCGCTCTGCTAAGGAAAAATCGATGCAAGTCCCGCATGCTCTAGAGTAACGAATCCATTGAGATACGTAGACTCCATAAGCTGGAGCGGACGGAATGTTGCTACACAAGAAGGGAAAGTTGACGATTAGAAAGTTGAAGTCATCACGTTTTGTCATAGAGCCTTGTTGAAAGTCTTCCTTGAGAGTCAATTTCGAGATGTAGATCTAAATATGAAGCAGACTTCCTAGAATCCGTTGTGTCCTTTATCTCAAGCTCCTTGGGATATATGAGATGGAGAAAGTCTCCAAATCGAGAATTGTTTAGTGAAAGGACATCATCAATATAACGGAACGTGAAGTTGAAAGGGAGAGCTAGTCTTCGGTCTTTTTTGTCTTTTGATTTTTGTTGTTGTAAAGTTTGAGGACCACTAGAGTAGAAGAGACTGAGAGGTGGTAGATGGGTTGAAAATTAAGCCTGAATGGGCACTATGTGTACTTGGCGGTTTACACAGTGATCTTTTACGTGCATGAAGCGTGGCACTCTCCGCCCACGTCAACCAACTATTGTTTGTTAGCCCGACGACCCCTAGCTACAATTATGTACAGTGCGACGTCAAAAGTGTTTCACGCTTTCAATATGGCGTCACGTTAAAAATAAATTTTATAATAAATTCAAACATTGAAAAAAATGTTACAATACTTATGTACTCACCAAACAACTTCAATATTTTGTAGCATGACCCTTTGCCTTTATAACATGTCGAAGCCGACGGGGAATAGAACGATATAAGTTCGAATTATACACTTGAGAAATTTTTCTCCAAATTCGCTGAACTGCTAATACAAGTTCTGCTTTAGTTTTAATTTTACTTTGTTCATGTTGAAGACGGATCTTAATATATCTCCATATATTTTCAATAACATTAAGGTCTGGGGACTGTGAAGGCCAGTCGAGACAATTTATTTCGTTGTTATTCTTCCAAGAAACAGTCTGGACAGACTGATGACCAGGTGCGTTATCATCCTGAAAAATCCACGGGTTAACACCAAAATTCTTCGTGACTACGTCCCGTGCGGGGCCCGGGTGGCGAATAGGCCCGCAGCAGAGCCTAGCTTGTCGTAAGAGGCGACTAAGGGTCTTGGGATTCTGACATCGGGTCAGTGCTCAGCCCACAGAGCGACAAAGTGTGTACCCTAGGTGGCTGAATAGGGTAGCCCTCGTCCGCGGGGGTTGTCAGGTCTATAATACGGAAACCCTGACCGCCGACCATAGTGGGCCAACGTGTGTGGAGAGTGCCACGCTTCATGCACGTAAAAGACCCCTTTGTGGACCGCCAAGTAGTGCACCACATAGGCTAAATTTTCCGCCCCTACCCACCTCTCCCCTTTTCCTGTGGTTCTTCAAAATTTACCGGTTCTTTGTTTCCCACCCCACCCACATTTCATTTATCATCATCATTTCATGTTCATTTTATCATCCTTTTCATGTTCATTTTATCATCCTTTTCATGTTCATCGCCTGTAAATAACCTATATAGCGTTGCACGGGCGTAAAACACCAACTCACTCACTCACTCACTTCGTGACTACAGGCCACAAGTTTTTGTCTAAAACATCTATGTATTTAGCTGAATTGATATTACCATCAATGTCAACGATTGTTCCAACACCACCATAACAAATGCAACCCCAAAACATTGCCGAAACTCTAGCGCCGCCATTACGCTGTCCGTACAATCCTAAATACTCTGTATTCCACCTTTCTTCCGATTTTCTCTAAAACATAGACACGATTGTTCTTTCCCAATACAACTTGCATCTCATCCGAAAATATAACTTTACTCCAGTGGTCCCTAACAGTCCAGTGTAGTCTATTCCGACACCAGCACTGTGTTGGGAAAAATGTCACGCTCCTCGCACGTTAAAGAACCCTGCTGCAGGTCTCGGTAAGAGTAGGACCCGTAGGATCCCCATGCAGGAGGCTAAATTTCCCGTCCCTACCCATCTCTTCTTTTTCTAGTCGCAGTCAAAACTCTCCTACCCGATTGGCCTTGTGTCCCCATTTCCTCCACTTCATCATCATTTCATGTTCATTGCATCACCACTTGCATGTTCATATCCCGGATATAGCCGAAATCGTGCTGCTTGGAAGGAAAGCAATAACTAACTAACTAACTAAATTAAGAGGACCAGTACTAGTCGGGACATAACTATAGTCCTTTTTAGAAAGTATTTTTCGGACGTCCGGAACTAAGAAATCTTTTACTTATGCACTAAAGGTTTACGACTTCCGGGTCGCCGTCGCCATTGAAAATCTGTTTAAATTAACTAAATTCGTGAATTTGCTAAAACTTTATATCTGATTGCCAAAGTTTAAAACTACTTAAGCATGCCTTAACATTTAAGACTTCACTTCAAACCTGTTTATTTGAACCGGGAAGGGGAAATTACGCCAAAAAATTTATAGGGATAAATTGATGATTTCTTTAGTTCAACGTTGTTCACACCATGAGGCCGACCCACAAAGGGAAACTACTCTTGCAAATATGAAAATAAAAGAATCGGAATTCCGGTGACTTTAAAAAAAAATTACTTTCCAAATAAAATGTTATACTCAATGTGACTATTTCTTATTCATTCCTCTGTTTGAGGTAGAACAGTTAACAAATATAATCAAGCCAATGTTAGAAACCAATACTTTTGACCAGATTCTTTTCATAAATTCAACAACTGTAAATCGAGCATGTTGACAGAACACTAACCTTGATTTTTCATAGTGTTTACTCAGTTGACTTGTTAGGTCAAGCATTTTATTACAGTTTCTATTTCAGTAATTATCAATTGAATTGTAAATATTCTAACACGGGTTTTATATTATTTATTATAGTTTATTGTTTCTCTACCTTTCGATAAACGACTGGTCAATATATTGTTAAACAAAATGGGTAAAATAACATAATTTATAATTGTCATAACTTCATACAAATTATAAAAAAAAACTCCCACACAATTCAACAAAGCTGTTGCCAAAGCAATCGTCCATTGAACAAGAAATTCTGCATGTTTTAATCCACTTGTCTATTTTCAAGAAGTAAGATGTTGTTTTTCGAGTGATGCACACACTATTGATTTTTACTGACCGTCATAATTATGTCGTTTTTTTAAATCGTCAAAATAAACCTGCTTACATTTAAAGGAAAGGTAATACAAACGGGTGATTCATAATCAAAATAGAACTAAAACAAAGTGGACAAAATCGTCAGTCACCAAAGGTTTTCCGAGAAGGGCGTATGCCCATAGGCGTTACTTAAGGCTATGAATTAGCGATGCAACGCCAAGCGAAGCAACGCAAACAATTTTCAGTTTCCCAAGGAAATTTTTTTCATTGAAACACTAAAACTAAATTTCCTGGTTTTAAATGATTAAAGATGTTTATTTTCGCTTGCAGGACATTATTTCTGTTCTTACTACTTTGGCTTTACTGGCATTAAGTTTAACTTTGTGTTAAAGGACCATTGCGACGCTTTTATAGCTGAATCAAACTCGTTCAGGATATTATCATTATCACCTTTAACGTCCCTATAAATATAAAGAACAGCTAATCCGGTTAGTTAGTTAGTTTGTTATTGCTTTACTCCCAAGCAGCACATATCCAGAAATTTGATGCATTTTTTAAATTTGCATATTTTAATATCAGGAACGGTTACGGTCCAACATTTTTTATAGAGGAACAATAGCAACTTATGAATTTTTCAAAAATTATCAATAAATATGTGGTACAGACACGATTCGCAGGTTAAATTTCAATCAACACACAAGTTTCAACAATTTGAGACCCCTCCTAACAATGTAGGCTTAAATTTCAAGGTTCACTGTTCATATAAAATTTCGAAGCGTAGCACTCTTCACAAAGCAGTATAAAGACTTTGGAAAAATGGCTGATATTGTAGAAAGTCCAATATTTATGTTGAAATAGTTCGAGCTGACTCGCATGTAAACAAGGTTCGCATATTGATTTCTAGAGAATAATTAAGGTTAAACAAGACACAATGAGGCATACAAACCTAATCTATAAACTGTAGGTTCCTCGGGCGTACAAAGATTGCCTTATTCTTCACTTTGAGTTCAAAAGATTCAGAGAATTTTATTCAAATTTGTTAAAATAAGTTTGTTTTTAACCGCCAGGAAACTTTAGGAAGTTCATAAAAGGTTCTAAATTATAGATTCAAGATTCAAGATTCAAGATTTTATTTGACCAATCAGGGGCCCTCAAAGGGGCAATGACATTACAACATAAATTGATTTTGACAATAAATGACTAATTGTATAAAGGTTATATATATATGTGTGTGTTTTAACTGAACAATGGTATCATGACTCATGTGTATAATGCAATACAAGTATTATAGAAAATAATATATAGATATATATATTTATTTTAATTATAATATAGAGTTTGACTCCAGCAGAAAAAGACTTAATTTGTTTAATATGATTGGATCTTCACAATTAAATGTCCAATATATCTGTGACGGATGAGAACCGACTATTTTCCGTATTTTAAATACATGCTGTAAAAACAAGGCAATGCAAGGCAAGGGGGATTTAAAATGTCACCTGACTTATATTTCATTTGCATACATGAATATTAATTAGGCAAAGCACTATTCATTTCTGGATATGACGATTTCGGCTATATCCGGGAGATGAACATGAAAGTGGTGATACAATGAACATGAAATGATGATGAAGCGGAGGAAATGGGGAAACAAGGCCAATCGGGTAGGAGAGTTTTGACTGCCTTTGGAAAGGGAGTGATGGGTAGGGA
The DNA here is from genome assembly GCA_963971305.1 of Arcuatula senhousia. Classification (NCBI taxonomy): domain Eukaryota; kingdom Metazoa; phylum Mollusca; class Bivalvia; order Mytilida; family Mytilidae; genus Arcuatula; species Arcuatula senhousia. Next base: position 5,612,374 of record OZ020313.1, read on the forward strand.
CGGGAATTAGCCTCCTGCATGGGGATCCTATGGGTCCTACTCTTACCGAAACCTGCAGCAGGGTTCTTTAACGTGCGAAGAACACGGTGCACCACTATGGTTTGCGGTCAGGTTTTCCGCATTATCGTCTGACGACCCCACATCTCTCGATGTCAGGGCTGCCCCATTCAACCACCTGGGGCGCACATCCCAGTCTCGCTTTGTTGGCAAAGCAGCCTGACCCAATGTCAGGCTTCTGAGCGCTCTTTAGTGGACTTTTACCGACAAGCTTAGCGCTGCTGCGGGCCTATTCGCCACCCGGAACCCGCACGGGTTCAGCTAGTCCGATGTGTCTGTCTTCTGTCACTGTGGACCCCAACTAGTGTGTTATTGGTTCCATGGCCAACCAGGACCTTTAACATGGCATAGTACCTACAGGCATAAGAAAGCCAATTCTAAATATGGCATTTATATTTAGATAATAGTCGACATCCGCTAATTCTAATGCTCGTTTCAGTGATAGCGGGGCATCTTACCCGTCGTTAGGGATTTCACAAAACATTTTACACCAATCCGTTTCAGCCATGAGGCTATCAGAATCGGGTAGATAATCCTGGTACCTTTCGTAGACTTCTTTAAAGAGACTTTCAGAGATTCTCTATTTGTGGCAAGGTTTTTTTTAAAGGCCTAGAACGATGGAAACTGTCGGCAAATCTTCCTTTAAGCTCACCTATCGTATGATCAACAAATCAAGAGTGGGTGAGTGAGTGAGTTGGTGTTTTACGCCCTTTCAACACTATGCCAACCTTAAAATATCTTTGTTTCTCCTCCCCCGACTGGGGTTTTGTGGGTATGGGTAGGTAGTTAGGTAGCAAAAATATTTTATTTTTTTCTTGTTTGAAATTGTTTTAATGCCTAAATATTTTATGCTTGCAGTAAACAAAATTGATCATATATGTATAGAAGAGGCTTCAGCCAAGACACTAACTTCAATAGACGTCCCTAATTTAAAGACTCCCTTGCACTGTTTGATACTAGTTTCAGATGGTGTTTAAAGTAAAATACCTGTGTTGCATACCTTCAATGTCTCTGGAATTTTGAACCTGTAATTTTTATATAGTTTTTGAATACAAGTAAAGTTTTCATGAAATGAAGTTACATTGTAATTCCTGTTTTACCTGCAGTTAAGTGATTAATTCCAAAATGAAGACTAGAACATTTCTCAGTGACTAGTACTAGACAAATGAACATAACAAATTTAAAATACCCATTGGAAGAAAACAAAATCACGTTGTTCATTGTCACTCTATTTAAGTCTTTAAAGAACAAACAAATTCATATAAATCATTTTTTCAACTTTATCTGTGACAAGTAAGCAAAACACATGTCTATCATATTCAGTCATTTGATAGGATTCCTTTTTGGTATTTCCTTATTCAAATTTATAAATGCATCAATCACAAACTGGAAAAACAATCCAGTACTTTGTTATTAATGCTGGGTCGATCTTCTGGGCACCAGATGTTCCACAGTGGGCACAAATGTCTTGTCTACCCAGAGCAGAAGCATAATAGGAGTACTCAACTGGCATTTGGCAGGTCATCTGAAGTCGTAGTGAAACAATACATTCTAAAGCATCACTTACAATTTAACAGTTGAATTTTAAATATATTAATTCATTAAAACCTGCAATTAAAATAATTCAGTTTGATTGGTTCTGTGTATTAGTGGTAATTTTTCTTTTCACTAATTTATATCTGCTAAACTTTATATATATATGCTTTGCAGTGAAATTTAATACTAAATCTTGAGATGCCAAATGTTTAAGATTGAAAGTTTTATAAATTAGTGTATAAACTCTATTGAATGAATATTTTAGAACTTCTTTTTAATATGAATTAATACTATCTCATGTACCTCTGACAGTGTTGGTTTTATTTCTGACATTTCGAAATATACATAGTACATACATGAAGGAAATAAAAGCATAGAATCCCGTATTGAAAAAAAATGAGAATAAAATATATAGATCCTTAGGGGTAATTAAGGATCCACAAATGTAATCATGCTTTTCCATCAGACGAGTGAAGGCTCTTGAATCTCCCATTGACAGGATTCGCTTACTGTTCACACATCTTGGATTGTTACACTCAAAACAATTCACATATACGCCATTAAAAATTTCTATTCTGACAGATTTAAAGCATGACATTTGAAAAACAAAAAATAAAATTTATAGCAGGGGACTTTTTTTGTGAAACTTGGATTGGCCATATGTAACCTTCGGAATCTTCAATGGATTTGGGAAAAAAGTTCGGAATTTCAGGAAAAAATTATATATGTCTGACGCGCATATTTTTTAAGGAGCGAGCATTGAAATAAATATAACAACAAAGTTCCAGACAATAACAGAAGTTAACTTCTACTTACTAAAACATGTGGTTATTAACTTAAACCTTTGATATGAGTTCTCACAAGCTTTAACGTTAACTTAAACTCATATATAACAAACAAATAAGTGTGAAGTGGATGCCTCCCTCTTGTATTAAAGTTTAAATTCAAGTACATTTGGCACTGAGAGTGAATACAAACCTCTTTGGAATGGATGTGATGGTGCTGTCATGAGATGCACGCTCAACAATCTTATGGTAGTTGCCATCCATGTACCATAGACAGTTCACAGTTATAGACACATTTCACTTCATCCTGGGCCATACTGTTTGGAAAACATCAATTGTAGTTAGTTAAATGTTTACACACTTTGTTGTGGAGTTGTTATATCGATCAATGGGGTGTTTTTATCGCCTCTGGTATTTTGGTTCATCAGGACTACAGACTGGTCGTAGACTTATTACCAACTAATTTACATGTATCAGGTTTATCAGAGTCAATGTGACCGGTACAGTTTAAAAACTTTATCCCAGGGTTAAACTCCAATGCCGTATTTAAAGGTCTGTCGTTCTCAATTGAGAACGAATCGCCGTTCTCGGAGGTGAACAATTGGGTTGTAAAGTTGCCTTTATGAAGGGCATAATTGGGCTCATCGTCAACATCTGTGTCGCCTTTGGCCTCATCTGCTGTTTCAGCAATTGTTAGTTTGAGGCTGATCTTTATGATGTTTTTACTAACGATATTTTTCATAATATTGTTGTTACTAACAACTTTTGCCGACATGCAAATCGTGTGGCTCACCATTTGCAAACTTTTATTCGATCGTTGTTGGTCCTATCGTATGTTTTGAAGCATTCCGAAAATAAAAATCTAAATCTATTAAGCGCTTTAATCCAAAATCACAAGTTTCTTAAAGCGTTTTCATGTACTGGACTCCAAAAAAGATCTAGCCAATACTCAAAAAAGCAATAGAAAAAAAATTGAACCGCAGCGGTCAATAAAATTTTTCGGGTCGCGGCAATTTTTCCGAGTCGGTAGGGGAAGGGGAAACAAACATTTTTTCTTATTTTTGGCCCTATAAAGATTATTTAAGGGAGTACGAGCGTCAGAAATTGAAGACTTTCGGGATTCCCTGCATTTATCCATTCAAATGCATTAAAAAATTTCCAACATGTTTTCCTAATATTTATTCCGCACCATTTAGAGAAGGTCCTAATAAACACCTTGTCAAAATTTCAACCAAAACTAATTATATTTTCTGTGCTAAAACAGAAGAAGAGTTTTCAATGTATTTCCTATGAAAAATCCAGAGAAATTTTTTCCCCGCCATATCTTTGGGTGCTTACAATGTATTTCTTAAAAACGGCTCCATGTTTTTGAAAACTTTTTTCATAAAGTCCAGCTATTTTTAGCTATTCTTTCAAAATTTCTATTTTAAATTACTTTTAATTACAAAAAAATCTCAGGCACGTACTCCCTTAAGAGGGATGAAAATGAAATAAAGGTAATAACAAAATTACCGAACTTGGAGGATCAATTGCAATGTCCAAGAGAAAAGGCAAAGCATGGAAGACACACCGGAAGAGTAATAGATCGCAATGGTCCTGACTTGGTACAGGCATTTCAAATGAAATGGTGGATTAAACCTGGCCTCTTCCAAAAGGATGATAAAATGAACATGAAATGATGATGATAAATGAAATATGGGAGTGGGGTGGGAAACAACAACAAATCGAGAATAAGCATGTATCCTATAATAATCAGGCACGGAATCGTCCTAGGATCTAGCGTTAGCCGGACTCTAATTTCGTTAATTTATTCTACGTTTTGTCAATTCCGCACCAGTACTTTCGGCTACATGTATCGCAATTGCTTTTGCACACATACTCATAACATAAATATCTACCTACCTTTAAGAATTAATAACATTCTAACAGGTTTAAGGATCTATAAATGCATGGTTCATTACACATTTAGCGTACGTTTTGTGATGCAAGGGTTTATGGCTTCATGTTACTAAAACTATGATGTGCAATCTCCAATGCAGTAATGAAACCACTCTTTAATTTCCAATCATTTTATGAATGTTATGAATGATCTTTAAAATAAGTTGTTTTTTTCTTTCTGATCTTACAGTCCGTGCGGGGTCTGGATGGCGAAAAGGCCCGCAGCAGAGCCTAACTTGTCGTATGAGGAGACTAAAGGTCTTCGGAGTCGGACGTCGGGTCAGTGCTCAGCCCTGACAGCGACCAAGTGTGTACCCTAGGTGGCTGAACAGGGTGGCTCCCGTCCGTGGGGGCTGTCAGGTCTAAAATACGGAAACCCTGACCGCTGACCATAGTCGGTGAACGTGTGTGGAGAATGCCACGCTCCGTGCACGAAAAGACCCCTTTTTGGACTGCCGAGAAGTGCGCCACATAGGCTAAATTTTCCGCCTCTACCCATTTCTCCCTTTTCCCGTTCAAAATTTACTGTTCCTTTGTTTCCCACCCCAGCCCCATTTTTCATATATCATCATCATTTCATGTTAATTTTATCATCCTTTTCATGTTCATCGCCTTCGTTGCCTTTAAATAACCTATACTGTGGATTCATTATTATTCGTGGTTTATCAATTTTCGTGGATGGCCTTGACCCACGAATTTCAAAACCCAACGAACAGAACCACGAAATTAAGAATCAATGAACTGCTAATTTTTCATCACACCACGAAAATTAGTATCCACTAAAATAAATGAATACATAGTATATCGTTGCAAGGGCGTAAAACACCAAGTCACTCACTCATTCTTATCTAACATCTGCAGTGAATCAATTATTGTACTCTTTTTTGCCATGGTTCTAGTCTCGCACAACTTTAGTATTAAGGATTTTGAGATTGCCGCAGCAATTATATTTTTATTGCTTACTACAATTTCATCTTCATTGTCACCGACCGGAAAATATCTCTGTTATAGCAGCTCTCTTCGAACTACCCTTCTCTGGACTGATTGATATTGTCAAACAATGTTCGATATACATTTACGTTTTCGCACTAGGTTAATTACTGAATTAGGAGAATGGGCTCTACAATGCGGGTATTCTACTACAGATTGCAATTCTTCGATACGGGCACTAACACCAGATTTTACCCACGACATTACTCTGGCCCAGTCATACCCCTGACCTCTAAATTTGTTAAATCCAAACCACATTTCTCCATACATTCATTTAAGAAGAACCGCTGTAATAGAATCGGCATCTACTCTGTCTAAAGATACAAAAATAGGGCACCTAATGGGACATTAAAATTGATACCATGCCACGATATAATATCAATAGTTCATAAAATTTGATTTTTCAAAGTGGCCAATCTTTAAAACTATTTTTCAGATCATGCTGGAAACTACACTTGACCTGTATTTTATTGTAATTAAACAGCTGTGCAAAATATCATTAAAATTCCTTGAAGCGTTTTGAAGTTATCAGTTGGAAACTAAAAAAATCATGAAATTTGATTTTTCAAAGTGACCAATCTCAAAAATTGTGTTTTTGGATCATGTTTGAAATCGAACTTTCCCTGTATTTTATTTAGCTTAAGAGCTGCGCAAAGTATAATTCGAATTCCTTGACGCGTTTTCAAGTAACTGGTCGCAAAACTTCGGGGACGGACGGAGAGACACCGAAAAAACTGAAGGTATAACATAATATCTCGCCACTTTGTATGGCGGGGTATAAAAAACAATTAACTCCTCGTTGACATTGCTATTTCAATCGCAATATTTATTACAAACGGCAAAAAGGCCTGCAGCAGCTCAAAGCTTGTTGGAAAAAGTCCCCTAAAGAGCATTTCAGAAACCTAAAATGTGGTCAAGCCTAGTCCACAAAGCGACTAGGTTGTGTGCCCCAGATGGTTGGCTGGAACCGCCCCGTTAAAATGAATAACGAAATAGTCAGACTATAACTCAGAAAACTTGGCCGCAAACCGAGGTGGCGCATCATGTTGGGAAAAATGACACGTTCGTCGGATGTAAAAAAACCTTGCAAGAGTAATACCGGTAGTTTCATCATGCAGGATGCTACATTTCCTGCCACTACCAATCACGCAGGAAGCTACACTTCCCGCCACTACCCATCATCCCTTTTCGTCCCGTGCGGGACCAGATTGGCCAAAAGGCCTGCAGCAGAGCCTAGCTTGTCGTAAGAGGCGGCTAAAGGTCTTGGGATTCTGACCTCGAGTCCGTGCTCAGCCAACAGAGCCACAAAGTGTGTACCCTTATTGACTGAATAGGGTGGCCCTTGTCCGCGGGGGATGTCAGGTCTATAATACGGAAACCCCGACAGCTTACCATAGTGGGCCAACGTGTGTGGAGTGTGTCATGCACGTAAAAGACATCTTTGTGTACTGCCGAGTAGTGCACCACTTAGGTTTAATTTTCTGCTCTACCCACCTCTCCCC
>OZ020313.1:5619281-5747096 GCA_963971305.1 Arcuatula senhousia
CCTCTCCCGTTAGCCAGACCTTTTGTATATCTGTTGTACCCTGTTCACTGCGGGGAGGTGGGAGTAGGATTCCCAAGGAGTAGGATTTTGAACAGAATTTCGTTATATCGAACATGTGTACATCAAGGCGTGAGATTGAGCTGAATAATGAATTCATACAAAAGTTAATCATTATTTGTCTTGATTGTGTTATAGTTCTCTTGTGCACTCGGGGAACTAGCAAATGGTGTATTTAAGTAAAAGTCTATAAACTGAAAAACCAAATTATTATTAAAAATTAACTATCACAATATAACAAAGGTACAACACATAAAATAGAAAACTCTCTCGGATTTCCGAACCATCCGTGCGGGTTCCGGTCGGCGAATAGGCCCGCAGCAGCGCTTAGCTTGTCGGTAAATGTCCACTAAAGAGCGCTCAAAAACCTGACATCGGGTCAAGCCGCTTTGCCCACAAAGCGAATGGGATGTGTGCCCCAGGTGGTTGAATGGGGCAGCCCTGACATCGAGAGATGCGGGGTCGTAAGGCGATAAAGCGGAAAACCTGACCGCAAACCATAATGGTGCACCGTGTTGGGAAAAATGTCACGTTCCTTGCACGTTAAAGGACCCTGCTGCAGGTCTAGGTAAGAGTAGGACCCGTAGGATCCCCATGCAGGAGGCTAAATTGCCCGTCCCTACCCATCACTCCTTTTTTCAGTGGCAACTCTCCTTCCCGATTGGCCTTGTGTCTCCATTTCCTCCTCTTCATCATCATTTCATGCTCATTGTATCTCCACTTTCATCTCCCGGATATAGCCGAAATCGTGCTGCTTGGGAGTAAAGCAATATATAACTAACGGATTTCCGAACTGCCTTCCTTACAAAAAAGTGTGCGCTTATAAAGAATCGTAGAAGATTGAGCTAATTAAATTAAACATGGACACTAATCAATCAAAGTCACGAATACTCAATTTACACTAATTTCACTAAGAAGTCTGACATCTGAACAGTTTCTTAATTTCTTGATCTGTTTAGAAAAGTTGATAAAGAAATGAAAGATAAAAAACAAAGGAAAATTTACACAAAAAAACTACTTAATAATTAATTGTCCAATAATTCATGGTACGACAAATTGGTCAATTATATGATTTTTCCCCATGCAATTACTATTTTCATTTCATTGGTCTTTGATATTTCATTTCATCCTCGGACACCCGGGGTTCTTCTTTCGTTAACTCATTTCGGTCATTACAGTAACACATAAAATTCCAGCTTTCTTTTTTCTTATTAAATTTTAAACATGTTTCTCTTTTAAATTCCACTGTGCTAAATTCTATTATGTTTAAAACATGTAAAACGCACAAACAAAAATCATACGAAATGACCAAGGGATGATGAACAACTAAGCGAGAGAATAATCTCTTGGTATCCAAAACTAATTGCATTTGTCAATATTTTGAATAATGAACTTTAACTTATTTCATTATTTATTATTCAAATAAAAAATGAATAATGAACCAAGTCATTATTTATTATTGAAAAATGAATAATGAACTTACTCCAGCTCGGTATAGTTTTCATATGTCCATATGTATTTTGTTTTTTTTATTACAGATTTTACACCTTACATATTTTCTTACTCTAGTTTTCTTAGTTTTTGACAGTTTTTTGGGGAACATTTGTTTGTTGGTATTCGCTGTTGGTTTATGCTGTTTAGTGATCATTTTGTTTGACCATATTTGCGGCATGTTCTTTTTTGTTGGCGAACCTTTCGACAGGCGCATCATCGTTGACGGAACTTACATGTTCTACTCCGTTGGCTGGCATTTCGACATGCTCATCTTCGTTGACGAAACTTACACCTTCTTCGTTGGCGGCTTTCTCGACATGTTCATCTTCGTTGGCGGAACTTAAATATTCTTCATCGTTGGCGGCCCTTTCGACATGTTCTTCTTCGCTGGGGACCCTTTCATTTTTGTTGATGGAACTTACATGTTCTTCTTCGTTTGCGTCCCGTGCGGGGCAAGGGTGGCGAATAGTCCCGCAGCAGAGCTTAGCTTGTCGTAAGAGACGACTCGGGGTCTTGGGATTCTGATCTTGGGTCAGTGCTCAGCCCACAGAGCGACCAAGTGTGTACCCTAGGTGGCTGAATAGGGTGGCCCTCGTTCGCGAGGGTTGTCCGGTCTATAATACGGAAATCCTGACCGCCGACCATAGTGGGCCAACGTGTGTGGAGAGTGCCACGCTTCATGCACGTAAAATACCCCTTTGTGGACCGCCAAGTAGTGCACCACATAGGCTAAATTTCCCACCCCTACCCACCTCTCCCCTTTTCCTGTGGACGTCAAAATTTACTGTTCCTTTGTGTCACACCCCATCCCATATTTCATTTATCATCATCATCATTTCATGTTCATTTTATCACCCTTATCATGTTCTCTGACTGCCAATAACCCATATACATTGTAGCGTTGCACGGATGTAAAACACCAACTCACTCACTCGTTGGTGGAAGATACATGTTCATCTTCGTTGGCGGAACTTTCGTCTCATGTCTTCATAACTTACAAAATAAACAAATCGATAGTCTCGAGCTTTAGAAATATTTGGCATTACCATGATTATTAGGATAGCCCTCGTCCGCGGGGGTTGTCAGGTCTATAATACGGAAAGCCTGACCGCCGACCATAGTGGGCCAACGTGTTTTGAGAATGCCACGCTTCATGCACGTAAAAGACCCCTTTGTGGACCGCCAAGTAGTGCACCACATAGGCTAAATTTTCCGCCCTCTACCCACTTCTCCCCTTTTCCTGTGTAGTGCGGTGACCACAAGAAGAAAAGTTTGATTTTAATGTCCCTACCTGACACACGGCTATATTTGATATCAATCGAAAGGGGAATATGTGTTCTTTCAGAAAACTCCTGTCGTAAAAATGGGAAGTGGTCACGATTTTTTAAAAATGGGATAAAAGTTGATTTCAGAAATTCGTGAAAATTCTTAAAAATTTAGATTTTACCCTCTTATTTTATCTTTTGTCTGCAAAATGATACCAATAGAAATATGTTTGTAATATCTAGTTATTAAGTAATCATTATCAACAAAATTTTGAAATTTTCATAGAAAGGAGGTAAGCAGAGACGCAAAATTCGAAGGAACCATTAAAAACCGACTTTTTGACTCAAATTGTACATTGGCTATTTGTGTTTTAAGTCAGTCGTTAAGTTTTTAATGTTTCATAACATTCGACTAATATATCAGTTTTTTGTGTACTCAAATTTGTCATATCTATAAAACAATAAGTGCAAAATGATATCACCAAAAATGAAGAAACGTACGTATTGGAACCTAACCTTGTTGAACACCGTTTTTTTTTATGTACAACTATTTATGTTGTAATCTAGTAATTTTAAATTACAGCCAAATGTGGAATAAAGGATTATATCCACAACAACATTTATATTTGTAAACTGTGGTGGATTGTTATTGATTTCATGCCATATGCATCAGACATGCAATTTTTGGACAACATTTAGCCCAATATTGTCCGCGATCAGGCTTTTATTTCATTTTATGACCTGACTACCCTCAGTAGTTTCCTTACAAAGGATATTACCCTATCCGCAATCTGGGAACGCGCCGGGTAGGTCTATGGACAGACCTTCTGAAAAAAAATGTTCAGATGTCCCGGTTATATATACATAACAAAACACACACTATTACCTTAACAACCTAATCTCAAATGAACTGAATAACAATGAAATTAAGTGCTCAGGCTGCATGGTCCGCATCTTCCTCTTCAATAAGATGTATGTTGACGTTTTTTGTAAATAGCATCGCCTTAACAAGGACAGGGGTCAGTAAAAGAGAGGTTTTGTTCAAAACACATGCAGCCTTTTGAGCAAACTAGTTTGCCTTTACATGTGCAAACTAGATCTTGTAAAAAATCACAGATGTCATATGACCTTCAAACCGTACAAGCTGTAAAACATTTTGGTTACACCATCCATGCATAAGAATTGACTTTGGAAGACGCTTAGCAATGGGTGATGTTAACCAAGTACCAGTTTGAAAGCATGCTCGTAATGCGTATTGCCGAAATGTAGACTCGCACAGTGGTAGTTTTGCAATGCTTGTGGCTTTACCAGTTGCTTAATTTCCAGTGAATCTTCAAAATCTGACAAACCGAAAGAAGACAGAATACTTAATTCATCTGCATTGTCTTTGAGAGTTTTATATGCTGCTTTTTACCAATACCAAACATTGATGACGTTGAATCACATCCGGTAATTGAATGTACAACAAGAAGTCATTATTCAGTAATGAACAGATTTCGTGAAATGGAATATATCGACGTCCATCTGGGTCCAGACACAGTTGTTGTTTCAAACAAAAGTTCTTTTGTATTTCAAAGCGACAAAAAGTAATAAATGCAGAGTAACAAAAGATTATTATCATGAGACTTTACAATTATCCTTCCTTAGAACTGTTACGATTCGTATTTCAAATCAGCATCAAGAACATGTAGAGTGATTTGTGTATCAGCTTCTTCTTGGATGCTGAACAGACATGCACAATCAACAACACCACTGACTGAAATCTGTTTTACAATTTGGGGATCGTCAAATAAATCAGCCATAGAAAGAACATTGCCTTCTTCAATGACGTTTTCTTTGTTTTGAAAAAATAAATTTTCCTAGAAAACCCAGCAAAGATTGTTTATTCTGGTTAAAAGCATGACATTTCTCCCATTCAGGAATCGATCGCTCCTCAATTACCTGAAACATTTTGATTGCTCAGTATTTGATCGTCTCTCTCTTTCATGTGATTTGATTGAAAGTTGGAAGTCATACAGGTCTGTCATACACGTATTTGATTGAAGATGTTTTTTTAAAGCAACCAACTTGAGACTGAACAAAGTCATGACCAAGATTCCCAAATGTTTTAAAACGCCTAAACTTATCTGCTTAAACATGGGCAATACCATTTCTTACAAGTATTGTTTATAATTTGTCAAATGATGGAAGGAATGCGACAGTGTGGGCTTCAGCTCCAAGTTGATGACAGACATCTGCTTTACAAGTCTTTCTCATTGTTTCATCAGTATGAAAAATAGACGTTGGGATAGGACCACTGGGAATAGACAAAACACGCTCTACTGTAACATCTTTGCGCGTATTTGCCAACACTAAGGCAAGACGGAATAATAATTCAGGGTTAATAACTTAATATGAACATTGAGGATGTCAAAATACCTACATTTTAACTTGCTTTCATCATGAGATCGCCAAAGTTGACAACTTAGAGCGGGGGATTGTGTCATAAAAGCTAATGTTGGACTCCATTTCAAGTTTGAAAAGAAAAGGTGTTCTTTTCCTCACCATCAAGTCGTTGTTTATAGCAGAAATAAGCTTTTGAAAGGTGGTTTCGTGGTGCTGATCTTCATGATATGTGGGATTTGGGATTGGATTACCTTCCTTTTCAACATATACTTGGTGATGCAGGCTGAATGATACACTCGAAGATTCTGATAATTTTCATTGGAAAGAATTTGAGGGAAATAGTTACATTATCTGAGTTGGTTTCTGCTACAAACATTAAAGCCCAACTCCGTAACCGCTCAACTTATTGAAGCTTGTGCAGTTTTGTGTCTTTTTGAAATATTTTTTGTGACCAAACATGCAAGTATTTGAATCAAACGACTGAAAAACTGAACGCGTCAACACACCTTGTTTGGACGAAGATGGGTTGACTTGGGCTTGAAGTAAGCCTGAAAGTAAAACATCACAGTTTTGCTTGCTCGTATAGCTCTTGGTTACAGAAAAGATGAAATGAAATGTGTAATGCATCAAACTCAGGACTGTCAAGTGAGATGAGGATAATTCTATGATTAACCATATCCTTTCTGTTTTTCATAGCAGATACAAATGTAGGCTTTCCTCTGTTAATTAGCTGACCTAATGATTCTTGGGTAGATAATTCAAATGACACAGTTTTCAGACTTAAATCGTTTTGGGCTCGGTGGGGCTTAGTTGTTGGATTGGGCATGTTAGACATGGTAAGGTTACAATAGAACAAATAAACAAAGTAAAATTAATGCTACTTTCTTACACAGTTCAACATGTAATAAAAGAGCAATATTGGCCCAAGCAACAAAAGTGGTCTTCGCCAAGTTGTCCTTAGACATTGCCGATATGGTAAAGTCAATATAACAATACATATATAGTAAAAACACTTCAGTAAACAAAGTAATATATCATAGCACTTTGATCCTGAACTTACATATTTACCTCACACACAAAAATCCGTCATAGTGATTAAATCTTGAAATATCCTATTTACCTCTATGTCAACACACACTATATCCATCCTAATATTTTTAATAGATTAAATGCATATATAATCATACTCAGGTTATTTTGTCCTTTTACTATAAGGTATTATTTTTTATGAAGAAAATTTATTTTAAAAGCAATGTTCAAGTTTAAAAAAAATAATTAATTTTGATTTTCTAAAAAAAAATGCATTTTTGTAATTTGCCATTTTTAGCCTAAAAAAAGTTTTATCTATGACTTATTATTATTTTTCTTGAATCTCCTTATCGTGATCTAGTGTGTCCAAAAAGAATTGTCCCAATTTAGAAAGACCATTTGAAATTATACACGAAAAGAAAATGCGTGTTAAGATAACGGAAATTAGGGTTTTCCCCGAAAAACGCAATTTTCATAGGGTTCTGACCATACGAATTTCTTACGACAGGGCTAAAAATGAAGCAGAGATACAGATTAGTCGTTGCAAACAAAAGTTAGCCGTGTGTCACATGGGGACATTAAACTCGAAATTTAGAGGCCTTTTCTTTACTTGGTCACCGCACTAGTGGTTCTTCAACAAAATTTACCGTCCCTGTGTTCCCACCCCATCCCATATTTCATTTATGATCATCATTTCATGTTTATTGTATCATCCTTTTCATGTTCATCGCCTGTAAATAACCTATATAGCGTTGCAAGGGCGTTAAACACCAACTCACTCACTCACTCACTCACTACAGCTTCTATGATTTTGGCTTTCTACTTTTTGGGAACAAATACTTCCCAAAATGCCATGGGTTTATGGAGCAGTTTGTTAGTTAGCTGTTATTTATTTACCCCAAAACATGTTCAGCACGAATTCACCTACATCAAACGGTGAACATGAAAGGGGAAATACAATTAAAAATGAAAAAATGTTGAAATGGAGGAAATTTGGACACTAGGCCAACCAGCAATAAGGTTATTTACGGAAAGAAAGGAATTGGTATGATCGGGCAATAAAGTCTCTTAAATGGGGTCAGATCTAGATGAGTCCTTTTGTCGCGGCTAAAAGCAGGGTTAGTTAAAGTGAGAGAAACAACTATGAAAAAGTTTATATTTGGAAGACCGAAATTAACGTTAATTAATGTTAATCTTTTTACAGTCAGAAATAAGAATGAATTGCGCACATGTTGCAAATTTAGATATGTATTCAAACAGGATTTTCTTAAACTGTGTAATGAAAATAAAAATGGCTTTCAATAAATGAAAATTTATATGTAATTAAAAAAACTAAGAAAGCTTATTTCCACATGGTTCAGTCGTGTCAGTATCAGAAATAATTTTATTATTTGTTTTTACAGTTTATTTGTTTCTATGACTTTTTTACTTGAAATGTTTCATTCGAGTAATACTATAGAGTTAACTCTCTTCTGTCAGTATCATATTGTTTGAAAAATGTGTTTTTTTCGTCAACTGCTGTAATTGTATACCATTGACGGGTTTTCTTCATTAATAAATTGTTCTGATCTGTTCTGTGTTATTAATTGTCTTTTTTTCTATATTTAAATCGTCATTCCTTCATTTACATCACAAAAATATCCAACTTCATTGTATACTATGTGGCAGAATAGGTAGGCCACGTCTTTGGGTTTCAAGTCTATAATATGAAGCATATTTTTTATCATAGTATCATCCTTTTCATGTTCATCGCCTTTATATAAATTATATAGTGTTGCAAAGGTGTAAATCACCATCTCACTTCTATTGATTAAATCCATAGTCATCAATGTATGGAAGGTGCGCTGCGTAAAAGCGATTGAGAAGTACACCCGCTATAATTGATTAGTGCTTTTATGGTGGCTTGTGGGTAAATCAGACGAAAAAGACACCCGAAATTGGGAATTTACATCTAAAATGCCAGAAATATGCCTAATAGTAATGTTTTTTTAACTGGAAACTATTATTAAGGCATTTATGTTACTGATGACTTAAAATTGACTTTAATTTAGTTCTTGAAAATACAAATTAAATACTTTTATACATAAATATTCCGAAAATCACGTATATAAAACATCATAAGTATTTAAAACATTATTTTTTATCCTAAAGATAAGCTACCTAAATAACAATATGTTGAAGGGTAGAGAGTCGTTTTATTGTGCCCTTTAATGATAAAACACGACATCGGTGCACAAGTTGTGAAGTACATATGCGAAAGTTTTTTAGTACATCCGCACAAGTTGAATTGTACATCTTTTAACGATTGGCGAAAGTTGAGATGTGCAAATGCGACAGTTGAGCTGTACAACTGCTTTAGTTGAGAAGTACAACGAAGAGTTGAAATTACCATTTATACATTTATACATAAATATTCCGAAAATCACGTATATAAAACATCATAAGTATTTAAAACATTATTTTTTATCCTAAAGATAAGCTACCTAAATAACAATATGTTGAAGGGTAGAGAGTCGTTTTATTGTGCCCTTTAATGATAAAACACGACATCGGTGCACAAGTTGTGAAGTACATATGCGAAAGTTTTTTAGTACATCCGCACAAGTTGAATTGTACATCTTTTAACGATTGGCGAAAGTTGAGATGTGCAAATGCGACAGTTGAGCTGTACAACTGCTTTAGTTGAGAAGTACAACGAAGAGTTGAAATTACCAATCTAGGTAGATATTATTTTTTGCTTTACCTCGTTACGATTTAAGTCACATTGGTGGATTTTCAATTTCTCACGGTTCAGTTTTGTAAGTGTGTTTTGTTTTCTTTATATCCGATTATGTTTGCTAGATTCGTCTTAATTTGATCTTTCTGAGTTACCCATTTTTACATCTGCAAATGCGACTTTTTGTTTTAATAATAATATTTCCAGACGAAATCGATATGCAATTTAAAAAAAAAAAAAAAAAAACTGTCCATACATCATTAGCTTTTTCATGTTTGGACCATATGGTTTGATCATTGATCAAATAAAAGGGAGTCGGCGGTAAAGTTGTTAACGTGTCGGGCTACTAACACTGAGTCTCGTGGTTCCATCCTCGTCTGAGGTGAAAATTTCATGAACCAATTTTCCGACTCTCTTCTCAACATCATTTGTGAGAGTGGTTTCGAGGAACGATGCCCAGTCCTTCGAAATGGGCAAAAAGATGTCCTTTTTTAATATGATGAGAGGAATATCTTATGCTCGCTTTTAAAGTTCTTTAAAACTTTAAAGTCTTTTCTTGTTTGTTCGTGCTTAATTGTTTTGTTATGTAATGACCGATTTTGCCTTCGCTCTTCTCGACTTTTGGCTTCGGACTGCACGATTGGTGTCTCTTGTCTTCTTGTATAGTTCGATAAGAGGAGGCTCAATTGTGCCGCTACAACGTTCACGCTCGCAAATTGCAAGACAAAATTTTGTAGCGATATATACGGTTTTCAAGTTACATGTATTTGTAAAATATAGTGATTTTAATGGTCCCAAAATGCGAAAATTGTCATTTTATGCCACCCGCGACGCCATGTCGGGGGCTCTAGGTTTTACTTATGCCCGTACGTCCGTACGTACCGGTATATGTATAATTCCGCAAAGCGTTTCTAAGAAACCGTAAATTGAAATGAGTTGGTACTTGGTAGGAAGGTTCAGTATGACAAACAATGCATCCTAAGCCATAAGCGACTCTCAGATCTGTAGGACTTTCAACTTTTTATTTGGGGCCAACGGGGGCATCTGCGTCCCATGGACACATTCTTTCTTTATCTTTTTTTTTTATCTCAAATCGTTGTCATTTTCAACAAAATTTCGAATTCATATATTCTAAGATGGAGTGTGACATGTGACCACGAAAAGCAAAAAGTGCAACAATATGTACAAATGTCATTAAATATGAATAAAATTTAGGCTAAACAGTTTTTTTATATTAAAAGTTTAGGAATACTTTTGAATTATTATCAAACTCTTCAATCAAACGTATATATACATGTAAATACATTTCTTTTATATTTCCAGGGAAATAATTCATACAAAAACTGGCAAATGATATGACTGATCAAATTTCGTGGATGAAGGCTACCCACGAAACCACAAAAATTGATACCCCACGAATAATAATGAAACCACAGTAATACATTGTTCAGAATAGTTTGCACTGCTATTATGCAGGATTTGATGTTTTTTTTCTTCAAAGCAGAATTTTTCATGAATTTTTATTTATTTCTTAATTTTATATTCCATCTGGCGGCCATCTTGAAAATGGTCGCCATTTTGACTTTTAGTATTGGGTCCATAGCTAATATTGTTTAGTATGCATTGTTCTACCACTATGCCAAATTTTATGCTTTTACCACCTTTTGAGCATTTTTTTTTTCACAAATCGACTGGACTAGTATGGATATGACCCTTTTAAAGAATACATCCGTAAGTAAATTTCTTGTTTAAGGTGATTGCCGATTTTTATTTAAATTAAGTATGTTTCGTGTTCAAATATGTATAAACAAAGTACACTGTTGCACTGATAAACTTTAGCTTATGTACTATTCAACATGTGCTTGTGTACTATTCAACTAGTGCACTCTCAAAAAAGTTGTACTTCACAACTATAACATGAAATATTTTACTTGCTTTGAAAGATAGATTTGTAGCATTGCTTAATACCTTTATTTCATCTATTTTATTATATGTTTATTGAGGAAATTGTTTAAAGTATACAATATATACATGTTTTATTTTGTTTGTTAGCCCATTTTCATGCAGCGGCTACTTTATTTAAAAAAAATAACAAAACGTTCGACTTTTTTATTCTTACTTGACGGCCATTGATTTTAGTTAAAAACGAATATCATTTCATAGGACAATGTAAAGTATATTAAAAAAAAGTGCCAATTGAATTCAAAGGAATGACTGATTACACGTCTTTTTTATGGAAAAAGCCAAAAAATATGCAGACGGTTTTCTAGGTTGCACAAGTCAACTATGACGTATGTACTTCTCAATCGTTTTTACACAGCGCACCTTCCATACATTGGTCATATGCTATGTATGTCTCTTAGTGAAGAAAATGACACTAAACGACAGTTCCACAACACCAATGTTATAGTCGTACACGAAAGATAGCAAAATATTTTGTAAGATATGCTCGAGTGCAGAGCAATGCAAAAGCAGTTTTTCAATATCTTCGAGCTCACCAGATTCTCTAAAACGCTTTGCGCTGACAAATAAATTTCATCAACAAAGCCATCCCCGTTCCCAATTAAATGGTCTGTCGCTAAGGCGATTAAGTGAGTTGGTTTAAGATACAAATTGCACACAGATTACATAAAAAAAAATATATAAAAAGTCAAATCGTGTTACGCATATTGTAACACGAGAAATGAGTCCGATGTCTTTGGTGTCTGTCATCCCAAGTAGGACCCGGGTGCCGAATAAGCCCACAGAATAGCTAAACAGGGTCCCCTGCACTACACGTCCTATCAATCAGGGTTCCTAATAGCTACATAACGTAGCTCCTGTTTCATCTTTTTTGTGTGTGCTTGACACGGGTGGCGAATAGGCCCGCAGAAGTGCCTTTCTCCTGTTGTATGAGGTTACTTAGGGTCTTCGAATTCTGACATAAAACTTCTCTGCCAACAGAGCAAGTGTTTACCCTAGGTGGCTGAATGTGGCCTACGTCCGCTGGGTTGTCAGGTCTCTTATACATAAAGCCAGCTGGCACTGACAAAAGTTAGCCAACGTGTATGGAGAGTTCTCTTCACGTAAAAGATACCAAGCAATGCACCATATAGGCTATATTTTCCGCTCCTACCAACCTCATCCCGTCTTTTGATTTCCTTTGCTTTCCACCTACACTATTTCTCATTGTTTCATGTTCATTTGATCATCCTTCTTATGTAAATTTTCTTTATATAATCTATAATAAAGTATAGAGTGTTGCAAGGGCGTATAACACTAGCTGCAATAATGCAGCTACTTTGACATCTTTTTGATAAGGCATCGCGAGTAAGCGAGTATTGGAGGGTTTTATTATTAATATAGTATTAACTAGTATAACACCAATTCTCTTACTTGATGTCTATCTTTATAAGTTCATTTTCTTTCATCTGAATATGAATTTTCCACTTAATTTTATTTCTTCATGTCTGTTCTATATACATGATATACGTGGCAAGATCTATATTCCGACAGTCCAATGATCCGACAGTTCAATAGTCCCACAGCTTAATAGTCCGACAGTCCACTAGTCTGACAGCTTAATAGTCCGACAGTCCGATAGTCCGACAAACATGACAAAATTATTAAATAAGAACAATTTTCATTAATTGATCACAGACATATTTAACTGCTGGTTGGTCTTTCCTCGATTTCTCACCAATATCGTGTCCAGACCTTTCTAGATCTCCTCTTACATGATCATGCCGACCCTGTTCACCCGTTAACAGGGTTCCGTTTGTCTACATTTAGCTTAATATTATGTCGGCTATTTGACTTTTGTGGTATGCTGGATAGATACCCCGATAAGTGCGAACCGGTCAAAGCGAGACGTTAATTATGGATGGATAATTTACATTGTAGAGCGAGTGAACAGGGGAGTAAAATTAGATATCATTGTATCAAAACATTTTTTTAAAAATCAAATAAAATCATTACATAAATCATCGCATCACATATAACAAGCATTCAAGAGGGTATTGCAAAACAATACATAGTCCCCTACCGGCCACATATTTCATTGTTCAAATGGTATACATTTTGTAATTCTGATAAAAATCAGTAAAAATAGCCATAGGTCCTATAAAAATTTGATGCGAGAACGAAATTTGAACTTAATCTGTAACTCATCATGATAGACTCGCATACCAAAAATTAATCCATTATTTACAAGCGTTTATTTTATTTGTGGTACAGTTTTGAATTTTGTTTTTGCATGTTTGTTCTTGTCGGGTGGCTGATGCAACTTTGAGAGTTGATTTGCCCACAGTTTAAGTGACCGGTAGTCGCCCATTGCTCGATGTTTTGCTATTGGTTCTGCATTGCAAATATAATGCGTACCATTCAAAGCGCATCCAGACTTTTTTCGTATTATAAATTGGTTACACTTGAAAGTTTAATTGAATGCTTCACAATGATTGATGAATCTACGAGCAGATCTTGGCGATCCATCCTTTCAACTTCAGAGATCTGATTATAGCAAAGATATTATATCATTTTGTCTTGAAACGCAATAACGATGATGAAAAAGGAAATAGCATTGCATTGTTCTGCATTGGTTTTCATTTCACCCCGGGCTAGCTGAGCATTTATATATAACAACATTAACATGACAGATGAGACAATAAATCATAACAGTCAGCGTCTTTGGTAAAGGTTATGGCTTTAGATATCAAAATGGAGAAAGTAAATGGATTTTATTCTTAATTGTAGTATACAAGTGAATTTTGACTCGTACATATGCATGACTGTTATAATGGTACATACGGGGATGTCAAAACGTAGGATCCCCATGCAGGAGGCTTAATTGCCTGTCCCTACCACCACTCCTTATTTCGGTGGAAGTAAAAACTTTCCTCCCCGATTGGCCTTGTGTGCTATTTATTCTACTTTATCATCATGAATGCTAATTGTATCACCCCATTTTATTTTCATCTCCCAGATATAACCAAAATCGCGGGAGTAAACCAATTACTAACTAAGTAACTACTTAATAATTCAAGATCTCTGGATAATACAGTTCCAGCCGTTGCATAACGTTTTTTATATATTTAGAAGAGGTCGAATCATGGCCTTGTATTAAAAAAGACGTTTTGTAAATATTGTTTAAACTAAAATTGTAGAGAACGGATTATGCAAACCACGGATGCAATAAATTGCCTAGATAACCGATAATTAAAGGTTTCCGCAAGGTAAACCATTACAACACCCCCCTAAAAATAAAAAGCTACGCCGAGCGCAGCATGATACGACCGCAACATGCTGAACCCTGTACGTTTGCAGCCCAATATGGATTGTCAAATGCTTTGGACACATGCAGCCCATGGTGGACTCACGAAGCTTTTTGATACATGCATTCTTGGGTGGACTTTCAATGCATATTTGAATTTGTTTATACATTTATACTTGGACCCCCAAAAAAGATGATTTTTTGGGCGTGGCCTGTCTTGGCTCCCTTAAGCAATGTTACGGTGCAATATGTATCAAAACCATTGACACATTTAGTTGACAGATTTTAATGAGGAATTCAATAAAACAAGAATTTTCAAAATCGAATGGATAATAAACATTTTACAAATGTTTTGTCAAAACACCCGTTTTAGCCCCTTTTGGCCCTTTTTTTTCTTAAGCAGTAGGGACCACCAACCCCAAATGCAATAAGAAACTTCCTTTAGTGGATATAATCATCATATTAAAACTTCATAACAATTTGCTGGCCCACTTCAATTAAATGTCTTGTGAAACCATTTGCCTTGACTGACTTAAAAATATGGAGTTTTTTGTCCTTAGACCCCTAATTTCTCAAAAATGCATTAAATGGATATAATCATCATATTAAAACTGCAAAACAATTGGTTGGCCAACTACAACTAAATGTTTTGTGTAAAACTATTTTCCCAAAGAAACTATTAAAATGACGTTTTTGGCCCTTTAACCCCTGGTTCCTCAAAAACGGCAAAAGATATTGTAAATCTGATTGAAAAATGCAGGCAGGGATTTTCTCAAGGATTCTAATGAAAAACAAATTTTGAAAATCGGACTAAAAATAAAAAAGTTGATTTTTTGGGCGTGGCCTAACATTGGCCCCCTGTATTAATGTAACAGTGGAGTATATATTAAAATCATTGACACATTTAGTGAACAGAATTTAATGAGAAATTTAATAAAAAAAGAATTTCCAAAATTGAATCAATAACAAACATTCTACAACAGTTTTGTCAATTCACCTGTTTTAGCCCCTTTTGGCCCTTTTTTCTAAAACGGTAGGGGCCACAAACCCAAAATGAAATAGGAACCTTTCTTTAGTGACTACAAACATCATATCAAAATTTCATAACAATCGGTCAATATTTACTCAAGTTATCGCACGGAAACCAAATGTCCCCAGACGACAACGACGATTTCACCATACCATTATACGATCGCAAAATTTTGCGGTCGTATAAAAAATGAATACCCAAATGATTCTGACTTGGTGTAGAATGAAAAATCAATGCAAACTCCTTACAGTTCCAGTTCGTGTCCGTAACGGTCCGTACACTAATCACTGCACTAGGCTTTCCGGCCTTATTTTCAATGACCTCTTTTTGACCCCTACTCTCTAAATTAAAAACCATGAAAAGTACTCGCATATGCCTTAATGCATTACGCTACCGCATTGTTTACAGTATAGGTTAAGTACTTCTATTTAACTTAACTTTAAAATAGTGCATAATTATTTAAACCGGTTTTACAACGAATTGAATTTATTCTTCTTAGAAAAAAATATTACAGAAAATTTGATGTTTTCATGGCGAACTATAGTAAAATTTAGAAAATTTACAATGACTTGAATAGAAAGATAATTTTGGACAATGAACTTATTAAAAACGAAAGAATATGGAAAATGGGCCAGAAAGACACGATCCACATATCGAAAATATTTTGATGAATGTACAAAAGCAAAATTTTACTGCGTGTGAAGCGCTTTTCTGGATTAACCTTCATCAGACACGCTAGGAGTAAAAAACTTGGTAGAATATTAGAAACACAGAAGCCAAAAAATATAACAACAATGACCAAACAGATGAATTTATCAATTTTAAAGAAATAGCCAAACGTTGTCAAATTTTGGAAATATGTAAACTGTGTCTTGTCTATAGATAGTCAATAAGACCAAATTTCCAGCGTGAAACCAATGCAGTGATCCATTTAGAGGTGACATATTAGCGTCTCGGTTATTTCTAACTGATGAAACTAGTACTTTTAAGCCTTCAAACCAGAAAAGGATACAAAATAAAGAAGCAGAGATGTTGATCGCTGTCAGGCGTGATACATCAATTTAAGTCCTGCATCGGATAGCATCACGTTCTTGTCAAATGGCTTTGATATAACCTTGTTCGCTTACAGAATTATATTGTTGAGCCTGTTAAACATTCAAAACGAAGGTTGAAATTTTCACCCCTACCAACTTCTTTTTTTTCTAATGGCCTTGAAAAAATTGATGACAATCCCATATTTCGACATCATCATCATGTTTAACCTGTATACTGTTACTAGGGTCTAAAATACCATACTAACCCAAGAAAATTGATAGAAGAAACAACAATAAAATGAATGTTAACATTCATTTTAAACAGAATGGCATCTATCTTAACATATGAATAAAAAAGTATAATATATTTTTTTTTCTCGTGAGACATAGTTTTGTTTCTTCATTCATATGAAGCAGACTTCTTACAATCTCTTCTAGACAAAAAAGACCGTAGACTAGCTCTCTCTTTCAACTTCACGTTCCGTTATATTGATGATGTCCTTTCACTAAACAATTCTCGATTTGGTGACTTTCTCCATCTCAAAAACTGCTCACACAGGGTTACAGTACTTGATTGATGACGGATCGGACAGATTGGATGGATGACGGATACCATAGGTAACCGGGCTATCGATCCGTTATTTTGACTGATACGATCGATCGGTATAATTAGAAAACTCTTTTGTGAAACGAAGTTATCGGTTATACCTATACGTTTATAACATATATAACACAACACAAACCAGTCACGGCGTTGATTTAATTTGTTTTAAATAAATTATGCTATAGTGTTAAATATAAGACATACATTTTCTATTTAAAAACAATACTTATATAATTTTATTTTATTTGTTCTGATTTTTAAATACAAAAACAGAAACTGTGCTGAAAAAATCTTTAAAATGTAAAAGGGTTCTGCTTAGAACAATTATTTCAACAATTTGTAACATATAATTAAGAACAAATAATCCAGGAGATATCAATAATCTAGTAAATTTTATTTTAATTTTTTTTTAATTTACTGTGTTAAATTTGTTTGCATAGGAATATAGATCACATTTGCAAATTTCTTATGTAAAATATATGAAACTTTAGTAAAATCTTATATTTGAGCATAAAATTATATGACGGTTTGATAAAATTGACAAGAAATTGTTTGCGAAACAACTTATTTCATCAGATTTGACACATAAATGGCATGTTAAGTTGAAAAATTGCATAAATACATATTGCAGCCTTAAAAATTAAGGACCATAGAGTGAAGAGATTATGTAGAAAATTTGTTCGGATATAAATATAGATCACATTTGCAAATTTCTTATCTAAAATAAATGAAACTTTAGTAAAATCTTCTATTTGAGCATAAAATTATATGACGGTTTAATAAAATTGACAAGAAAATGTTTGCAAAACAACTTTTTTCATCAGGTTTGACACATTAATGCTAAGATAAGTTGAAAAGTTGCATAACTACATATTGCTGACTTAAAAAATAAGGTGCATAAAGTTAAGAGATTATGAAGAAAATTTGTTCGCAAAGGAATATAGATCACATTTGCAGATTTCTTATGTAAAATATATGAAACTATAGTAAAATCTTCTATTTGAGCATAAAATTTTATGACGGTTTAATAAAATTGCCAAGAAAATGTTTGCGAAACAACTTTTTACATCAGGTTTGACACATTAATGCTAAGACAACTTGAAAAGTTGCATAACTACATATTGCTGCCTTAGAAAATAAGGCTCATAAAGTTAAGAGATTATAAAGAAAATTTGCTGGCAAAGGAATATAGATCACATTTGCAAATTTCTTATGTGGAATATATGAAACTATAGTAAAATCTTATATTTGAGCATAAAATTATATGACGGGTTAATAAAATTGCCAAGAAAATGTTTGCGAAACAACTTTTTTCATTAGGTTTGACACATTAATGCTAAGATAAGTTGAAAAGTTGCATAACTACATATTGCTGACTTAAAAAATAAGGTTCATATAGTAAAGAGACAATAAAGAAAATTTGTTCGCAAAGGAATATAGATCACATTTACAAATTTCTTATATAAAATATATGAAACTTTAGTAAAATCTTATATTTGAGCATAAAATTATATGACGGTGTTATGCCTGTCTCCCCCCCTTTTTTTTTTACTTTATAATGATAAAGTTTTGAAATGTTATTTAATGTGTTGAATATATTGTATTTCATAAGTAAGGAGTGATAGTTTTGTTAAATAACTTCAAATTCTTGCATCAGTTATTCTACTTTCATTTTTAACGGTCATTGTTTACATTACGCAAGCACCTGTTAAAAGTACATCATTGGAATGTAACCGGAAGCGATTGAAGCAGATTCATTTATCGATAACTATTTATGTAATATGCATTTCTGCTAAGTGCCAAACTATATTAGCTGATGGACAACTGTACTTTCATTTACTCAGTATTCCTTTATATCCGTTTTCCGCTGAGAAACTTATATTTTCGGCACTTTCAGTTTGACATTGAAAGTTTTTAACTCCTATTTCTATCGCTTCTGGTGTAATTTTACAATAAATATTGTTCTAATATAATGATAATTAGGAAGCTTTCTTACCTACAATATTATAGATTTACTGTGAATTATTGTGATTTTATGACATCGCTTATAAACGATGCGAATTTGTTTTATTGTAAACAGTACACAGCCGTCGATCTCCATTTTTATTATTTTTGCCCGGAGATCGACAACCTGATTTTATCATTGGTCAATAATTATAGTATGACGTCACTAACGTACTGCGTACACTTAGTACACTTCTGAATTTGACGTTCACTTGACAAGTCGAAGTTTTCATTGTTTTACGAGATTTCTAACTATGTCTCAAGCTCAGGTAATTCCGCTGTCGCGATGGTAAATATTTTACGTGTTTTATAAAGATTACTGTTCTTTATTTCCATATTTTAGGATTTAATCGCTGCTTGAGCGGTTATCCTTTTTGATAACTTTGAGAGATAGAACACCATCGCTGGTGCAACTTGTAAAATGTTCAAAGCGGAAAGTTCTATTCGTTTATAGGGAATACTATTTTTAGTCCGACTTCATTGTCGCATAGTTAAAGTTCATATTTAAAAGTAAATATGAATTTATAGATACATTTTAATATTAAAATAGAAAAGTAAACGTTTTCTTGGTGTTTTACACCAGATCTGGATTTTAGGCTCACCATGGTTCACCAGCACCAACACCTTGCACCAAAGTCAGATAACGCTACGCCAATCCTGGTGTCAGTTTAGGTCGCACCAATCCTGGTTTCCATTTGCAATAAATGTTAAGGGTTAAGGATTTATTATTAGCACCAATCTTGGTGTCTTCTATATTTTTCTAAGCAAGCT
Source organism: Arcuatula senhousia (assembly GCA_963971305.1). Lineage (NCBI taxonomy): Eukaryota > Metazoa > Mollusca > Bivalvia > Mytilida > Mytilidae > Arcuatula > Arcuatula senhousia. Next base: position 5,638,919 of record OZ020313.1, read on the forward strand.
GTGTACTGTAGTGTGACTTAGTATTTTTATGTTATTATTATAAAAGTACGTTGTTATAACTTTATGAATTCATGTTGCCTATTGTGCCTATATATGATGTGTACAATATTTGAAAGTAACTTAATAAATGGTAGAGTGTTCATATGTGTCTATATTCTATCAAAGGGTAAAACAACTACTGATAGTTGCCTTTGGTAAAGGAACCCAGCTACGTTTTTAATTATATGTCGTACGGTTGTGATGGTATTAGAGATGCGCTTCTAGCCAAAGGGATATAAAAACTAACCACCGCACCGGCACAACAACGGTTGAATAAAGTTGACATGAAATTGTTTGCGAAACAACTATTTTCATCAGATTTGACACATAAATGCTATAATATTTTGAAAACTTGAATAACTTCATATCTTTAACTTTAAAAATAAGGTTCATATTTAACCATTTTTAAGAGATTATAAGGAAAATTTATTTCCATTATAGAATTGTTAAGACCAAACATTTCTTATGCAAGCTACAAATGTATAAGATATTAAAAGTCTGATGTTTGAGCCTAATATTATATGATGGTTTTATAACAATCACAAAAAATTGTTTTTCAAAATAACTTTTGACAAGAATTTAAATGAGTTATTTTAAAATATAATATATTTGACATAAAAATTGTATGAATTTTCGCATTTTAAAACAGAAATGTGTTATGTCTTTACATTAAAGTTAGACTTTAACATGTTTAATATTTATTTAAGCACAATTCGGCTGTGCTTTGTAATATTCTATGTTTAATTATTGGTATAAACACGTATAATGTCCCCCTTTTACATTTATTCATATAAATTTCTATTTTATTCAAAGATTTTATGCATTCGATCAAGGAGTCACGTGATACAATAAGCGAAACGAACTTAAAAATTCCGTATTTTAGATTGAATTGACGCGTGACGGATTGGTAAATTGCATCATGGGATGCATTTGACGGATATGATCGGACGGATTGGTGACTGATCGATGACGGATTGGTGACTGATTGATGACGGATAGGTGAATGATTGAGACCGGATCGATGGCTGATTGGTGACTGATTGATGACGCGTGACGGATTGCAAAAACTGTTGCATTGATCGATTCATTAGTACTGCATGTTGCTCCTCGGTTGATGTCTTTACTCAAGAAATTTTACGGAAGACATCATGCACTTATAGACAAATATGGGATTTCGATCTCTCAGATGAGTGCAGATGTTGGTTTGTCATAGGGTGTTGTTTTGTCTTCCTTTACCGGATTTGACACGCTGAATGGACTATTGGCAACGCGACGGGTGTGCTATAGCAAGCAGGAACTGCTTATATACTCTTCCGGAGCACCTGAGTTCACTCTTGTTTCGACTGGAGTTCGCGTTGTTGATTGATATTCAGTTATTTTGTGTTTCCATGTTTTACATGTTGTCTGTTTTTTCCCGTTGGTGTTTACTGGTTTTGTCTCTGCCCTTTTGGACTTTTGATATTCGGACACCCCATTGGTACCTCTGCTTCTTTTATAAAATTGTTAAATTTTCTGCGATCTGATCTTCCACTAATTGATGTTATTTGGAACTTAATTCTCTCAATCCTGGAAGCTTATTTTTTTTCTTCAAACTTTCTTTATGCTTTCGACAAAGTTGTTATCTAACACATAGTCTCGATGTAAAAACTTTTATTTGAGATTCAATATCTGCAAAAAATTAATGAAACATCACCGATTTGGTAGAGCATTGTATCAATATACTCATGAGTATGACCTACAATTATCACATGGTACAGCCAGTTAAAGTCATGCGATACCGTATAGCAGGTTGTTTTTGCGGTGGTATAATTTTCCCTTATTTTCGCAGGTCGACGGAATTCTGCAAAATAATTTATCTTACGCAAATTATGAGTGAGTGAGTGAGTTGGTGTATTTACGCCCGTGCAACGTTATATAGGTTATTTACAGGCGATGAACATGAAATGGATGATAAAATGAACATGAAATGATGATGATAAATGAAATATGGGGTGGGATGGGAAACAAAGGACCGGTAAATTTTGGAGAACCACAGGAAAAGAGGAGAGGTGGGCAGGGGCGGAAAATTTAGCCTATGTGGTGCACTACTTTGCGGTCCACAGAGGGGTCTTTTACGTGCTTGAAGCGTGGCACTCTACATAAACGTTGGCCCACTATGGTCGGCAGTCAGGGTTTCCGTATTATAGACCTGACAACCCCCGCGGACGAGGGCCACCCTATTCAGCCACCTAGGGTACACACTTGGTCGCTCTGTGGGCTGTGCACTGACCCGACATCAGAATCCCAAGACCCTTAGTCGCCTCTTACGACAGGCTAGGCTCTGCTGCGGGCCTACATGTATTCGCCACCCGGTCCCCGCACGGGACCGCAAATTATGTACAATCTGCATAAATACACCCATATTTTTTTTTATTTAATATAGTGTTGCTGAGTTATAAAACATAAACTTATGCATTAAGCTAAAAGTAGAATAGGCTGGGTCTTGTCATAGTTTTTTGCCTGTGGCTTGAAAAGTGTGTAAGAGACGGAGAAAACTGAAGCAACAGGCTATTTAGCAAATAAATTCCAACAAAACTCTTCACGGGGTAGAATGTTTCATCCATTAAAAGACGTAAATTGTCCCTTCACACACGATTTTTACTCGGAAGTCTTCGGCTTCCGAGTCTTGTCGGAGAAAAGATGAAATGGAAGAAGCGCGGCAAACTGTTACAACTCGTTGTCACGTCGCAAACTCTCGTAGAAATAAAATATAGGACCAGACGAGAAAAAGCGATTGCTTTGTAAGGTCGTAAGCGGCAGCCTGATTTTAACAATCTATCTGAGACTGATACCAAAAAATATCGACATAACAACTATAGAAACTGAATTACACCTGACCTCGGTTTGTATGCATGCCCAGGAGTCTCGACAGAGTGAAATAGTGATTTTGTTATTGAAAAACTCGCTCCCAATGATCTCGTATGGTTCTGTGATGTATCAATTGCGGAAGTAAAAGTTGACGTGACAAGTAAGTCTTGCATTTATGTTATTTTAAAGAGTTTTGTTTAATTTACGATTACATACATTAACATCTTGTACATTGTACATGTATATTGATTGTATCACCATGTTGTCTATTGTATTTTATGTGTAATCTATCAACATGATCAATTATGTTCTTTTCTTCAATCAATTATGTTCTTTTCCTCTACATGTACAACAAATAATAGATATGTTACTACAGGTCAATGCTGAACTCTGTGTACATGTATTTATTATAGAATGTAAAACACTGCCACCTGTTTAGTAAAAATATATTAGAGTCTTATATGAATCTAATTTATTTTAAATCAAAAATTGCTTACACAAGGTTATGTTGCTGCTCGGTTGTTGTCTTCACTCAAGAGTGCAGACATATCGAAAAATTTTAAAAGCGGACATTCGGTCCGGTGAATCTGAAAATTGTGTCTGACCCAAGCATTTTTTTGTCTGCAATTTACTAATATACTCCTTTCTCATTATATCATGGGTTCTGTGTTATCGTGGTATTTACTTTCATTTCAAAACCAAATATTCAACTGTGACGTCACTGTTTCTACGTAGCTACGTACGATATAACGAGATACCAGGATAGTTCATACAAAATTACGGTCTGATCAGCCAGTAATTCTGTCAGACACACCAAATCTTGCAGGACTGAACAGATTTTTGCAGGACAGGTACAGCTGTCATCATGTACAATATTTCGATATGTTTGCCCTCATAGAATAAAAAGCTACGCAGAGCGCAGCATGATACGACCGATACAAGTTGAACCCTGTACGCTGGAGGCCCAATATGGATAGTCTATTGCTTTGGTCACATGAAGCCCATGGTGGACAAAGCTTTTTGACATTATACATCCTGTGGTGGACTTTCAAATGCATTTTGACACATATACATGTATATTGACATCAACATCTCATACAAAAAGCCTTATTTATATACATATATCAATTTACATTTTTTGCCCTTTGACCCCTAATTTAAAAAAAAAACTGTAAGAAATATTGTTAATCAGATTGCAAAAAAGGGCAGGGATTTTCATAAGGTATCCAATGAAAAAATATTTTGAAATCGGACCAATTATAAAAAAGTTATTTTTATGGGCATGGCCTACTCTTTGGCACATCCCTGTTCACCATTTGATGGAAAGCTACCCCCCTCCTGAAGACCTTTTAGATTTTTAATGACAATGTACATGTGTATATGACTGAAAGAAATTAAAGCAATATCTGACAATATTTTCTGACCTACTTAATAGTTAGGTATTCATTACTTAAAACAATTAAACAAGTATTAACAATGATTAATGTGATATATCTTCAAAGAACAGCATGGCCAATTTGGTCACATGTCACCTTATATTTGTTTTGATTTTACATTTTCTGGGTTTCATGTTTATTGCATGAACCTTCTGGTTGATAGGAAACTGTGTTTAGAAATTGTAATAACTTGGAAGCAATGGAAATCTATCATCAAATATCTTTGATCTTACAAAAAAAGCAAAGAAACTTCAGTTTTCCTTGTATTCTAAATTTGCAGCCCTTAAATGTTGCAATATTATAACTTGAAATATTGGGATAAAAATGTTTTATTTCATCTTATTTACATTTTATACTTATGTCTTACAAATATATATATGTCTTTTGGGGATTACATTGCATTGTTAATTCATGAGCTTTATCCAATAAACTGATTGATTGATTGATAATATTATAGTGGAATTGCTGCAAATTTAGGACATGAAATTGCAAGACTATTATTGATCATTATTACTACCTATTATAAAGAAAAAGGCAGCGATACTGAAATTAGGTCGTTTGTTTCCATCGTTTTTATATTTACAAAAGCTCTTTGCAATGTACTTGATGTACATACTTTCACTTTTCACTCGGGGGCTATATTCGGATTCTCAATCTTCGGATTTCCATCAAGACAATATGGCCGCGACCAGTAGATTATGTGTTTCGCTTCGGATTATATTTTAGTCAGTGTAGCATATCTTGCGTAGCTTTAGCGTAATGGATATTTGATTTTGGATTGCGAAAATTTACTTAATTGAATAAAGTTTAAAGGACAAAAATACTATTCGGACACCAAAAATAAGTTAAATCTTGCAAAAAAGTTGTACACAGCATCTTCCTTTTTCATGCTTTTATGTGGCGGTGTTTTAAAGCAACAATGCGATTCAACTAGATCATGTAGCGTACATGGCGTAGTCACTTTATCAGGTTGTGCACATGTTTAAGCGTACTTTCTTTATAAATTTTTGACTGCAAAATGTTAATTCATTGAATAAAGTTTATTATCACAGACAGAAATAATGCTTATGCAAAATAGGTCAATCAGACACACACAATTCAAGCATTTTATTGATTTTTAGAAAATGACAAAATAGCCACATTGGGTCATTCGTCTGTCTTGATCTAGGTCATTTTAATAAGGATAAATAATTTTATCTATTTCTCACAAAGCTATTGCGGGATCCGGAAAAATAAACTTATTTGTCACAAGTTATTGGTTGTTCGAAAATGTTATCAATGCTTGATAATTTTGTCGATTCACCACACAATGAGACCAATGTCGCCACAACTACAAACATGTCAGAAAATAATTTTAACTGTGCAGAACCACAGGGGCTTGGATTATAGAGTAGGGGGGGGACTTAAAAGTCAATATAAATGACCAGAATCCAAGCCCCTGTGTGCGGAACATGGATTGCAACGTTCGTGTATAAGTTTGCTTTAGTCTATATCATAAAGGGAAGGACAATCTTTGAATAGGTGACAATCAAAAATATATGAAAGAAGCAGAGGTACCAATGGGGTATCCGAATGTCAAAAGTCCGAAAGGGCAGAGACAAAACCAGTAAACACCAACAAAAACAGGACAAAAACAGACAACATGTAAAACATGGAAACACAAAACAACTGAATATCAATCAACAACGCAAACTCCAGTCGAAACAAGAGTGAACTCAGGTGCTCCGGAAGAGTAAGCAGTTCCTGCTTGCAGTGGCGGGACACCAAAAATAATTGTTGATAAAAAATACATTATTGTAAGCTGATGTTTATTTTTATAACATTATTTATTTGCAAAATATCAATTTAAATGTGGATTTATATGTGAATTGTGTCCTACATTGTATGTTTAATATGTGTATGTATTAGCAAGTTAAGTATAAATGTTTTTTTCTTTCAGACAAAGAGCCATATAAAGCTAAAAGTTGATAAAAGTTATCAGCATCTGCAATTTCAAGATATGGATGACTGTGCATATATAATTCTCACTGAAACTGGATATATCAAGCATCAAAATAGTGTTTACCTTTACAGAGAGCTTTATTCTTGTAACTAAGGAGTCCAAAAGTCAATAGAAATTATGAAAATTTGTTTTGAGCAGCTACAAAATATATAAACATCATAGGATGATGTGAAAAAGATCGAGTAAAAATCATGAATTAATATGTTGTGTAAAAGAATGAGTTCAGTGGTGAATTTAATATCAAGTGAAATATTAAAAAATAAATGTGATATAAGAACTTTTTTTGTTTGTTACTCTATATATTTTCTATTGATGATGGATCCACACAACATCATATCTTCATAAACATCAAGGCAAATACAGAGCAGAACAATACATTAATGAAGAAAGATTTGTCTGGACCCATATTGGACATACAAGTATAATAGTTGACTAGACACACAAAGAAAAAGAAAACACATGCAAGTGTCAATGCAACATACCATGTGTAACAGCTCAAGTGCAAGAAAGAATAAAATCACATAGTTCCAATTAATTGCCAAATGAAGTCTATAAAAAAATGATAAAAGACTAACAAAAGTTGAAAGCTGTAAATGCTCCATAAGTTTTTTTTTATTTCATGTATTTAATAAGATTTTGTGGCATGCATATTTACTCAATTCACTGTAACAAAGTATTTTATAAATTATCCTTTCAATTCATCATAGTGCAAGCATCTTACTCCTCAGCTGTTTACAATAGATATATATTACAAGTTATCCAATGTAAATAGATTGACTGACAAATATAATAAGCATTGATTATACTATTTGACATGTTAAAGATTGTCTACATGTATTTCAATATATGTTATAAGTTTCAATTATGAATGTAACCTTGTCAATGAAATGACATTTGACCAATTAAGATTATTTAGAGGCAGGTTATGCCCCCTATCATTTAAAAAAATCACTAGTAATTGTTTATTAAAAACGAAACATTGGGTTAAATAATATTTACATATAAGTCCAATAGGGTTATTTTTATCATTGTACCCATTTTCTTTGTACATATAACATGTTGGTGACATTTTTGATGCATTTTAGTGAATCAATATGTAATATTGATATGATGATTGCTATGTCATGTTATAAAGATTACTTTAACTAATTATTGAACAATAATAAACATGCTACCATTGAAATGGTATTAATGTCTAAAAATATTGTCCAAAATACCAAGTATGTGTTCAATAGAAAATGCATATTTTCAAACATAATTGCTCCTATACGAATATTATGTCTGTAAAAATGTTAGTTATTCTACAAAAGTAATAATAAAAGATAACTTGTTTTGTTATATCAATCTATTTCCCACACAAAAAAGTTGCAGAGCTTTATGTCTCTGGTCCATCAATCAGTCCTACACATCACTTTGTTATAATAAAAATGACAAAGTTCCAGACAATAAATATTGCTCCGCCTGACGCACCAAGACTCATCAGAGGCGCTCTACCAAAAAAATTGAAAATGCCAAACATAATATGATTATGATGAGCATAAAACAATAAAACCAAAAATACCAAACAGGGGAAGAAAATTATTACTTAATTTATCTAACAATGTCTGGGGTAAGAAGAATCTAGGGTTTTAGACAATATTGAAAATTAAACATATAATTTAAAGCTATAAACATGATAAATGAAACTCCACTTAATATACTACTGAACACAAACAAAACATGGTTTGCAAGAACTACACCATATATAGATATGCATGTTACCAAAAAATCTAGAAAAGCAAAGTTTTGTCGGACTGTTGACCCAATATTTATGTTGAAAACCCTGATAATAGTTCATGAACAAGTAAACGGATATTTCTAAAAAGTACATCATATGTTGTGCTTTCTACCAGGATTCCACCTGCAAATTATAGTGTGAATAATCACCCATTAAACTGAAATCCTGATATACATGTACAAATGGTGATAAGGCTGTCCCCATCTGTTAGTCAAGTAAGTCAACACAACCCTTAAACATCTGAACAAAATGTAACGAAACTTGGTATGCAAGAAGTTCATCATATGAAATCGTGCATAAATTACCATGTATTCTTTAGCCACAAATTTGGGACACAATTAAATTTACCAAAATACCAAGAACAACAAAACCGAATTCCATAGAACTTGGAATTGAAGAAGTATAACACTTATAATTGTATCTGTTGCAACAAATCATTGATTTACCAGAGTACATAATTATAAAGCAATTTTTTTACTCCAATACCATAATATGAACTGCACACAAGGGTTATATCATAAATATACAGCCTTGTCCAAATACACAAAACAGGAAATGCTTTCCAAAATAAAGTATAAAAAAAGATATAGATTAAATGTGCAACATAAGACAAAGCCCCACAAAACAGGAACTGTTTTATCAAACACCAGATTAACGAAATCTCCATCCTTGAAATCAGCATTCAATAGAAACTAAAATGTGTCGCATTTATTTGCAACAGAATACCCAGCAGAAATAAACAAATTTATGCAACTCAAAGATATGCTACAAGAAATCCTTAAAATATTTTCAAGATATGAAATATGGTACGCTGCCTAGTTGAGTCATTTAAAGAAAAAATGGTGGGTTAAACCATGTTATATGGTGACAAACATTCTTCATCCATTGGATATAAAGTTCCATTATAAAAGAAAACATTCTGACTTCCGAGTTGTCAGTACCAACGGTACTTTGATTAAAACATTGGCCTGACAAAAATAAAATTTATTAGAAAATAATGAGATATGGACACAGCTCACATAACAAACGGCAATTCTAAAAAAAAGACAACTATGGGCAACCGCCAGCATTATTTTGCTCATATAGCAGTTCTACCTAACGTATGTTGTTTAATGATGCACCCTACATATTCTAAGTGAATCAGTGATCAGTACACCTTGGTGTCTTTTGTTCCACTTGCAGATAAAATATATTATTACACAAATGAGTTATCTAACTTTCCGGTAGGTAAACATTATAAGAACCTCTGCATTTTCATAGGAAATTCTAAGCTTATTATAGGGAACTTGAAATAGATATTAAATAAATATTTTTATAAAGGGACTCGATCATAGACGATAATGAGATTTGGAATCAAATTTATTCCACAAAGCCCGCATAAGCAAGCAGACATTTAAAACAATGATAAACACCCTGCAGGCTTTAACGAGGCTTGTCTACCTCAATGACAGAAAAGCCTTTCTGTGTCTCTCTGATTTATCATAAGCATTTGACAATTCTAGTTAATCCAATTGGAAGAGAATTATACACCGACTGTTAAGTTTGTTAACTCATGAATATAGGACATAACCTTTGTGATCTGAATTCAAATGTCATAAATGCAAATTATGCAAATACTTATTGTTTTTTTACAATGTCATCGATAATGGAATGTTGAGTACCTGATTATAAGCAATTTCAGTAATCGGCCGTTGATTAGGAACTTCATAGGTACGTTGTGTTTTTATCCTTTGATGAAGTTGTCTACAGTTGTTTCAGTTTGTTAATACTCAATTACAAAGTAATTTCACAAAGTATCCACTTGTGCTAATTTGACGGTTGTTACATTATTGGGAAACAGGATCAATGAAGACTTATATTATCGCACGCCAAGCTTTAAAATATTTACAAGTCCTTTATGTTGAGCAGAGCAAGAAGGATATCACTTTGCCTACCTGTTTTTATTTCAAGTGACTTTATGCTGTATATTACTACTACATGTATTACGCATATGTTATTGTTTAAAGTTTTATGTTTTATATGCATTAAATATTTTCAAAAAGCATAGTTGATAAAGCGGAAGTATACTTTATAAGCATAGACTCAAAGAATTACTGGATACAATGACAAAACATTTTGCATTTGTCTTTTATGATAAAAGTTATATTTGAAGATTATTTTAGGTTAAAAAACAATCAGTTTGAAAACGCTGTAGGTTCAATCCCTTATTAAGGATGTTCGCTGGTCAGTTCGAAAACAACAAGGTATCGAAATTTATATTAGAATTCATAGGTTGCTGAACTTGTTTTCAAGATAATAAGCGTTCAAAAAAGGTTTTCTCTGACCTTTCTTAGGTTTAGCATTAGGCTTGTTTTAGTGTAAATACCTATGAAATAATAACAAGAAATTTATAAAACTTTTCTAATTAGCTCTTCATGACCCAATAAACCTTATTATGAAAGGAAATTAGGGAGTTGCTAGGAAAAAAACAATATCCCTTTTTAATGGTAAAATCCAAAGGATTCCGAAAATCTGACAGAAATCTAAAAACTGACCAGTGATCATCCTTAAATGAGAGCCAATAAATTGGATGCTGAAACTTCATACGATACAGGTTAAAACCAGTTGTTTAAAATCTAAATGTATCTTTTTCATGATCTATTGCATTATTTAAAGCAAATACGAATTTTAAAGATTAAATTATGTTTTTTCTTAAATTTGTCTTAGGAAATTAGCCAAAGAGTATGTGTTTGACTTATGTTATTAATAGCAATTGAATGTAGCTTGAAGATCGAGTCATGTTTTTTTTGGTAAAGATCTATTGAACTTATTTTTTAACTTTAGAAAGCATTGATCGAAAGAAAATAATAGGATAGATAAAATAGAATGTAAAAAACTGATGATTTTGACAGTTTGCAATGTTTTATCAAAGTTATCAATATTGCTAACAGATATGAAACCACAAAATCATACGTTATGTAACAGCAAAGCATTGCTTTCAACTCGAAATAAAAGTTCTGTAAAAGACAACAAAAATATAAAATAATTTATATTATTAAATATACCGGTGTCTAGATGGGAGGCGATTCGTTTATGTATTGCCCATCAATTAATTGGCACTAATTCGGAGATATCAGGTAGATGCATATTGATGGGGTGATAAAATGAAATGATACTAAGTGGGACAAATGGGGATACCAGGCCAGTCAGGGGAATTTTCACTTCCGCTGAAAAAAATTGAAAGTGGTAGGATCAGGCAATGGACCCTATGGGTCCTCTTATCCAGAATTGCAGCAATATTCTTTAACGTGATAGGAACAAGAAACTTTTCAACGGTAAAACACTTAAGTGAACGGTCAGGGTTTTCAAATAGTAGTACAACCTAAGCAATCATTACAACAGGAATATCTCGTTCAAGCTATTGGGGCACACATACCAGTCGCTATGTGCCTGCGTTGAGCGTCTGCAGGTTTCATGGCTTTAAGTGAACTTATATTGACAAGCTAAGAGCTGCTGAAGGCTCATTTGCAGCCAAAAATACTATATCGCTGCAGGCCTCTTGTGATTTCGATTTCAAATTTATTTAATTTCAAGGAGGTTGAACGTTTACAATTTCAACTTTCTTGTTAGGAGGCAAGCAGCAAATAAAATGGCTTTTGGTATATCTACTATCATCGATCTATATAATTGTATGTTTCACTAATGTAACATTGTCATGGTATTGTGCTGTTTATATATGAACATGTATATAAGTTTTGGTAACAATCCAATTGTTTGGATTTTATTCCTAAAAAAATCTTGTGAAGCTGAAATTCATATTTTTAAAACTTAATTAAATATTTAGTTTGATTAAGCTGTTTCGTTTGTTCTATTACAAAACTACGTTATTTTTTTTTCAGGAACAATTCAACAGCTTTGAACATGTAAAAAAGAGTGAGTAAGTGATTGAGTTGGTTTTTACACCCTTGCAACGTTATATAGATTATTTAAAGGCGATGAAAACGAAAAAGATGATAACATGAAATGATAATGATAAATGAAATAAAGAGGGGGTGGGAGAGGAAGGAACAGTAAATTTTGAAGACAAAAGGATGAGGGGAGAGGTTGGAAGAAGCGAAAAATTTAGCCAATGTGGTGCACTACTAGGCGGTCCAAAAAGGGGTCTTTTTAGTGCATGATCGTGGCACTCTCCACACACGTTTGCCCATTATGGTTCACGGTCAGGTTTTTTTTGCATTATCGCCTGACGACACCGGCATTCATTATAATAGGGATGCCCCATTCAACCACCTTGAGCACACATCCCAGCCATTTAATAGGTTAAGCTATCTGACCCGATGTCAGCTTTCTAAGCGCTGTGTCGTTTTGTTACAAAAGTAATCATTTTAAACTAATTTAAAACACTGAAAAAGCAAGCATGGGCTTTCAATTTCATGACATGCGTATGGGATTTCCTTAATCATTTAGATAGAACTTCATCACGTATCAACGATGCTCGTGGCATAGTTCAAACTGACAGATAAAATTCATATAAGAATGAAAGACATTTTGTTTTAAATTCTTTCATTTACCATTACATTATTATTAAACCCGTGCGGGTTCCGGGTGGCGAATAGGCCCGCAGCAGCGCTAAGCTTGTCGGTAAAAGTCCAATAAAGAGCGCTCAGAAACCTGACATCGGGTCGGGCCACTTTGACCACAAAGCGACCGGGATGTGTGCCCCAGGTGGTTGAATGGGGCAGCCCTGACATCGAGAGATGCGGGGTCGTCAGGCGATAATGCGGAAAACCTGACCGCAAACCATAGTGGTGCACCGTGTTGGGAAAAATGTCACGTTCCTCGCACGTTAAAGAACCCTGCTGCAGGTCTCGGTAAGAGTAGGACCCGTAGGATCCCCATGCAGGAGTCTAAATTTCCCGTCCCTACCCAACACTTCTTTTTCCAGTGGCAGTCAAAACTCTCCTACCCGATTGGCCTTGTGTCCCCATTTCCTCCACTTCATCATCATTTCATGTTCATTGTATCACCACTTCCATGTTCATCTCCCGGATATAGCCGAAATCGTGCTGCTTGGGGTGGCTTATCCCTAAATGATAATATCTTGTTAATTGGTGATTTTAATATTGATTTCCTTAATCCCCTCCCTGTGAGATGGTCAGACTTTATTAGCACATATGGTCTTTATCAAATGGTTATTGATCCTACTCGAGTTACTGCTACAAGTGTCACCCTAATTGATCATATTTACACCACTGACCAAACAAATGTTTCTGATGTAATAGTTCCATCATATGCTATAAATGATCATTATCCAATTAGTTGTACTATCAACAAATTTGCTAAGCTTGTTAAATGTCAATCAGATCAACATCTTGAGATAAAATATAGGAACTTCAGGAATTTTGACGAAGAAATGTTTCTAAGTGAATTGTCTAGTCAACCGTTTGATGTAATTAATGAAATGACTGATCCTAATGAAGCTATTGAGTTGTGGTATTCTCTTCTTCTCAATGTCTTAGATAAACATGCCCCTATTGTATTTAAACGTGTAAAAACTAAATATCAACCAGAATGGGACACCGATGAAAAACGAAAATCAGCGTTTCAAAGAGATTTTTTTCATAAAAATAAGGACATGGAAAATTACAAGAAGTATAGAAATAATACTAATAAACTAATTCGATCATCAAAATCAAAATATTTTATGGATGCCATCAGTAAAGACAAAAATTGTAAAACACTTTGGAGGCATTTAAAAAATATAAACACTGAATCGATAGATGAAATTGACATGCTATCTCATGAACAAAACGTCCTGAGGGATAAAAAAGATATTGCTAATTGTCTAAATGATCATTTTAGTTCCGTTGGTGAAAAGCTTATTGAACATCCACATACAAATTTTGACTCTGCTAAAATACGCAACTTTGTGGAACTTAAAATTAACAATGATGCTCAATTTTCTCTTTATACCGTAACAAGTGATGATGTTTTCAAAGCCCTTGCAAGCTTAGACGTAAATAAATCAACTGGAACTGATGGTGTTGGACCTAAAATTCTAAAAATATCAAAATTAATAATTGAAGACTCACTAACCCATATCATTAATTTAAGTTTATGTACAGGTATATTTCCGAATATTTTAAAAAGGGCTAAGGTTTGTCCTATTTTTAAAGGTGGTGACAAAACTGATCCTAATAACTACCGCCCTATATCGATACTACCTACTGTATCAAAATTGTTTGAAAAAGCTGTTTTAAACAACTTTATTCCTTTTTTACCAAACATAATTTATTGGTACACCAACAGTCTGGTTTTAGACAAAAACATTCATGTCACACAGCACTTATAAAAGTAGTTGATAAATGGTTACAGGAAATGGACAAAGGTAATTTTACTGCTGTCCTATTTTTAGATTTTAAAAAAGCTTTTGATACTGTTAATCACAACATTCTATTGTCAAAACTAAGTTTATATAAGTGCGACGACCACTCAATAAAATGGTTTTCATCCTATTTGACAAAGCGCATACAAAAAGTTGGTCTTGGCACAGTAAGATCCGAATATAAAAATATAAACTTGGGGGTTCCACAAGGATCAATACTTGGTCCGTTACTATTTCTTATCTACATCAATGATCTACCCTTTTCTCTGGAATATTCAGATTCAGACTTATATGCTGATGACACAACGTTACATCTTTCCTCTAAAGATATTCCGAACTTAAACTTATGTCTAAACAAAGACTTGAATAATATTATAGAATGGAGTAAAGACAATGATATGGTTATTAATAGCAAGAAATCCAAATGTATGTTGATGGGATCTGAGAGAAAACTCGAAAGCACTAATGATGACTTAGAAATATTTATCCAAGACAATGTACTATTAGATAACGTAAAAGTAGAAAAGCTACTCGGATTATACATAGATAAAAATTTGTCCTGGTCAAATCAAATTGATAAAGTATGTGAAATTGTATCTAGCAGATTATATCTTATGAATAGATTAAGACAGTACCTTCCACTAAAGGGTCTTATTTTATATTATAATAGTTACATATTGCCGGTAATTGATTATTGTAGCACAGTGTGGGGTCTCACCACAAAATATCATCTTGAGCGTATATTTAAGTTACAAAAGCGCGCAGCAAGACTAATATTAAACAAATCTTATGATTATCCATCAATGATGATGTTTAAGGAACTTAATTGGATGACTATATTTACTAGAATCAAATATTTCCAATCCCTTTTAATGTTTAAATGTATTAATGGATTAGCTCCAAATTATCTCTCTGATATTTACTACATGTAGTGATCTGCATAAATATTCTCTCAGGTCAACAACATCTGGGCTGCTTCATATTCCACAACCTAATTCTGAATATTTCAAAAGAACGTTTGAATACTCAGGTATTATTATTTGGAATAAATTACCAATAGAAATAAGGGGAACTAAAAATTTGGAAACTTTTAAAGTAAAAATATCAGAATATTTTATAAAGCTTCAGAATGATGGTACACAATTGTAAACATTCTTGCCATTTTTCTTTCAATAATTGATTTGTACTGTTTATTGTATATGCATGATATGTGATCAAGTTGATTGTAACATTATATTGTTTTATGTGAAGGCCTCTAGTGAGATTAACATATTGCATTGTTAAATGAGTTACCTTCGTTAAATAAAGAATTTAGTTAGTTAGTTAGTAGTTAGTAAAGCAATAACTAACTAACCAACTTATTATTAAACTACATGCATAAAGTTCTACATTGAATGCAGTGAAGTACTATTTAATTCGATATCTATAATTTTTACAAGGCGCCATTTTATGACATGTGATTTCACTAGGGAAGAATTTGTTACAAGAAAATGCAACTCTGACAGCCTCTGAAAACAACATTATCTAAATGTTATTGATAAATCTTGTGTTCTCTAGCGTATAGATGTTACGCAATAATTCATTTATTTTCAAAAAAAACCTTTTAAAATTAATTTCAATGCTTCGGTTCTGCTTCTATATCAACTATTGGGCGCTTACACATTCTGCAACCTTGAGTGTGTCATAATGAATCAGTATAACAGTGAACAATATATTTAAACAATATTACTACCAGAGGTTTACCAATTAGACGGACTAGCGCGCCGGGAACATTTTGTCGCCACATTTTTCTCTGCAATAACTGCCTCTGAAAGTATAGGTTTTTAGTTCCTTACCGACAAAAACCGAAGGGGACTATAGGTTTTCGGTCTGTCTGTCCGTCTGTGACGCCTCAGTTTTCCGCACTTTTTTCTAAACACTTCCAGATAATGAATTGATTTTTGGTATGTAAGTCTACCATAATAAGTTACAGATCAAGTTTACGTTTCATTCCGGTCCTTTGAACTTTGAATTTCACTAAAACTTCCGTTTTCCGCACTTTTTTCTATTTTTCGCATATCATTTACATCAACAATTTTTGCACCATATATTAAAGTAAATGTTACCTAAATGTTTGGGATCGGTGAAATATACGGCCGGTAGGGGACTATGTATTGTTTTGCAATACTCTCAGAATGCATGTTGATATATGAAATATGATATACGATCGCCATTACCATGGGGTCCCATGTATTCGTCTGGTTCATTTGTATCATTGTGTTTTCAGACCAAAAGAATACAAAATACTGTGACCAAGCTCACAAAAGTATACCCCGCATCATATTGGACTCTTAATTGCCCAAAAAACTTAAGTCTTATTATCTTCCTTGAATGGCATTAGCTAAATTATACTTCTTCATGGACATCTCAATTACGAGATATGTTGAGAGAAAGACATGACAGAGAAAACGGGTGATTCCTATATACTCACAAATTATGAATATGCTACATTGGAAAAACTCAGAAAGACATCAAAACAGAAAAACAAAAGTGAAAAAATTGTAGTACCAGTTTAAAGTGAGGGCAATAAAAGAGTAACATGAGTTAATAAGGTTAAGCTGGAGCTGCATATTTAATAAACTTTATATAAACTGTTAGTACTTTATAAAAGGTTTTAAAATGTATGGGTCAACCATAGAAACATTATGTTTTTACCATATTTTGATTGAAGTGGAGTTGAAAAAGGAAATATTTTGAAAATTTAAATTAATTTGCGTATGTTTCGAAAGACCTGAAGTGCCATTTATTCTATAACATTTCTCGATTGCAGTTCCAAATTTATATTTCTTACTTCCCAGTTTACATTTCTCACCTTCGAGTTGGCATATCCTACTTCCAATTTTTAATTTATTTATAACAAATATTTCTTAGTTCCAAGTTGACATTTCCCAGATGGAACTGGGATGTTAGAAATATTCCTAACCTTCAAATTGACATTTCTTTGTTCCAAGTTAATATTTCTTATTTCAAAGTTGATATTTCTTAGTTCCAAGTTAAAATTTCTTATTTCAAAGTTGATATTTCTTTGTTCCAAGTTAAAATTTCTTATTTAAAAGTTGACATTTCTTAGTTTCAACTTGACATATATCAGTTCCAAATTGGAAGTGAGAATTTTGAACTTAGAAGTATTGTAAAAGGGGACATGGCTAATTTTGCGATCATAACAAATTCGCGAAAATATCCCTTCACGTAAAATACATATAGAAGGACCAAATAATCCATGATCTAATAAAACGCGAAATTAAAACCTTGCGAATGCATTTTGGTACTGAAAACTCGAAATTTAAACCACGCAAAATTATCCCCTTTTACAGTAATAAAAGTCAACTTAAAACGGAGAAATATGAATCTGGAAGTGGGAAATGTGAACTCAGAAGTGAGAAATATCAACTTGGAAGTAGGTCATTTCACTTCAGAAATGATAAATGTCAAGTTTGGACTGAAATAAATGTCAATTTGGACCTACAAAATGTCCAAATTGGAAATCAGAAATGTCAAGTCTGAACTAAGAAATGTCTACTTTGAAAGTAAAAAATTTTAACTCGATTCTTTGAAATGTCAAGTGGAACTTTGAATTTAAATGAAAACAAGATTCCAGACAATTGATTTTGCTACGCCTGACACGCGTTTAGTCTAATCAAGACTCATCGGAGGCGCTGTAACAAAAATATTGAAAAAAGCAAAACACTATATGATTACGAAGAATTATAACTATTATGATCAACTTATGTCTGAAGTGCGAAATACCAACTTGAAACTAAGAAATGCCAATTTTAAACTGAAAGAATTGTAGGTGTAATCAAGAAATGTAATTGACAAATAGTACTACCAGTATTTTTTAGTATGACTTCACTATCGTGAAAAAAATAGTAAATAAAAAAAACTTATGTTCCAGGCTAACTGCATAGTATTCTATTTATGTGCCTACTCCTTTTTGCTTATAAAATACCAACATGCCGAAAAAAACTCTGGAGTAACTTTGTTGTCATTTTAATTCGAACGCCCGTGAAGGCTAGCACTGCTAGCGGAGTTTCAATTCTCCGAGGTTAGCCCGCTGAATTATCCGTTTAAATTTCAAAATTGTCAAACCCTAAGGTTCTTCCTACTCCAGAAATAGGTTGATCATCTCGGTACTAATTTGGTTCCCCAATTGTGAATTTTTTATTTTATTTTACAATGCTCTTCATAAGCATATATTTTTTGGCATTTTTTAAATATTTTTGGTAGAGCACCTCTGATGAGTCTTGAATAGAAGAAACGCGCGTCAGGCGTAGCACAATTTATTGTCTGGAGCTTTGTTTTAATTATACATTCTTTTAATTTCTATGAATATATTAATGTGAATTAATTATGTGGTTTGTTTTGTTGTGATGATTTTTTGTCTGCCGGTTTTGTCTTTGTCTTTACGGTTTGGTGATACTGATTACCCCTTTGGTACACCTTTGCTTTTATAACTCAGTCTAGAGGTTGATAGGGGAATATAGATAAATAAATATTAGAAATAAATCTTTTAACTGACACGTGGTCGGCTATATTGTACTTTTCTATATCATAGAGTTTAATAAGAACGTCTTGGTGGTGATTGATTTTACATGCTTCGCACGTCTATTGTCAAGACTCGATAAAAACAGGAATTGTTGAGAAGAAACTTGAAGAATGTTTGTAGCTTATGATGCTAGTGCACTGAAAGTTTAATGTCAAATTGTCTAACGTGATGAAGAACTAGACAAAGTAAAGAGTACGGTTCTTTAAATCTTTTGGTTGTTATTAAAGGATATAGGTATATGTATACATAGAAACAAAAATGAGTTTTTACTTTTTTTCTTAGAATAG
The DNA here is from genome assembly GCA_963971305.1 of Arcuatula senhousia. Taxonomy (NCBI): domain Eukaryota; kingdom Metazoa; phylum Mollusca; class Bivalvia; order Mytilida; family Mytilidae; genus Arcuatula; species Arcuatula senhousia. Next base: position 5,658,256 of record OZ020313.1, read on the forward strand.
TTTATGAGCATTACATGTATAAATTAGCTGAAGACATTGTATAAGGGTAAGCTAAATATTGTATTCTATTTTTAGGAAAAGCAATTTTTTTCTGGAAAATTTTCTATAGACATGTACATTGTACCTTGTAATATTTTATATTATATAACCCAAAACCAGATTGAGAGCAATTTAAGAACGAAACATTGAGATATTCTTGATCATAATATTTGGAGATGTAAGCAGTATTTGAATGAAATTATTTGAAATTGCGTTTCAAATGAAGCAGAAAATTAGGTAAAGTACAGAAGTAAAATCGGCCTGGAAAGCTTATTACCACGTTTGCATTGAAATGCCAAGGGTCAATACCAATTGTTGTTATTTATTTTACATTGCAACTGTGTCTGATTCCTGTTTCGTCACGTCTTATCAAAGGCACTTAAAACCGATATACTTTAAAAAAAAAAAACGAAAAGACTATTTAATGCAAGCATACAGTATCTAAATGTAACGAATTATACATAAGGCTATCAGTTTTTTTTTTCAAATTGTTTGTGGCTTATGACTACTAAAAAGGAAACGGGTAAGCGCAAGCATGTATAATCAAAGTACTGAAAGTACTGGTAGCCGGGGTAATATACAGATTTTAAATTGTTTATGTGTTGCAAAAAAAAAAATAAAACTAAAAGCTACTTTTTGTGTAAAAATGATTTTCACAAGGAAAATAAGATGTTGAAAACTGAACCAAACTAAAAATTTGATTTTATGGGCGTGGCCGGTCTTTGGTTCCCTGTAGCAATGTAACAGTGCAATATATATGAACACCGTTGACAAGGAATTCAATGAACAAAAATTTCAAAATTGAATGAATAATAAAAATTCTACAGTCGTTTTGTCAATACGCCCATTTTAGCCCTTTTTGGCCACAAACCTCAAATACAACACCGTTCTTCCTTCAGTGGATATAATATTAAAGCTTCATAACAATTGGCTGGCCCACTACAACTTAATTTCTTGTGTAAAACTATTTGCCTCCACAAACTCTAAAACATGGGTTTTTGCCCCTTCAACCCTTATTTCTCAAAACGGTAAGAAATATTTCAAATTTGATTGTAAAAAGTAGGCAGGGAATTTCACAAGGATTCCAATTAGGAATTCAATAAATAAAAGAGAATTTTAGAATAGAATAAGTAATAAACATTGTACAATAGTTTTGTCAATGTACATGTGTTGTGATTGCGCGCCTGCAAACGAAGCATCAAAATAGGAATATGTTCGCCGTGACGTAAGTTTGAGGTTATAGCAATACTTTGTAAGTGTGACTGCTCTGGTACTGCTTAACAAATTTCGATGAAATTTTGGATTGTTTGTCATTTTAAAGTGATAAATTATACAGGAGTTACAGAACAGATTTTGCTTCAGTTGTATTCATCTCAGATGTAGGTATAACAATATTATTTTGAGTTTCGAGTTGAACAAAGTCTACATAAGGACATTGGCAACCTTTAGCTATCTTGTTAATTTGTATTCTTTACTATAGAATGAGAGGAATCTTATGCTTTTTGATTTGTTTTAATTGCTTTATACATCAACAAAAGTTTACAATTCAACATAATTTTCACAACTTCTAATGGGTTATTCCTCATTTAATTTGAAATATGTGTTTGGTTAGCCTACAGAATTAAATGTTGCTTGCTCATCGGAAAAAAAGTTGTAGTAAACTATATAAAGGAAGTTGTCTGTTTGCCTGCAGAATAAAATCTACCAAATATACAGATAAGCTGTAGCAAATATGCTGTACAGAAGTTATCAATTCAGTTAAACCAATGAGTCAACACAAAAAAAAATAATAGAAACACACGTTGTTTTTTTTTATTTGGCCAAAGGGGATTGGCATACTGTATATATTATTGCGTTCGTCCATATCACCAGAAAATACACTTTATTCAGATCCTTTTGGTTCTACCAAATTTAGAAAAAGATCGTTTTTGTAGTGCATCTTGAAAATAAATATGTTCAGTGGTTCTAAAAATCGAAAATTTGGTTGATTAAAAATTCCTATGAAAAATTACTTGGTCCAGAAACAATTTTACAGAAAATTTATTTTTAAGCCTTATGATTGCTTATTTTCATAATCAATTGTAAATTCTTCTTCAAAGAACCGTTTACAGAACCACTTTATCTGATCAAATAAAAAAATTATGAGGATTTGAACTTTGGGTAAATTATCCTGTCCATCGATGTTTTATTTCTTGCACTAGTTTGACACTTAATGAGATGCAAATTAGTGAATATGACATCACTAATGAGATCGGAGAACACTCCTATAAACAAAATATAAATCCGCTTTTGTATTCGTTATTCATTAATTAATACTATCGCATCAGTCTTACATACTTGTACAAAATTTGAAAACTAAAAAAATAAGTTTTATTACATAATTGCGAGTAAAGCGACGAAAAAAAACAGATGTGGAAAAGAACTATATTGCAAGCGTGTATTGATATATTTAAATTGGAAGGTTTTTGGTAAACCGCCGGAAAAACCATATGAAACTTACAGAAAGGCTATCGTAGCTATAGCCGTGGCTAATCGCTAGCGATTACCCCGGCTAAAAAATGAAAAGGTTTTAAAAAATCTTTTGAAGATATATAAGTATATCAAATTGTTGCTATTGTAAAAATTATATTTGTAAGACTTTGTTTGGATATTTCACTCTGGTTTCCATCCATAAAAATTGAAAGAAGAAAAATAATTTTACTTCTGTTCTAAGGGTTGAACTTTGTAGCATGAAATAATCATTTGTTCATCTTTATAAAGATTTAATGTTTTCATTGTTTAAATTGATGTTATGTAATACAATGCAGATATCTTAAATCAATAGGAAACCGAAGATTTGTCTAGCCACTAAATAATTGTTTTTCTACGTGAAAAACAAAGTATATGGACGAGCAAAGTAAAAGATCAAGAAATTATGAAAAATACGAATTATAACATACATTGTTTATTGCATTTTTCGAACGCTTTGTTTAAGTATATCAGACTTTTCATGTAAAAAGTTTTTGATGGTTTAAAGAAATACATGAAGATATTTGTATGACCATCTGAATGTTTATGTTCAAAAAATTTATTAGGTGAGGGGAAGAATGTTACAACCTACATGTAGCTATAGATAAAGTAGAAGTATTAACCCTTGCGCTTTTATTTACGTTTTGCTTCCCGTGTCAGGTAATAACATTATTTATTATCTTACATGATACATGAAAAAATCGATACCCAGAATCGGTTTCTTAGATGCAAATCATGATCAGTAGACGATAGTATAAGCAAAATGCTATAATTGAGTCGTATAGATCTTTGATGAATGGCCAAAAATCGGTGAAATGATCAATTGTAGATCGTTCCGTATACAATAAGTAAATGTTATATGCTAAATTCTAAGATAAACTCGGGTGTTTGGTTTTTATTCGGACATTTGTTCTACAACCATTCCTTAAGTTTCCTGTGAGTAGATAGAATATGTTACTCACAGAAATAACTGAAATTTAACAACATAAAACTTTTGTATTTTTCCTATAATTACCATTATTCTTTTGGCAATCATCACTTTACGAAGCTGATTTACGAATATGGTGATCACCTGAATATACATGAAGTGATATGTTAAATATAGGTAACAACACAATTACCGAACTGGGATGATCAATCTCATATTTCCAGGAGCAAAAGACAAAACGAGGCAAAATTGAAGATCGCAATGGTCCTGAATTGGTACAAATGTAATGGTGGGTTGAACCAGGTTTCCTGGCGCCAAACCTTCATTTCGATCTAAGGATCTAGTGCACGGGGGGGTCACTTCATATACAAATGGATACAGATGTGCCGCTGGCCCTCCAAAAATACCCCCCATTCATATATTTTCCAAATTATGAAATGATACCCATTCATATATTAGTACCCATACATAATCACATATTTATCATATTTAATAGTTTTATCAATTATATACATGATCATGACTCAAAATAACAGTGGAACTCAATATGACACATAGTGAATTTGTTTTCTTGTACGGTTTGATGTCCTTCTACAACCCTCAGCGACAGAGGGTACAACGATCTCTGAGTACTGTCACAATAGTCACATCTTAATTTTCCGACAAATTCTTCACACTCATCACAATTATTGCATTTGCCCCTCTCAACTCCGCGAATATCTTTCATTTTGAAATAATTATTTCAGTTTAATTTCATAATATAAATGTGCAGCTTTATATATTTTTGCAAGGAATTTGGGATTGACTTTCACTCGCTGGGTATTGACATAAATTAATTACATAATTATCTGTTAAGTATGTGTTGATAGAATAGACAAATAAAAACAAAACCATCAGCAGCATGTAATCTTTAAATCTTTGATAAATCTGACACAAGTGATCTGTCATGACAATCACAGCATGCAAATTAACCTAGGGCTAGTCAGCTGCAGCAGACAGTAATTAATTGCGATTAGAAACCTGCTCTGTATCAAGTTATGTTGTAGGAAGTCAGGGATTAAATTATGACCCAAAGACATATCAATTATCTCAAATTAACCATCCATTGATATATTTACACAAGTGATTTCACACCCATTCACATAATTTGAGGCAGAAAAACCATACCCATTCCAGCGGCACATCCGTATATACCTTTATAATGGAAGTGACCCCCCCGTGATCTAGTGACACAAAACACAACATAGTTGTGAGACACAACAGAGATAAAGAGGTGATAATCTCAGTACAACAAACTGTCACAAACGAATTGAAACAATCACGAATCATTTCATCCGATATAATTTTGAATTTTGCTACCAGTGGCTGATATTGAAAGAAAAACTTTTTAAGAGATCGGATGGGACGTATGTTCTTATGGGCCAAGAGCCGATCACGGATACAACGGTGGTCGGATAAAATAATCTGAAAAATAGTACAAGCCCTGGCATATCGAATAAATTGTGAAATATACACCCGATATGCTGGTGAGGTGAATATGTTACTTTCCAGTCGAGTCAAATTCGGGATGCAAATCCAAGAATGACGTGAAGCAAGTAGATTCGGTGGTTTCTTTATTCTGTAACTCTGGAGGATAAATTGAAGAAATCTGTGTGAGTAAATAATGACTGCAATTAACAATATACTTTAATCCATTTAATCTGCAGAGGGTTTAAAGAAATCCAAATGACAATTTAAACGGATATTCCATCGCTTTGATTTGTTCTTCAACACAAAAGTGCCAATACCGAAGCGGGCTTACCTCTGGGATTTATTACTGCACCAGCGGCGTTAACCTGCACGGATGATAGAAATACAAATTACAACAAAGTTCGAGACAACAATTTTGCTACGCCTGACGCGCTTTCGTCTATCCAAATATTATTTGAAATATAAATCCCGTTTTTCTCTACGAGTCGAAATATCTTTCAAAATATTTCTAAGCTAACACAACAACCAAGGAACAATATAACGGCGTGCAATCAATTTTGTGTCGAACTTTACGTACCAGCGAAGATATTATTTTGTATTCCACAATCCTGTGTGATGTTCGGGTGGCAAATAGCTTAGTAACAGGAGCAACAAAACTAAGCCTATTTCATGCACTACTCGGAGATTTTGCTATCGGTCGTTTGGCCATCCGGGTTCCACACGGATTTGCGGTAATGATTTGACCATTTGCTGTGTTCTTCTGTCTTGTTGAGGGTATCCTAGCCTCCCCCATAAGAAAATTGATAAACCTAGAAATTGCTAGATCCGTTTAAGAGGAAGTAAGAAACCAGAAAACCTGAAATCTATTTCACAATGGGAGAGTAAAAGTCGAAAAAACAGGAACTACAAATGGGCGACTAGCCTGAAATCGACTAACACAAGATGGGATCTCATACTGCTTCTTCGTAAAAATATCAAAAGGCTGTGATAAGTAGTTGCTGAGAAAACTTTCACATGGTTGTAAGAAAATGTAATCACCGCCCGACATTTATCATTTGATAACTGAATTTCTATTCTGTAAAATTCGACCGATACAAAAAGTTGAAAATTTATAAAACCATTTATCATATTAATATTTTATCAAAACTATAAAATTCGTTTCAGTCAAACACTTTTTCGGTCACAGATAGGATCGTTTAAATAAGGAATCCTGAAAATGTTGTGTAATGAGCACCGTCACTATATATATTCACTGTGCTGGATTTTGATTTGATATAAACTCTGTCACCGACCTTAAGGTTTAGGACAATATCGATAGTTCCGGTCTTGTGACCATCTCCATTGGTGTAGCTTCCTTGTTTCGCTTCGTCATTGAGCCAGATTGAGAAATAGCAAAGCTGTCCATTACCGGACATCAGAACGGCAGAGAAGTGATATAGGCCTGCGTGTTTCGCCCTGAATATTCCGGAGTACTTGTCGTAGGCGTTCCCCACGTTGATCCAAATTTGGTTAAATTTTAGTACGTCATAATTCGAAATAGTAAGTGATGAAGAGATGTACGCCGCAAAGGCAGTGGTTGGGTTCCTCTTTTCTATGAAATCTAAAAACCAAATAAAACTGTAAAAAGGAGAAAAACCAACAAAGTCACATTATTCTATTTTTGTTGATAATATACTTATATCTGTTGAAATTGGCTGAGGCATTGTGGTGTTATCATTTGTGGTAATGACATCCATAAACGGTTTGCACGTGCGTGCATGACTAGATTAAACTTTATTAAAACCTATATATCCATACCGATTAGTAAACAGACTCATGTTTATAAATTCCCGTCAGCTTCCAGTTTGTGACTGTGACTTTTGCTGCGGACAAATTTGGGCCTCCTCTTATTGAAATCAACAACGGGCTTTACGTGTTCTCTCCCTACCAAGACAAACTTTTTCGTCATTTGTCGTTTTTTGGAACCACCCTCGCAAAAGGAGATAGCAAAAAACCTTTTTAATGAAATATTTAACATTGAGGAGGGTCTTACCCGACGCGTTACCCACTACACACAAGAGTTTGTCACCGATTCAACTACCGTAATGTGTCAGCCGAAGAGTTGCCTTAACTGGGCCACCATTAAATAAATCTTTGTTTCCCTTCCCCATGACTGAAAAAATGGGTCCAGATGAGGAAAAAACATAATTTGAGTTTTTTGTATTTTTGTGATCCAATACAAATGAAAAAGCTTATGTGAAAATTTCATGTTGATATACCTAATAGTTTTCGAGATACAATCATTTAAAGTTACTATGTTCAAACACTTATATATAAGTTCGATCCTCAGCGGAAACAAGTATTTTTGGTGCTCTTGAATTACTTTTTTACAAACATATACAAGTTTAAAGTGAACCTTTCAATTGTCACAGACTAAAAATGCCAGATCATTCCTAATTTTACGTGCCGAGCAACACCTGAATGTATGTAAAAACAATGGAGGTTCTGGCGAGGTTCGAACTCGCGACCTTCTGCGTGTAAAGCAGACGTGATAACCACTACACCACAGAACCGAACGGCTTTTTAGTCGCTAAACGAAGCTTATATTAATGAGACTGTGGTCAGTGGATCGGGTACAGCAGGAGAATTGATTTCCTTGCTAAGTTGATAAAGTCAAGCGAAATATTTAAAACAAGCTAAGAAAAGTGTTTTATTTGACTTTAGACATTATCACAACAGATCATCACATCAGGCAATATGTTGCATGATATAATAAAATACATTTCAATACCATTTTCAAGGAAAAAGTACACCATCTATCCAAAAAATGAACTTAAAGAATCAAAAATAAATGCATTTTTTAAGCAATCCACGAAAAACATGTAATTTCCGTGCCATTATAAGTCGGACAAGTCTGTTCGACGGTCTAAGATTTATATGTGATATTTTGCGCCACCCTACTAAGTGTTTCCGTGGTGTAGTGGTTATCACATCTGCTTAACACGCAGAAGGTCCTGAGTTCGATCCTCAGCGGAAACAAGTATTTTTGGTGCTCTTGAATTACTTTTTTACAAACATATACAAGTTTAAAGTGAACCTTTCAATTGTCACAGACTAAAAATGCCAGATCATTCCTAATTTTACGTGCCGAGCAACACCTGAATGTATGTAAAAACAATGGAGGTTCTGGCGAGGTTCGAACTCGCGACCTTCTGCGTGTAAAGCAGACGTGATAACCACTACACCACAGAACCGAACGGCTTTTTAGTCGCTAAACGAAGCTTATATTAATGAGACTGTGGTCAGTGGATCGGGTACAGCAGGAGAATTGATTTCCTTGCTAAGTTGATAAAGTCAAGCGAAATATTTAAAACAAGCTAAGAAAAGTGTTTTATTTGACTTTAGACATTATCACAACAGATCATCACATCAGGCAATATGTTGCATGATATAATAAAATACATTTCAATACCATTTTCAAGGAAAAAGTACACCATCTATCCAAAAAATGAACTTAAAGAATCAAAAATAAATGCATTTTTTAAGCAATCCACGAAAAACATGTAATTTCCGTGCCATTATAAGTCGGACAAGTCTGTTCGACGGTCTAAGATTTATATGTGATATTTTGCGCCACCCTACTAAGTGTTTCCGTGGTGTAGTGGTTATCACATCTGCTTAACACGCAGAAGGTCCTGAGTTCGATCCTCAGCGGAAACAAGTATTTTTGGTGCTCTTGAATTACTTTTTTACAAACATATACAAGTTTAAAGTGAACCTTTCAATTGTCACAGACTAAAAATGCCAGATCATTCCTAATTTTACGTGCCGAGCAACACCTGAATGTATGTAAAAACAATGGAGGTTCTGGCGAGGTTCGAACTCGCGACCTTCTGCGTGTAAAGCAGACGTGATAACCACTACACCACAGAACCGAACGGCTTTTTAGTCGCTAAACGAAGCTTATATTAATGAGACTGTGGTCAGTGGATCGGGTACAGCAGGAGAATTGATTTCCTTGCTAAGTTGATAAAGTCAAGCGAAATATTTAAAACAAGCTAAGAAAAGTGTTTTATTTGACTTTAGACATTATCACAACAGATCATCACATCATGCAATATATTGCATGATATATCAAAATACATTTCAATACCATTTTCAAGGAATAAGTACACCATCTATCCAAAAATGAACTTAAAGAATAAAAAATAAATGCATTTTATAAGCAAACGGTTTACTTTTAGGTAGGGGTAGGTAGGTAGGTAAATTATTCTATTTTTACAAAACGTAATACCAGTATTTGCTGATGAAATCGTCAAATAAGCATCCCCAAAAAACATGACAGAAATTATGTTCTAAAATGGGGCAATATTGTTTTTGGTAGGGACTTTTTTGACTGGGTAGGTAGGGGGGAAACAAACACTAAATTAGTTTGGCCCTGATTCTGCAATGTCTTTGAATCTCGGGGACGAAGTACCGATTCATGAAACATCAAAATTATATTTAGATAACTGGATCTTTGAGGAAAGACGAAAGTTAATGCTAGTAAATTGATGATACAAGCAAAACACATCTGAAATATGAGTACTTAGCATGATATAAAGTATTATCAAAGGCAGATCCATGAGATCCTTTTTTTGTTATACTGCGGAAGAATTTATTCTCATGGGAACCAATTTTTGTGGTTTGACAAAAAAGACCGTTTCATGGAATCTTAAATTTGTGGATCTGAAGTCTGCAGCATTCGTGGGCCATCAAATTCCACGGAACAAGGCCACCAACGAAAAAATACAAAAATAACCCCACTTAATAATAATGAAACCACCGTACGTAATAATTTCTATTCGATAATAACATTTTTGTTCAAGATAGTCTATTTTGAAATATGTGGGTCCAGGGTCTATAATTTCCAAGGTCAATATCTATTACCCTGACGTCTGTTCAGGCCCCATTGCCTACTGAGCGACTAGGATGTATGCTACTGTAGTTTTAGATAATCAAGAAAGTCAGATGCCTGCAGTGGCCTCAACTTTCCGACTTGATCCACATATTAATGGTCGTTTGTCCCAAACTCACAATCATCATTTGAAGATCATTTTAGCAGCTGTCTAATGTTATCTCCTGAAATGGCCGAAGTCTTGCTGTTTGGGATCAAACCGATCGATGCTTAAGTAACTTTTCAGGGCTTTAAAAAAGAATGCTCGCTATGTTGATTGAAGTATAGAAGAGTTTGTTAGATGATGTCTTTGTTTTGAAAATCTTTTGGTTTTGTATTTGTGTCTTGTTTATGATGGGTTCTCTGTGATACATGTGGGGCTTTTGGTATTTCTTTTCTTTTGTTCATCTTTTTTGAAGGAATACAGAACATAAATTAAGACTAACCTGAATATTTTGTCAGCAATCCTTCAACTCTCTTCCTTTCGGATTCAAATTTGTTTTCCATATTTTGTTGTGCTTCACTTATCTTATTCTTCCAATCGATTTCAAAACTTTTCATTGCATCATTTAGCAGTCCTATTTGATGTTTCATTTCGACTATACTTTTAAGCACATGCTCTTCGTAATGAAAACTTGAGCACTGTGAAAAGTTTTCATCGTTTGATTTGTCACTTAGCGTATCCTTTTTGGAACTAATTGTTATGGCGCATTGTGCTCTTGAAACCCATAAACTACAGACCCACAAACAAAAGATCCATTTATGTGAAACCATCATTCAATTTCAGTAACAAAGATTCGTGTATTCCACAGCAGTATTTCAGTGTTTTTGATTCTTAATCTCAAATCTTAATTTAATAAAGTTTAACTGTTAACCTGTTTAACTTTTTAAAAGCATTCGGTCATTGTATCTTACATTCAATTAAATTAATTAACTCTAATTTGAAGTTTTTGTACTTTAATAGGATTTTAGAGTATAAAAAATAAAGTAAGAAATTAGATAGTCATTCAAAGCATTATTTTTGATAGTGACCGACTGTCTCCGTGACCGACCATTAGACCAAGGTTACATGAAAATACTTCTCAGAGGGGCTTTAAAAAGATTCCATCGTAATCAGCCACTATTGGAAAAATACTCAATTATTTTTATTAGTATTTGACTGTTTGTTGTACTGATATTACCACATCATTATTTCTATTATGACTTAACCACAATGTTATGTTGTTGTTACAATGAGATAACAACATCAGAGGGGGATTTTCGCGTCATAAAGCGAGGTTAATCCACCATTTCAATTAAATTGTCTGTACCAAGTCATGACCATGCCGATCTAAAAATTTTCAGTTTTCTTCAATCTTTTGTCTTTTTTCTTGGACTTTGAGGTTAGATCCTTAAGGTTAGTATTTTTTATTACCTTCTTTAAGAAGTGTGAAAGATATATTTTGTAAGGAATAGTGTTCTGATAGTACTGAAAAAAAAAACGTCATCAGGACAATAAAAACAGATAACAATAATTCAATCAAACGTTAGGTAAAAGAAATAAAACAAAAGGATTAGGATATCTTGTAAAATCTTAAAATCTTTTTAAAAGCTAATGTACAATGTATGATTATGAAATAAATGCATACGATTCAAATAAATTGATCATATTACAGCTTTAGCCAGTAGGCATATTACATTAAATTTATATTCGAGAAGTGCTTTAGATATTTTAAAATCAGACAGTAAAGTTCGATAAGAGTCTGTTGCCCGTAGAGTGACTAAAATAGATTTTCAAGTTAGTCGAATAAAGCAGCCTTGTTATCACGCATGCCTTGGTCGTCACGTCATAAAACGTAAATCTGACCGCTACCTAAAGTGGTGTACACTGTACGGCAATACGTTCCACTACGTTCCTTACACATGCCAGTACACTGCTGCAGGTTCATGAAAGCATTCATTGTATAAAGATAAAGAAAAGGAAGCCAAATCCAGCACCGATGCTATTGACCACGTTCAGTACAAGGATAAGTGTACAAAAAGAGCAAGAATCGGAAATTATGAAGGCTTTCAAAAAATATTCTGTGTTGCATAGTTTCTGGAAAGTCAAACAAAACATCCATTACATACTTATATTCATGCTTTCTCAGAATAGATCAAGACATCATGTATAAATCGCATTTTGTATGAGTTTTCTATCAATAATAAGTATAAAACATCGTTTACTCTGCAGTTTTAGATTTTTGAAACCTAAAACCAGAGGACTTGTTCTGAATAAATATACAAAATATATAACATTTTTTTGAAATCTGTAGAAACTAAACTTTGTTGAATCTGATTAACAATGATTATTTTCTCTTATTTATATGTTTTGATCAGCATTATTAAAAGCTTAACAATTATGTGAAAAATAACAAAATGATTTTTTATACTAGCAAAATATGTTAAAGATTCCCTGGCATGATAAAATGGTAATTTAAGATACCAGGGAATCTTTAACATATTTTGCTAATATAAAAAATCATTTTGTTATTTTTCACATAATTGTTCAGCTTTTACTGGTGACAGATTACAATTTATAGATTAATATAATTCTAATTATACTTAAAACCTAAAGGAAACTACATACATGAATTGTAGGTATCGAAACTACAATTTAAACGTCAAAAATTGGAATAACGTGTGTGGGGATTTATGGCGTCCATTTCATCCCCTCTTTCAAGGGCGGAAACATTGCAAAGCATTCCACCATTTACATCATCAAAGGACAAAAGAATTAAATGGGCAAAAAATCTACACTAAAATTACAATAATTTTTGACGGGCAGAAGGTCAACATAGAAAAAAAGTCGTTTTAAATAAATCAAGTAATAATTTTATAAAAGCGAACCTACAGAATGGTTTAACATAACGAGATCTATATTGCAAATAAACCTTGTCAAATAATCTTCCTTGAATGATTTACGAGAATAATGAATGAAATATATTTATTCACAACTCCGTATTTCCTATATGCAAAGTGTCACAAAAATCCATCGAGTGATTTAGGGGCAGTTCCCCCTACGAAACAATCAGACACATACAGATTATTTTAAAATTTTGATATAGCGATCAATCATCGTTTGATTGTTTTCATGTGGTGTTTTGCATTTTCAACCTTTTGACATCAAAATGTCAAAGCAAGGGGTTTCCTACCCAAACGTAAATGTGACGTGCAAAACACCAACACAATTTAGGTTCATATTCAGCAGTTCGGTTATTTTTTTTATTTCTCTTCATATTTTTCAATATTTTGTATAAACAACATTTTATATTAAAAAATTTTGTTAAATTTAAAAGTTGAAATCGATAAACATTTTATTCTCACAAAACGATTGTTTTTAAATTTAAATGTTATAAATGATTTTCCCGAACAAAATTTTTTTGTATAATTAAAATGAAAAGATACAGAATGTAAAAACAGCATAAAACATTCGACAGGAAGCATGGCATGTTTGCTTAACGTGTTTTTCCACAGACATGACGGACATTGCAAATTGAGTTTTTTCATTGAATTTTTTTAGCATAGTTGTTGAGTTTTAGAATGCACATGACCTAATGTAAATCTGAAACTATGTTTAATCCTAAATCTATTATTTAATTGTCTCACTCTCAAGCAGGTATAATTTCTGGAGATTAACATGCTGTAAATGCTCATAAAGTTTTCATTTGATATCGGTTGTAATAAAGTGAGATTGAACATAATCCGATTTGGTAAATAATTATAGTATAACAAATGAGGGGTGGCGAATATCAATTTTAATGTCACGAGTCTCGAATAACGCCAGGATTCAACAAGTGCGCGGAACAGACAGAGACTGTTATGTGCGACTAGTGTGTTTAAAAGGGTAGTTCTGACACATAGAAAAACCAGGATGCCAGGCTATACAGATGAAACTCTTACCACTTACTTTTGTTGTGTACCGTGTTATGTTTCACGTTAAAGATCCCCGTGATAGGTCTCAATAAGGTAATGACCCAAAAGATTCCCTAGTATAGGATAATTGTCCGATCTTACCTCCTCATCCTCGACTGGTCGTGTGTCTAAAACATTTCATTTTCATGTTACCACCATTTCTTATAAAGCCGAATCCAGTTTTTGAATGTAACCATAACTCAAAAACTTTTATTATTTTATCATTTTATTATAAACTCAAAAACACCTTGGCCAGGTGAGATTTTGTCGAGTATTATTATTATTAACGACTACGACAATCAAGGTAAATGGTAAGGCCGCCAGACACAACGCATAAAATGCACAGAGAACTAGACAAACTTTATCATGCTCATATACCTTTTACAATGCATGTGAATTTTGATAACTTTCCTTTATTTAAAAAAAATATTCCTTGTATTTGTTAAGAAACCCCGAAGGCTTCTTATGCTGTTCTGTCAGAATACATCTTTATCCTTAAAACCAATGCACTATCAACAAAAAGCATTATTTTGACAAATAGATATGATAAATTTCCCTCTTTTCCGTATTTGCTATAATTAGTAATCACAAACCTGAGCCTATAACAACCGTTTGATATATATTTATTTATGTTAGTCTATTGGTTAACATCTACGATCATTCATTTTACTTTCTCTATCCCTAGCACTAGCAGTCAAAACATAAAGGATATCATTTTTATCTTTCCTGGATTAATTTCGTCTTCGTAATTAGTGCATTCAATTACTATTATTCATGGATGGTATTAACCTGCGGTATATATTACTTAATACAGTTAAATGAATTATTGGTGATAAAGGGCACAGTATATCTCTTTTTGTAAATTCAGATGCATTGTAGCATTTCTGAAAATTCAGCAATACTGCAGATTAATTTACCTTTAGTTCATTGTTCATGTACATGTAAGTTTAACAATACTTTATTTCTTAGTATTTGCATAATTATTAACATTGGAATGATTCCAGAGAAAGATGCAAAATACCAGGCAGAGATTTTTAACGTTTCATTTAACAGTTAATTGGTGTATATAAGTTTTTTGAACTAGTAATCTACTTGAATCTGAATTGTAATTTGTAATGTTTTAAGATTTTTGCAATACTTTTCTTTTTTGTAAAGATCAATGCTTTTCTAAACTTTTTGATTAAAATATTTTGCTTAACATGGACTTCATTAATTGATTTCAATTAAGCATACTCTTTGTCATAATGTGTCATTATGTTCAATATTATAATGTAACTTTAATTTTATGTAGGAAGAGGGAGGTTTGGCGTCATAAAACCTGGTTTAACCCACCATTTCGTTTGAAATGCCTGTACAAAGTCAGGACCATTGCGATCCACCAATTCTCCGGTATCACTTATTCGTTTTTGTCAATTCTCTGGACTATGAGATTGATCATTCAAGTTTGATAGTTTTGTTATTACCTTTATTTAATATGATTTAATAAACTTTATTCATTGCTTTCCCATTAACTAATATAGTTTCTCTGTGATAATACTTTGAATTATCATAGTTTGAATGGTGTCCCATATATGATTTTAATAAAAACTATCAATGGGCGCTTGCATGTGTCTAATCCGAACATAAATCTTCCGACAGTTAAGAATCAATATCTTGTAGAAAACAAATATTACGACTAAATCCATTCAAGGCTTTTCATATTGACTTGAAAATTACGTGTTTCATGGTAGTTATATCTTTGATGCAGTTGTACGAGGAGCCGGGGACAATAAATCATATTTTGTTAAATGATATAGCGATTGGTGTTTTATCTCTTTTGCTAGAGCTGGAGAGTCTAAAGTAGGCGTCAGCGCGGCACAATTTATTACTTGGAACTTTGTTGCATTTTTCTTAACTATACCAACCCTTGTACATATAACGTGTCTTCACCTATAAAAATGTTTTTTGTAAACATTCGTGTTAGAATCACAAAATCAGAAATTCGAAAATAAAATGAATAACACATACTCCAACTTCTAACAAGTAATATAACTTTGTCTTGACTGGTCAAATCTTGCCTTGCTTTGCCTCAATAATAGTTTTCATTTCTCCACCATCTGATTCAGTATAGTTTGTCGTTACCTTTACATAATGTGTGTCTTTGATTCTTGAATATAAATAAAAAAAAACACATGGAAAGAATATTTCAGCGTCGACAATAATAAACAATAAAGTCATTATTAAAAATATCAGAATATGTTATGTTATCACAGAAACCGAGTTTGTTTCTTCAATCATGTCAATGAACAAACATCTATACATGTCATTAAACAATTCTCGATTTGGTGACTATCTCCATCTCGTATATCCCAAGGAACTTTTGATAAAGAACGCAACGGATTCTATGCTTCATATTTAGATCTACTTCTCGAAATTGACTCTCAAGGGCGACTTTCAACAAAGCTCTATGACAAACATGATGACTTCAACTTTCCAATCGTCAACTTTCACTTTCTATGTAGCAACATTCCGTGCGTTCCTGCTTATGGAGTCTTCGTATAACAGCTGATTCGTTACTCTAGAGCTTGCAGGAATAACATCGATTTCCTTAGCATAGTGTCACGTTTAACACGGAAATTGCTGACACATGGTTATGTTGCTCCACGGTTGCTGTCTTCACTCAAGAAATTTTACGGTAGACACCGTGCACTCGTGTATCGTAGAAAAATATATGGGATTTCTATCTCTCAAATGAGTGCGGATATTGGCTTGTCGTAGAAATTTGTTTTGTCTTCCTTGACCGGATTTGACACACTGAATTGGGAATTAGCAGCGCGACGGGCGTGCTATGGCAGGCAGGAACCACTTACTCTTCCGGAGCACTGGACTTCACTCATGTTACGACTTGAGTTTGCGTTGTTTATTTCCATTTGGTTGATTTTGTGTTTTGTGTTTCTTCGTGCTGTTCTTGTTCGTGTTTAGCGGTTTCGTCGTTGCCCTCTCGGACTTTTGACACTAGAATGCCCCGCCCCATTGGTGTCTCTAAGCCTTTTGCTAATAGTCCATAAAAATAAACTTTATAGCTTATATTTGATTAAAGCAATTAACCAAAAAAAATTATTTAGCCCGAACCTAGATTATATGTTCAAACATTTACTACTATTAGTTGATACCTGACACGTACAGAGTGTTATTAGAAACGTGCCAGTAAAACACACAAGGATTTAGATATTTTTAATTTTATAGATAAACACACCTAGAAAAAGTACATTTACTCTTCTGTAAAAGTACATTAGGAACAAACAAATGCTCAACAAATATTGTCAACAGAGCTGAACTAAATAGAAATCCATTAGAATGCTTCATAAACATTCAAACTTTAAAATACCTAGCAAGGTTAAATTATCAAGAGCTTAACCCTTTACTTAAAGAAGCTTTTGAGTTGACAAAACAGTTAGATTCAGAAGGAACTTACACATGGTATTCATATGCCAAAACTTTAACTAAAGATATTCATATGGACATAGAAGATTTTACTAATTGTACTAATTCTTAAATTCTTAGTAAACTTACAAATAATATTAAAAATAATGTAAATAAATTTTATAAAGATATCACACTTGATAAGATAAATAAATTTGATGAAAATAATAAGGCCTATTTATATAAATACTTCAAAACTGAGGATGAGGAGGAATATTATCTCTCCCATCCTAATTTCAAATACAGACAAACTTTCACAAAATTTAGAATATGTGACCACAAACTTCAAATTGAAGTTGGAAGGTATAATAAGATACCAAGAGATAAAAGATTATGCACTTTCTGTAATAAAATAGAAGATGAGAATCATTTCTTTTTTCATTGTCAAAAAAACCAGGCGCTTCGAAATATAATGTTTGAAAAATTGAAAATAATAGATTATAATTTTGAATCTTTAAATGAAATAAATAAATTGAAATGGCTCTTAAATCCATCAACACCGGATCAAATCTCCATAGTTTATTCTTTTATTATACAGTCATTAGAACTGGGGAGAGAGGATACTCTATAGATAATTTACTATATTTTCTGTTGTTGTTCATGTTGTACATTGTATGTTTCAACTCTGTATTCATGTTTGTATTGTAAATGTATGCTGTTATCCCTAATTGGGACATGTTTGCATTAATAAACTTTAATTAATAAGTGTTTTTATTTTATTTTATTAATGAAGTGCCAATAAAACGTATCACGTTTAAGTATAAAAAAACTGCTAAAATACTTAATATTGGAGGTTTTTTACTCTCTACCATCAAGGAAACTCATAAGTTTGCATGCCTACCTTGTAGATAAAGAGATAGATAATTGCATATTACACCCACTCTGATATGTGTAGTTGTTTTGTTTGAAGAGGGTTTAATGACCGAATGCAATAACTATATTAAACTGTATTTATGCTTTTGTTACTTTCTTCATCCTGCTTTATGGAGGTGCTTTGGAATACATTAAACAACCCCCAAATTTTGTGCGTAATCATGCCTGTCCGGGGTTGCGAACAGCTCACTCAATTACCACTGAAGAGCATCAAGTACCCTTTAGCCGATGAATAGGGCACTCTGCCCATAACGCAACGGAATGGTTTTTAAACATTTCAAATATACTTATTACTTTGTTGTAGACTTCTATAAAACAAATTTGTGCGTACCTAAAGTAAAGGTAGAAAAAAATCACCTCAATTGTTTCAAATTATCATCTGATTATTTGTGTATATTTTCTGTCATGTTTATCTATGTTTCTCTGATGATTTGATATTTGTTTTCCCCGTTCGTATGTTTTTTTGTTGGAAAACACTTTACTGCTACAAATACGATAGTAATTCCGGAAATAAACGTTATAAACAATTTTTAACAGCAGCCAATTTGAACTTGATAAAATAAGTGCCCGAACTTAGCACCGTCAAGTCTTTTAATAGCATGCAAGACGAACAAGTTATTCTATTGAGCTGTACTTAAGTCTAGATTTAAGACCATTTGAAAAATAAAAGTAAAAGAAACATTTCCAAGTGATTTTGTGTTGCTTTTATTATTTTGTTAAGGTAAAGGAGTTGGTCTTTTAGTCCCTTAGAATCACTTAAAAGGGTATTTTAGGGTGATGAACTTGAAAAGGAAATTAGATAAACATATAATCACAATGAGAAATACGGGGAAGGATGGAAACAAACGTGTATATTTTGTTGGTAGAATTTTATGCAATATAAATCTTATACTGGGCAATTAAGGGTATATCAGTGGACTGTAATTTCAAACAACCAATCAAAGCTTTGTCAACATTATGTGACTGTGACTGCAAACGTTGATTTTAAGGTTTTAAGTTTTAAAATATATCGTTTACACGTGTTGTTGTTCCTTCGTATTTTCACTTCTATTAGACATAAACAAAGATTATACGGAATGCTGGTAAGTAATGTTATAATGTGGAATTGTACATTTCCCACAGTGCCATTCGCTTCTTTTGAATGGTGTCGCTACAGATGGTATCATTAGATAACATAATAAAACATCGACATTATGCTTTTGTATATCATCAATTATTTAAACTCAGCCTAGAAATTGTTTTCCGGGTTGTTTGTCGTACAATTTCATTTAAATTTCATCAAATGATATAAATATATAGGGTGGAACCATTTTATTTTATGGAGGGGGTAATGAATAATTTTGTCATACCTTTGTAGACTGGATTTGTTTCACAATATTAAACATTTTGCCTTTATTTCAAGTTTTTTTGTATATCACAACTCCTCCCCACACCCTTTCAAAGAATTAAACGTTGCTCCCTCAACTTAATAAGAGCAAATAATTTAACATAGCTGTTACCAGCGGTATGCTTTCATTATTATTGGAACCGAGTGTTTCGAATTTGACAAGTTACAATAATTATTACTGCATATGAATATTTTTGTGTTTAATGACAAAACAAAAAGCAACGTGTATAGTTTTCAAAAATGATTGTAGAAGTGAAAAATATTCCTAGATTATTTAAACAAATCCATAAAAAACTGAATGGGTTGTTGAATCTTCCTTACGTTTTTTTATGCATTTGCAAAAAAAAAAAAAACAAACAACCATGCAATTTCCCGCCATGTTTTATTTATAGAAAATGCGGGCATGTTTTACGACGAAGCAAAAATTCCTTAATCAGGTCTAAGCACCGAATGCTACTATGCTAATAATTAACCATATTAATTTTGATTACAATTGAACTAATGGTGTCAGGGAAGTTAACGTTTAAAAAAAATGCGGTCGACGGACGCCACGTGAAAACTATGTTCAACAAACCTCGTCCTGTAATTTAAAATTACATGTTTACTTTGGCTTTCTGTTATATAGAAGTAATAATTATTTAAAGTTCCATACTATAAATTCTGCTATTCCTGACAAAGATGATGATGCTTTTTTTATTTCTCAAACAGGAGAGAGGAGATTCTTACCATTGTTTGTTAATGTAATTTCTTTTGATATTTTTAGACCACATGAAAGTGGTACGGTTCAAAGATAATCAACCATATTGGTATTGGTAGGTGACTCTACAAGTAGAAAGAGAAATATATTGTTGTAAACTAATTGCTATTTGATATGGTCTTAACTTTTTATATATTTTTCTTCTTTTTGAATAAGACTTAATGATAATTATTTTGAATAAATTTACCCATCTAAATATATTTCATACAATAAAATATGTTATATTAATAACAAATAGCTAGATTACATTATAGATTGATAATAAATTGTAAATTTTCAGGGTAGATAATTGCCATCGTACACCTGGACTATATTATATACTTAGATAACACACAACATTCATAATGATTTTTTTTTCCCAAAATGATAAAGTAAGAAAATTATTTTATTTGCAAAATCACTTTTAACCGGGTCATGCGAATTAAATACAGAATACAATACATAAACGCGAGGCTCTTATGAGCCTTTGTCATGTACAGGGGCTTGGATGCTGGTCATTTATTTAAAAAGGTAAATAAGGTAAAGGTAAGATTTCGACATAAAAATAATCGACCCCTACTCTATAAAACACACATGGGAGGAAAACCGCCATCTTGGCAAGACTTCACACACTCCCTTCAAAATCGCTTTATTTTGTCTCTTTTCTTTACTTCTTGAACATCTGACGTTTTTATACAACTGACAAATGATTGTCCTTTTCATCCGTAACCTGCATGATAGCAAAATGCAATTTGTAGGCTTATATTCTCCTATGCGTAATGAATTTACGATTTTTGATCAAAACGAACGGAAATGATGCGCATGATGCGTGATTGGCTGTTTATCAATAGGGAATTTCGAAAATCTATAAATAGACTGAGATACAAATAAATAGAATCGACCGAATAGATTTAGGGGACAACCATTTGATTCTGTGGGGGGCTGGCAGTTTCGGTTTAGCCAGAATATTTATTTTCAATAGTTTCCGGGTCAGAAAATTTATTTTTCGCATCTTCGCGGCAAGAAGATTTATTTTTTATATACTATACAAGTGTGGACTCTAATGCATATTGCCTAGCAAGCCGCTATGGACACAAAAAGCAAAGGTCTGCTTTAGTAACATAAAAAAAGACTTTATTATTTCTAGGTCCTGCTAAGGTTTATTGTTGAATTCTATAAGTAGCCTTTGTTGTACACATACTATAAAATCAATCTAAAATTAAGCCATTTTAAGATTTTAACATGTTGATGAATCTAGGTCATGTAAGCGTTTATCCTAAACATTATTTGTTTTTAGATCAAGAACATTGTACATGCAGGTTTATTATCTCCTATTTAGTTTAAAATAACTGCATCAAAGTTAGGTTATGTTAGTGGATGAAATAGGAAACTATTGCAGATAGGGAAAAGCTGTATCTTGTTTAAACCTTCAGCTCATCGAGCTCTACAAAAGTCTACATTGGATCATAGATGTCACAGTCTGTTGTTTATAGGTCTTGATATATACTTATAAATCAGCTTAATGTTTAAGTATATATATATTATTATATGAAATAAGTTTAAACCCAATGTAGATCTCTTTATGAAAATTTGCAATGTACATGTATGCCTTTAGATTTTTTACGTTTAATAGCAATACATAATATTATAACTCAAACAGGGCCAGATCCAGAATTTTTTGAAAGGGGCAAGTTGGTCCACAGAAAGTCCGCTGTGGACGAATGAAGAAAAGGGGGTGTTTTTTTTGCAGAATACCTGCACGTTACTTGCGAAATTTTTGGCGGAAAGGAGGAAAATTCCAACCTCGGAACCCCTCCCCCCCCCGCATCCGCAACTGCTCAAATATTTTTGATTGTCACCTATTCAAAGATTGTCCCTCCTTTATGATAGAGACTAAAGCAAACTTATACAGGAACGTTGCAATCCATGTTCCGCACACAGGGGGTTGGATTCTCGTCATTTATATTGACTTAAAAAAAAATCGACCCCCTACTCTATAATCCAAGCCCCTGTGGTTCCGCACAGTTAAAATTATTTTCTGACATGTTTGTAAGACAAGTGTGGCGACTTTGGTCTCTGTGTGGTGAATCGATAAAATTGTCAAGCAATGATAACATTTTCGAACAACCAATAACTTGTGACAAATAAGTTTATTTTTCCGGATCCCGCAATAGCTATGTGAGAAATACATACAATTATTCATCCTTATTAAAATGACCTAGATCAAGACAGACGAATGACCCAATGTGGCTATTTTGTCATTTTCTAAAAATCAATAAAATGCTTGAATTGTGTGTGTCTGATTGACCTATATTTCTGTCTGTGATAATCACGTGGTGATAGTAATAAACTATCTTCAATGAATTAACATTTTGCAGTCAAAAAATTATAAAGAAAGTACGCTTAAACATGTGCACAACCTGATAAAGTACGCTACATGATCTAGTTGAATCGCATTGTTGCTTTAAAACACCGCCAAATAAAAGCATGATATACGAAGATGCTGTGTACAACTTTTTTTGCATGATTAACTTATTTTTGGTGTCCGATTAGTATTTTTGTCCTTTAAAACTTTATTCAATTAAGTAAATTTTCGCAATCCAAAATCAAATATCCATTTATACGCTAAAGTTACGCAAGATATGCTACACTGACTAAAATATAATCCGAAGCGGAACACATAATCTATTGGTCGCGGCCATATTGTCTTGATGGGAATCCGAAGATTGAGAATCCGAATATAGCCACCGACTGAAAAGTGAAAGTATGTACATTGCAAAGAGCTTTTGTAAATATAGAAACGACGGAAACAAACGACCTAATTGATGTATCGCTGCCAATCTTTAATTATAATAGGTAGTAATTATATAATGGGATCTGGGGCCAGGATATTTATTTTATTGTCTTGGGGGTGAGGGCCAGAATATTTATTTTAAGCTTTGGCCAGGACAGAATACTTATTTACAAAAACTGCAAGGCCCCCCTCAGAACCAAATGGTCGTCCCCTTATGCTATTCATTTCTTGAATAAATATATTTTAAAAGTCTGCTTTATTTTAAGATGTGATTGTTGTATTTGCCAATAATGTGTTATTCATCTTTTATTGTGTCTAATGATGAACTTTCATAAAGACTGCATTGCAATCATAAAACTGGTTTAACATGTTTAACCCAGCTTTTCATTTTAAATGCCTGTACCAAGTCAGGACCATTGCGATCTATAAATTTTCTTTTTTCCGGTTTGTCTTCCTTTTTTTGTCTTTTCTCTTTGACATTGAGATTTTTCCTCCAAGTCCGTTTTGTTATTTTATTAGTTTATTTATTTATCATTCAAACAGTTTCGTTCATCCTTTTTTACAAGGCGCAATTTTATGGCATGTGGTACCTTTGGGAACTAATTTATTACAGGAAAATGCAACATTGACAGCCTTGGAAAACAACCTTATCTTTAGGTTATTGAAAATCATTTAAATGATAAATCTTGTGTTCTCTAGCAATTAGATGTTACGCAATAATTTATTTATAAATGAAAGACTTTTTTCGATATTTGTCTGTTTAAAATTATGTTCAATGATTCGTTCTACTTCCTCAAACACTAGCATTAGCTTACATAATCTACAACCGTACATTAAATATTTCAAAATTGAAATGCATCTTTGAATATGCCTTAACGTTAGTTATTGCTTTACTCCAAAGCACCACGAATTAGACTGTTTCAGGTAGATGAAAATGAAAGTGTTGATACATGTAAAATGAACATGAAATGATGATGGAGTGAAGTAAAAGCTATTCCTAACCATCCCTTTAAAACGGTAATGCGTGTGGATCATATGGATCCTTTAAATATTTTAAACACGTGTACGACATCAGATACATGATATTATAGTTAAATTATATTACTTGTTGTTATTCTTGAATATATTCATTATGGATCAAGGCGGCATTTTTGTGGTCATTTTCGTAGCATATAAAATCTTGTTATATGCGTGGTATCAAAGATAAGTATTGACTGCCATATTGTACAATTTATTTCAGATATTTTACTCGTCCTTTTTCATGTTAACAGATTTGTTTCTTCATTCATATGAAGCAAACTTCTTACAATCACTTCTAGACAAAAAGGACCGCAAACTTGCTTTATCCTTCAATCTCACATTTCGTTATATTGATGATGTCCTTTCACTAAACAATCCTCGATTTGGTGACTATTTACATCTCATATATCCGAAGGAACTTGAGGTAAAGGACACTACAGATTCTAGGAGGTCTGCTTCATATATGGATCTATTTCTCGAAATTGACACACAGGGAAGGCTTTGTACAAAGCTCTATGACAAACGTGATGACTTCAACTTTCCAATAGTTAACTTTCCCTTTCTGTGTAGCAACATTCCGTCCGCTCCAGCATATGGAGTTTACGTATCACAATTGATTCGTTATTCCAGAGCGTTTTTGTTATTTGTTATTCGTTATTGATTCGTTATTGTGGGGAGTACAACGACTTCCTTGATAGAGCTACACGGCTAACAAGCAAATTGTTAACACAGGGGTACGTTGCTCCGAGGTTGTTGTCATCACTCAAGACATTTTACGGACGACATCGTGCTTGTATGCAAATACGCGATTTCTATCTCGCAGATGTGCACAGATGTTGGTTTGACATAGAGTTTTGTAATGTCATCCTTTCCGGATTTGACCAACACTTAATCGATCTTTGGCAACGTGACGGGTGTGCTATAGCAAGCAGGAACTGCTTACTCTTCCGGAGCACCTGAGTTCACTCTCGTTTCGACTTGAGTTGGCGTTGCTGAATGCGGTTTTGTTGTTATGTGTGTGTGTTTTATGTTGTTATGTGGTTTGTTTTGTTGTGATGATTTTTGTCTGCCGGTTTTGTCTTTGTCTTCACGGTTTTATGATACTGATTACCCTTTTGGTACACCTTTGCTTATAACAGGACTGTGAACAATTTTGTTGATTATTTTTCAAGATTTATCATAGGTTTTGAAGCAAAATAAAACGAGTAAAACTCAAGCTGAAATAAGGGTTAGTTCTACCAATAACAGCACCAGAAACACAGCAACAACACTGTCCAAGAAGAAAATAAATCGGTTATTTCCTCCTTTGGCATTTCTGCTGGTGCTAAAAAGGCTGACATTCTATCCCTGTATTGGATTCATAAATACATATAAATTCATACAAAACAGCACCTCAATGCGGGGTCATCCAAATGTACCACTAAACCTCTTTCGGTTCTGTTGACTTCACTACTGACGGCAATAAAATCTGGTCTTTAAAAATACTTCGCCTGTTAATATTAAAGAAATGGTGTCAATTTTATGAGATTTCTAAAAATTTCGAAAGAACTCATAGAGATTTATAACTCAAAATGAGTTTCATTAAGTAACAGCATCCAAACAAATCAAAAGTCTCCATCTAATATATCCTCAAAAACTTAAAATTAAGGACTATAGGATTTAAGGAAGTCTGATTCGTATTTTGATTTACATCTCGAAATAGACTCTTAAGGAAGACTTTCAACTTAGCTCTTTGATGAAAGTGATGACTTCAACTTTTCAATTGTCAACTTTCTCTTCGTGTGAAGCAACTTTTCTTCTTAAGCTTATGGAATGTATGTATCACAATTGATCAGTTATTTCAGAGCTTGCGGTACTCACATCGATTATCTTTCGAGAGCGTCACGTGTGACACACTAATAACAGACAGGAACCGCATACTCTTCCGGAGCACCTGAGTCCACTTTTGTTACGACTTGAGTTCGTGTTGTTGATTTCCTTTCGGTTGATTTGTGTTTCTTCGTGCTCTTTTTGTTCGTGTTTACCGGTTCTGTGGTAGCCCTTTTGGACTTTTGATAGTCGAATGTTTCTTTGCTTCTTTAAAAATTTGACCAAAAAAGCCTGTTTTCTTTTTTATGAGATAAACTAATATATCGTGCAAAATAAGTCAATAAACAACATTTCAATGAAATTGGTGCCCAGTTGCATAGTGGTGTAATATGCGCCTCACTCCATTGTCCGGTAAAAACATATTATAGATGTAAAACTTTTAAAAACTACTTTGAGTTCTGCTCAGTGTGAACGCCGCCTTAGAGATATAGCTAGATGAATGTAAGAAAATATTCTCAAATATAACTTTTGTTACAAGGTTGGTTTTATTTCATGTTCTTTATGAACCATACAGTTTAAGAAGATAAAATCCGGGTGATGATTGATTTTACATGCTTCGCACGTCTATTGTCAAGACTCGTTAAAAACATGATTTGTTGAAAAGAAACGTAAAGAATGTTTGTAACGTATGTTGCTAGTGCACTAAATGTTATAAGTCAAATTGTCTTAGGGATGAAGAAATCCACATAGTACTGTAAATGGTACTATGGTACTAGGTACTTCAGTGCTTATTTTGTGGTTATTTCCGGGAAAGTTTTCAAGTTTTTATGATGTGATGATTTATCTACAAATAGTTAAAAAATGCAATTCAAGAAAAAACACATTGTGATATTCTAGATAAAACTTTACGAAGATGTAAGCAGGTCTTGAATAAAATTAACTGAAACGGCATTTCGAAGGAAGCACATCATAAAGTTAATAAGGCATGGAAAGCTCATCACCACATACCATATTGACCATATGCACAACAAGGTGAAGTATGTTTTTTTTTCTTGATATATTTAACAAGACAAACTGCGTTTGATTCCTGTTTCGATAATTTTTTATAGAGGCACATAAAACCAATTTGCTATATATTATACTTTAATCAAAAAGACTATTCAATAATAAAAAAAACACCATTACACAAGCATACAGTATCAAAATATAACGTAACAATAGGGTTAGCAGGTTCATTTTACAATTGTTGATGTTTTCTGACTACTAAATAGGAAAGGGGTAAGCGCAAGCAAATCAAATTTGACAGGAATAAAAAGATCTTCGTATATCGAATTGTCGCAAGGTAAAACGTCAAGTTTGTTTGAATATGTTACTTTGGTTCCATTCCCATAAAGATATAAAGAAAAAACAAATAATGTTATTTTTTTACTATGGAGTGAACTATGTAGAATTATGTAAATATTTGTTAAGCTTTATGGAGATTTGATGTTTTCATTGTCTAAAATTATGTAATATAATACAATGCAGAACTATAATCAATAGAAAACCTAAGATTTGTCTAGCACTTAACGATTGTTGGTCTACGTGAAGGACAAGAAAAAGGGTTGAGAAAGTACAAGATCAATTAGTATATTTTCTTTTGCACAATTGATAAAATTGTTATTTAAATTTTTTTTCGAAGATTTTGTTTTGGGGCATAGAATAGATTTAAATAAGCTTTCGTAGTTATACAGGATACATTTATATTTGTTTGAGTCATCATAACTTTTGTCTTCCCAAAAAGGGTCAATACAATGTTTCGCGAGAAAATGGGGATATTGTCTGGTTTACTTGTCTCTCCTTTTTAGCTCACCTGACCCGAAGGGTCAGGTGAGCTATTGCCATCACTTTGCGTCCGTCGTCTGTCGTCCGTTAGCTTTTTTGAAACATCTTCTTCTCTGAAACTGCTTGGCCAAATGCGGCCAAACTTGATATGGTTTTTCCTTAGGGTATTGTGCAAAAAGTTTGCGTTGGGATTTTTGATACATCAAAAAACATGGCCGCTGTTACTAAAAATAGAACAGGGGGTCAAATACAGTTTTGCAAATAACTCAAAAACGGTCACAGATATCAAAATTCTGGCATAGGGTAAAAGTGATCAGCACCTCAAGATCTACCTGCTCAGAAATTTTCAAAAAGATCCAACAACAGATGTAGGAGTTATTGCCCTTTTTCTGGATTTTTTTCAAAATTTTGCACTTGTTTAACCCTATATCTTGAAAACTTTACAAGATATTTTAGAAATGCAAATTGCATATGATTAAACACGTCAATATCTACGTTTCATGTAATTAGGTCACAGCTGTAGAACCATTTCTGTTAGGAGTTTTGGCCCTTAAAGCGTCAAAATTTACCATTTTTCATTTACTTTTCCCCTGAATTTCAAAGATGAACTTGTCTGACACCATACATCCAACTTCAACCAAACTTGGCACAGTTGCTTAATAGCATAATTGCTACAATTCTATGGTTCAGATTTTTGATTCGTCAAAAACTATATGGCCGCCATGGCTAAAAATAAAACATAGGGGGTAAATTGCAGTTTTTTGTTAATTACTCAAAAATAGTTACAGATATCAAAATTCTGATTGTAAACAAAAGTGATCAACATCTCAAGTTCTACCTGTTCTGAAATTTTCAAGAAGATCCAACAATCGACATAGGAGTTATTGCCCTTTTTCTGGATTTTTTTCAAAATTTTGCACTTATTTAGCCCTATATCTTGAAAACTATACACGATAATTTAAAAATTCAAATTGCATATGATATGATTAAGCACATCAAGATCTACGTTTCGTGTAATTAGGTAACAGCT
The DNA here is from genome assembly GCA_963971305.1 of Arcuatula senhousia. Lineage (NCBI taxonomy): Eukaryota > Metazoa > Mollusca > Bivalvia > Mytilida > Mytilidae > Arcuatula > Arcuatula senhousia. The sequence continues at coordinate 5,686,984 of OZ020313.1, forward strand.
GTAGAACCATTTCTTTTAGGAGTCATGGCCCTTGAAGCGTCAAAATTTACCATTTTTCATTACTTTTCCCCTGAATTTCATAGATGAACTTGTCTGACACCATACATCCAACTTCAACCAAACTTGACACAGTTGCTTCATAGCATAATTGCTACAATTCTGTGGTTTGGATTTTTGATTCGTCAAAAAATATGGCCGCCATGGCTAAAAATAGAACATAGGGGGTAAATTGCAGTTTTTTTGCTAATTACTCAAAAATAGTTACAGATATCAAAATTCTGATGGATACAAAAGTGATCAGCATCTCTGAAATTTTCAAGAAGATCCAACAATCGATACAGGAGTTATTGCCCTTTTTCTGTTTTTTTGAAAAATTTGCACTTATTTAGCCCTATATCTTGAAAACTATACAAGATATTTTAAAAATTCAAATTGCATATGGTTAAGGACATCAAGATCTACATTTCATGTGAATTAAGTCAAAGCTGTAGAACCATTTCTTTTAGGAGTGATGGCCCTTAAAGCGTCAAAATTTACCATTTTCCATTGTTTAATAGCTTATATGCTACAACTCTCTTGTCAGATTTTTTATTCGTAAAAAAACATGGCCACCATGGCTAAACATAGAAAATAGGGGTAAATTGCATAGTCAAAAATGGTTTCAGATATCAAAATTGTGCAAGAATCAAAAGTGATCAGCATGTAAAGATATACCTGTCCTGAAGTTTCAAAAAAGATCTGACTGCTGATGTGGGAGTTATTGTTCTTTTTCCTAATTTTTGCCAAAATTTCACTTATTAAGGCCAATATCTTAAAAACTAACCAAGATATTTCAGAAATTTAAACCGCATATGGTTAAGCACAATACTATCTACAAATATATGTATCTGTGTAGTTCAGGTGAGCGATTCAGGCTCTTGGGAGCCTCTTGTTCCAGTAGCAATCAAAAGCCCTATTGGCTTTAAGCCTGTGTCCGATCAGTTCGCAAATTATTGAGTTTATGCCTTTAAAGTCTGCTGTCACTGACCCGGAATTTTCACACCGTGACATCCGACCAAATTTGGTCCTTGGTAAAGAGCCTTAAAATGTTCACTTAAAATGACCATTTTTCGTAAAAAAGCAAGTTAGTGATCGACAAATTTGAAAACAATTCCAAAGTTATCGGAACCCATGCTGATTATACATACCAAACAATAAGGGACTGTTTTAAGAAGTTGTTAAGACTTGTTTTTTAGCCCCTATTCCCGCCATGAACGCCGCAAGCCGGACATTTGCCATTTTATAACCCGGATTTTTTTAAAACTGAGAAATCTAACAAATATAAGCAACATCAAATGACCTTGATCGCTGGTCATTTTTGAGATTTCTATTGGATTTTCCGAATCCTCTTAATTTTACCGTTAAATAAATATATGTTTTTTTGCCCAATGACCCCCTATTTAGATTTTATGATAGGGTTTATATGGTCATTGGAGAGCTAATTTACAAAAGTTTTTTTAAAAATTTCTTGTTATTTTTTCGTAGGTTTTTATACAAAAACTAGTCTTATGCTCAATCTACTAAACATTAAGATATCGCCTTTACCCGCCTAATTATTGACGCTTATTATCTCGAAAATGAAAACCTAAGATTGTTTTAGCCTATTCTGTACTTTATCTGTGGTCTATTAATTAAAGATATCCATTGTAGGTGCAATGTTATTTTAAACTTACCATCATTAACTCGCGATCGTTAGATTATTAAGAACCAATCTGCCAGCAAACAATGCAATATTGTTCATAACCAATATTTAATATCTATAAACGTCTGAAAGAAGTAGCCAACGTATCAACCTACGGGATGTCGGATCGAAAACAAAAAAGTTAACGATACTGTGCAAACAAAAATGATAAATAAACTTCTAAAATGGTGCACAACAACATCAAATATGATGTTAAAATAAAATAATAATTAAAGTCAAAAGACAATAATTAATAATCAAATTTGCGGATATTTCGCTGGACCGACCAGCTTCATCAGCGCTTGTAATCTGATATGATGATAATAAATTACGTAATCAAGATCTGTGACGTATGTCTAAAATCCTGAACTTTATGTTTGAACATCTCAATTAATCCTCAACATGAAAAATAATAAAATTGAACAAAATATATACAATAAAATATAATGTTTGGACAGTAAAATCTTGAAAAATTATGGTTAAAATAAATAATAAAGCTATAAATAATATTATATGGGAGATCAAAACAACAATCTAAACTCATAGTGAAAATAGTTTAAGAAATAAGGTCACCAAAACAGACGAAATAGAAAAATTGTAAATAATGAAAGAATGAAAATTCACAAGAAATGGCACTGAAAACTTTAAGAACTTAGTTGCAGAAGGCCAATTGACTACATTTTCTTATTTATTCCATTTGGATGAAGTGTTTTCAATTCATGGATCCAAAAGCTCTCTTTTTTCTGTCTTCGTTCATCGCTCCAGCTTTGACTATGGTCTATGATGGTTAATTTGGATCTGACAAAGTCATCCAGGGTGTGGCCCGGCGACACGAAATGTTGACTCACGGGCAAGAATGTTTTTTTTGTTAGGTCACTTCTGTGCCCATTCATCCTTTTGTTGAAGGGCTGGGAACTTTCACCTATGTATTGCAACCCACATACGTGACATGTAATGAGATATATGACATTTGGTGTTTTGCAAAAAGTGTTACAGTATATCCTATAAACCTTTCCTGTCACATTACTCTGGAACTCGATTGTGGATTGCAATTGGCAGCAACTCTTGCACCGTTTGTCTCCACAAGGTTTACATTGGCCGACTGCTGTTGAAGGTGCAGAGACCGCAGCTTTCACCAATGAATCCTTTATGCTTCTCGGTCGCCAAAATGCCACAACCGGTGGTCCAGGGAATAGCTTTGACAGAGTTTCACTTTTCTCTTTTTCTTTCCAGTGATGACGTATAATGTTAGAAATGTCTTGTAAGCATGGATGGTACGTGATGACTAGGGGAACTCTCTTGTTCAACTTTTTTTCTTTATACTGTAAAAGCTCACTGCGGTCTAATGTATTTGCTTTTGAGAATCCTATATCAATGACTTTGTCATTGTACCCACGTTTCTTTAAGTGATGGCGTAAGTCTCCCATTCTTTGTTTCGTTGTTTCTTCAGTTGAATATATTCTTTTCACACGGATGGCTTGACTATAGGGTATACTTTTGAAGCAGTGTTTTGGATGACAGCTGTTGGGGGAGAGATATTGATGTTTGTCTGTGGGTTTGCAATAAATGTCAGTTTTCAAAATTCCATTCTCAAGTGTGGTACAGGTATCCAGAAATGACATTTTGTATCCGATACTTCGTGAGTAAATTTAATTGATGGATGAATTTGTTGGCATGATTAAAGAAATCTTGTAGTTCTTCATCACTGTGTACCCATTTCATATCAACATCGTCAATGAAACGGAACCATGAGAGCGGCTGTGTAGGAGAGGTTTGCAAAAGACGTTCCTCTAATTCCCCCATAAATATATTGGCATAGGATGGGGCCATTTTAGTTCTCATGGCTGTTCCATTGACTTGAAGGAAGTTTTCCCCGTTGAAAGTGAAATTGTTATGCTTAGGTACCAGTGTAAGCATTTCAACCAAACATTCTGTTGGAGGTTCTTTAATCGTTCGCTGTTCCCACACTTTCCTGCAAGCTTCTATTCCGTCATCATGTGGTATGTTGGTATAAAGGGAGGTTACATCCATAGTCACAAGTTTGGTATTTGGAGGTATGTTAAGGTTGTTTATTTTCTTTAGGTAATCAGTAGTGTCTCATATCCAGAAATGAACAGTGCTTTGCCTAATTAATATTCATGTATGCAAATGAAATATAAGTCACGTGACATTTCAAATCCCCCCTCGCCTTTGCATTGCCTTGTTCTTACAGCATGTATTAAAAATACGGAAAATATTCGGTTCTCATCCGTCACAGATGTAAATTAGAATCTTTTATGAACTTCCTAAAGTTTCCTGGCGGTTAAAAACAAACTTATTTTTAACAAATTTGATTAAAATTCTCTGAGTCTTTTGAACTCAAGGTGAGGAATAAGGCAATCTTTGTACGCCCGAGGAACCTACAGTTTAAAGATAAGGTTTGTATGCCCTATTCTGTCTTTTTAAACCTTAGTTGATCTCTATAAATCAATATGCGAACCTTGTTTACATGCGAGTCAGTTTGAACTATTTCAAGATAAATGTTGGACTTTCTACAATATCAGCCATTTTTCCAAAGACTTTATACTGCTTTGTGAAGAGTGCTACGCTTCGAAATTTTAAATGAACAGGGAACCTTGAAATTTTAGCCGACATTGTTAGAAGGGGTCTCAAATTATTGAAACTTGTGTGTTGATTGAAATTTAACATGCGAATCTTGTCTGTAACACATATTTATCGATAATTTTTGAAAATTTCATAAGTTGCTATTGTTCCTCTATAAGAAATTCTGGACCGGAACCGTTCCTGATATTAAAATATGCAAATTAAAAAAAATGCATCAAATTTCTGGATATGTTTGATATGTGATGGCAATTTTTCAACGAAAGGTCGGAAGTGGAAATCGACAAACTCGGATATTTTTTCTGTTGGATGGCCGTTGGCAGAAACAATAGGTCTACCAGGATTGTTTTCTTTATGTATTTTAGGGAGGAGGTAAAAGCGTCCCGCCTTGGGATCTTCAGGGCGTAGATACTCTAAGGTTTTGTCGTCTATGTCACCACGAGAATGCATTTCAGTTAATGAGTTGTTGATCTTCTTGGTAAATTCTATCGTGGGATCCGAGTCCAGTTTTTTATAGAATCTTTCATCTGACAATTGTCTGTTTGCTTCTTGTAAGTAGTCTGTTTTGTCCATGACAACAACAGCACTCCTTTTGTCTGCTGGTTTAATAACAATGTCATCTCTTTGTTGTAGATCTTTGAGAGCTTTTCTTTCTGATGGTGTCAAGTTGTCTGTAGGTAGCACATACAAGTCGGCGTTGCGTTTGATATCCGACTTTATCAGGTCAATTACTGATTCTAGCCTGGTGTTTTTGCTAGGTTTTGGGATCCAATTGCTTTTCTTTCTGAACCTATGGATTTCTTGAACTTCATCCGAGTCAGAGCCATCTGAGCTGAGATCTTCGCTCTCCTCTTTTTTAGAATTAAAGTAATCCTTAATTCTGAGAGTCGTCTTGCAAACTGGTTAAGATCTTCCTCAAGTTCCCTTGTGTTAATTTTAGGTGGATTCGGACAAAAGTTCAGGCCTTTGGAGAGTAAAGACGACTCCGGTGTACTGAGGGGTTTGCTTGAGAGATTAACAACAACATTAGAATTTTCGTCAGAAGTCTTAGATTTACGTCTAAAGCGGCGACCTCGGGGTTTTTTAATTACTGTTTGAATGGCAGCGAATTTTGATTTGGTGAATTTAAGACCGTCCCTCTTGAATTTAGATTCCTGTTTTTTTGGCAAATTTGTCATCCTCAATATTTTGTATTTCAGTCAATCTACGATGAATATTAGAATATTCATCCGTTGAGAGGTCATTTTTACTTTTTGAAAGTAATTCCGAAAGTCGTTTGTTTAGGATTTTCTTTTGAAAGTGAGCGTCATCTAAAAGAATTTTTAGTAGACGTGTTGAGCACTCAAAAAGAATTCTATTCCAACGTCTGTTGAAATTATTAGTTTTGACTCCAGGTGTTTGTGGAGCAAGTTTGATTTGAAGACCCTTAGGTACCTTTTCGGCAGATATGTAACAACTAAAATTTGAAATATGGTGTTCAATTTTAATCAAATTTTGTTTGATGTTTCTGATATCTTTAAAATACAAATTGTAATCCATGTGAATAGGTTTTTACGGATTATATTCGAAAACATAATACAGGCTCCTTAAAAAAATAAATAATAAACGTCTGAAAGAAGTAGCCAACGTATCAACCTACGGGATGTCGGATCGAAAACAAAAAAGTTAACGATACTGTGCAAACAACAATGATAAATAAACTTCTAAAATGGTGCACAACAACATCAAATATGATGTTAAATTAAAATAATAATTAAAGTCAAAAGACAATAATTAATAATCAAATTTGCGGATATAATATCTATATATATATTAAAGAGGTGGTGTAACTGAAAGAAATCCATGAAGACTTTTTTCGTGGGCAAAATATTTTTTCCAGTACTTTCAAGTTGGCCTACCTACAGGGCTTGCAATTATAACTGCGTTTCCTTACAAATAAGAATGACAACAAAGTTCCAAACATTGAATTTTGCTACGCCTGACGCGTGTTTCGTCTATTCAAGACTCCTCAGAGCACTGGTGACTAAAAAGACTGGATCTCCTAGTCATTCTCCTAATATCAATTTCTATCTCTTGATATCCTAGTCAATGTCCCAATTTAAAATATTACTTCTAATTTTTTAGAACTATATTTTGTATTTGGATATTCCTTTTATTTCTTGATTTGACGTGTTTTAAATCTGAACCTAGAATTTTATATTCGGATCTGACAATTAAATTCGAATCCGCTGATTAAATTAGAAGTCACGACAGTATTAGGATTGACCCTTATAAAATTAGAACTTGTCGCCGATTAAATCCAGTAATGTCGTGTTTTAAATTGAGCGATGTCGTGTATTAAATCGAGTGATGTCATGTATTATATTAGTGGTGTCGTGTATTAAATTAGAAGTGTCGTGTATTAAATTAGAAGTGTCGTGTTTTAAATAAGAACTGTCGTGTTTTAAATTAGTTGTGTCGTTGATTATAAAAGTGAATGATTTTCCATTTATTTTCAAAAATGTATTTAAATGAACCAAAATCAGATGTTGAATGTGCGCAAAATAAATCGGTTCTGTCGTCATTCGTTTTTTATAATCATTTTCGGGTGATTTATAAAACAAACTATTAAAAAGAAGATAAATTATTTTATACATGTAAAATGTGTTGTTTTTCTCGCTGAAAATTAATTGGGTCGGCATATTTTTGAACGCCGGAAGTTTTTTTCAACATTACATTTACGCCTACAGAAACTTGAAAGAATTTCCTTGGAATAAACTACATGCATCCTGTTATTGCTTATAATGATATTAAAATGTTTTTGATACTTTTCAAAAAGCGTTTTTATTCTTAAAAATAAGTTGTCTAGCTTAATATCGTGGACACCTAAGAATTTCACCAACGCCAGGAACGACTGACCTAAAATGTGTTGTGCAATAAGATAGATCAGATTTCCCACCCATCTGTCTTCTTGGAACGAAAGTATTCGTCGCGGAAGTCCAATGCAGCCGTCTGTCTCTCGGGGCGGAAATACTTTCCAAAATCCCAGTCGCTTGCCTTCTCGTGGCAACACATTTTTTCTATAAAAGCCTCAGCCACCTGAAATATCGATGGGGAGATGTTTTCTCCGTAGAAGCCACTGCCACGAGCTGCTTTCTCTGGTTGCATTATTTTGTTCTTTAAATTCTCTTTTTTAAGGTTTTAAGAGATTTTAAAATCATACATTTTAAAGATCACTGAAAGTTCGTGATTTTGAAATGAAGTTTAAAGATTATCATTGCCATTAATATGGTAAGCGAAACCAAACTTACCCTGAGACCCAAAATAGAAATACGGAATATACATTCTGTTGTAAAAATAAACACAAATGATTTATATCAAATTTGTGCTCGAAAAGTATATGAGTTACAGCTTTTATATACATTTTCAATAAAGATGGGCAAATTCTTCTTTTGAATATTAGTAACATCTCGACTTGAGCGCAGGATATCGAATGAACGACTGTAGCCATCCTCGGCAAAAAAGAAAAGAAAAAGAGACGGCGATGTATGCAGTGAGTTTAAGTTGATGTTCTTGAGATACATCCACAGGAGTCTTTAAAGGTATTTTTTATTTATATTATCAGGAATAAAATGTACCTCTATGAAAATCGGGTGCATGAACTCCATATTAAAACAAGCCCATAAAATGATAGAAGGGAGAGTCTTTAAGTCATGAATGTGAACAAATCTTGAAATATTTAAAATGGTCAAATAAAGGTGATAACAAAATTTCCGAACTTGGAGGATCAATCTCAAATGATGTCCATTAGCAAAGACAAAACAAGGAAGACATACAGGAATAAAGAAGGAATGTGTCCATTGGACACGGATGCCCCCGCTAGGCCCAAAACAAGAAATGGAGGTCCAAAAGGTAGGGCCTACTGTTTGTCATACTGAACCATCCTACCAAATTTCAAAATATTCCCATGCACGGTTTCTGAGATAAGGTTGAAATAAATTTTTAAAGTCGATTTTCATAGGTTTCATATCGGCCGAATCCCAAACAGAAAGTAGAGGTCGGAGAGGTCTGAAAGGTGCTTAGAACGTAGATTTGTCGTACTGAACCAGCCTACAGCAAGTTTCAAATAATTCTCATGTACATGAAAAAAGCTTGACGGACGTACGTACAGACGGACATAGGTTAAACTTAATGATCCCCCCCCCACCGACATATGGTCGATGGTCTGATGGTGATTTGTCTTAGAGTTATGTTCTGTCTTCCTTTTTCGGATTTCAAGTGACACGTTGAGTTGGTCATTGCCATTGGCAGCTGCTAACAAGTGTGCAGCAAACTGGAACTGCTTACTTTCTTGCACACATTACCGAGTTCTCTCTCGTTAGGACTTGAATTGAACGTGTTAGTGATTGTTGTTCACTTGATTTTGTGTTTAATGTTTTGTGTTTCCTCATGCTGTTTTTGTTCACGTTTACAGGTTTTGTCGTTGCCCTTTCGGACTTGACATTTGAATGCCCCATTGGTGCCTCTTTGATTCTTTCAGAAATAGTTTTATTTTTACGTGAACTCTGATTGACTAAAATAAGATTCCTGTGATCTGTGATTGGCCCAAAATATCTTTCGTGATTTTTGATGAGCACACCAGGACGCCCTTTAGTTTCTAGCTCTGGAGGATATATAGAAGGAATCCATCTACCAAACGAAGCGTTGCTGGCAAAGAGGACGTCAAGAAATATCTGAATGACTTTTAAGGACCTTGTGTCTTTCATCTTCTTGTTCTTTACGAGTTCCTGAAGAAATTCAGTCTCACGGGTCGACGAGCATAGTTTGTGTCCATTGGAAAAAAAAAATACCTTCGAATATTATTTACCAAGTTAACAAAGTTATTGATTGCTATTCAGTGTTTTGTGTTGTTTGTTACTTCCTGTTCTCGTTCGTGTCTTTGCCCTTTGGATTTTGACATTCAAATACCCCATTGGTACCTATTTGCTTCTTTAAAGCTAGTCAAACAAAAATAAATGATTATTCATTAATACTAGAACTATAGGACATTATAAAAAAAAACCATTCCTCTAGATTTATAAGATTGCAGTTCATTTTTGTAGTTTTATTTAATTTTTGAATTCAAATTAAATCGAGCAGTTTATGTCGAATTTATGAATACTTTTAAAGGAAAATATTTAATAAAAGACAATCATGATGACGATGCAGAAAAAAAAATAGTTACAATGAGGCAGCAAAAGTGTATTATTGCATGGTAGATGGCAAAATATTTCTTTGAAAAATGTTATTTGTGTCAATCTCAAGAAATTGGAGACGGGTATTTAGAATCAAAAACATAATAATTCTTTAACTCATAGAGAAAATTCAATTTGACAAAGAGTGCAAAGTTTGAATCCAGAGAACAAAACTGTGCATTATGGAACATTAAATCATCTTGCAATCAATGTTTAAAATTTTCTTTTAATAGTACACTTTTTTCACTTTCATTTCTAAATCGTTTTCATCGTGCGTAATTGATTGCACGCGTGGGCGTGGGTACCTGGTCTATATAATATACATGCCATGTACAAATAACATCCTGTCCCCCGCTTGGACACTCTGTACGGGATAAGGATGCATTTTCCTTTGACATTAAATTCAAAGCATGCAGTTGGCAAAAATAAATTTTAATTTAATGATAATTGATCTATTGATAATTATTTTTCTAATGCTATGATATTTTAAGAATTAAATTAAAAAAAAAACAATAAATTTAAAATATAAAAAAAAACTCATGCATGTCAGTTTAAAAAAAAATAATTAAAAATGTGGCAAATATGGAACCTGGAAATTATAAAAATGACTGTTTTTAAAGATAAGGAACATTTCATTTAACATTTCTCATGTCCGAAATATTCAAGATTTCTACGAAAAACTGTATTCGATGTATTGCTTTAAATTTGAAAATATTGATATTCCTTGGATCCATCATCGGTTATATCGTACTTAGTTTTTAGTGTATATTGTAGAATTCGTTGTAAATGAAACTACGAATTGTAAAATTCAAATCTTGTAGAAAAACTGCATGTACATGTATATAACGAAAGTCCAAATTGATTAACTGAAGAAATAAGAATCGGGATACATAAACTGAAAACAGAAGGAATAAATGTTCTTGAACGCAACTGATAAACTGTAGAAATGAGAGTTCTAAACTCTTGAAATGAAAGTTGATTATTTTGAATAATTGCTTACGGGGCGGTGTAAACCCGTAGCCTACATCATGTCGTCTGAAAAAATTGTAGAAAAAAAAAGTCCGGAAAACTGCTATTTTCATAAAATTTTCTAAGCCCAAGGGCAATAATTTCCGTAAAACTCAACGTACCAGAACAAAACGAAAGCAAAATTGTGGAAAAAGGTCCGAAAAACGTGCGTGACGGACGAATGACCGGACAAGTGTTAAACAATATACTTATACTTGCGGGGCCATAAAAAACGAAACAAATTAACAATCAAAAAGTATGCAAAAAATCAAATATTAACATGTTTTCTTAAGTCTTCTGTCCTCTCTAATGACTACATTTGAAAGGATTGAAGATATCCGTGCTCATTATGATGCACAGCCGGAATCAACTATACATGTAGCAACATGACTAATGGTCGATAGAACAATTTCAGGAATAATTGAATTTTTCATCATTGACATACATGTATTTACTCCTTTCATATACAACATGTCAACAAGGCTTCATATAGTTCATCGGAAGGTTGTCCCGTGTATGCGGATAGCAATACTCCATGCACGTTAGACCTCTTACATGTAGTAGAGTTCTGTAAAAGTAGGCTCGATGGGGGCCGCTACAATGGCCTAACTATCTAACTGTAAGCTAAAGAGGGATTCAAATGTTTTTCTTGGTCTTAAAATGTATATCTTATACGCTAACCTCAACCGTTACTCGATCCCGAGTCTGGCGGGAATTTTGCAACTGGTAAGAACTGCTAAATCTTCCAAAGCACTTGAGTTTACTATCTTTTTTTTGTACCCAATGGTGGAAAATGTCGGGCGTCCGTGTGTGCGTCCGTCACACTTTTCCGTAACAGATATCTTAGCTACTATTAGTCTTAAGCCGTCGATGTTTGATATTCAGTTTCACTGGGTAGGGTCCAGAAATATTCAAACGGGAGGGTGTGCAATTAAAAAAAATATTCTGGGGCCTTTTATTTCATACAGTTCCTAACCAATTTTTTTCTGTCATACGGGAAGGCGCGTACCCATCACGTAGTTCTAAATCCGCCTTTGCTTCAGGTAGGGTTCTCATATGGTAGTATATTTTTGATATCTGTCGCTCATCTACTTCTGACTCAAAATTTTTGCCGTTCGACGGGGGTTCTGTTCTTGTTACAGTGCCTTAAACATTTAATGTTAGGATGCTACTCAAAGCAGCAAATATGTAAGAAACGCAGCGAAAAAAAATCGAGCATAAGATTTTAAAGCTAAATTAGTATTATTCTTGCACATAACATTACAAAATTCAGACCCGGTAATACTGACTGTATAAAAAAAACGTCTAATTGGTGTATTTCATCTATATGTAACTAAACATAAACTGTGAAGAGAAATATTTTTAGAAAGATGCATCTTTTAAAATTTCTAACACACTTGTAGGCGAAAAAAAAACACCCGAAATTCTATACCGAAACTAAGTCGAATAGATAAAAAATATGTAATACTAAAGCAGAATCATATACATGTACCACAGTCGCACATGTATAATAAAAATAAAATTTAAAGCTTAACTGCGCATTCTCAAAAAGCGTTATGTTTTACAAGCAATTTCGAAGAAAGGTATAATTCTAGTGATTTTTTTTTAAAAGACGAAAAAATTCTTTTGGTACTAAAATTTTCAGAAAAAGATCGTTTTAAAAATAAATATTCAGTGGTTTTACAGTTTGAAAATTTGGTTGATTTAAAATTTTCAATAATAATGTACTTGGGTCAGAAAATATTATGCAGAAAATTTATTTTTGTAAAGCCTATTTTCAAAATTAATTATGGTAAATATGGTAAAATTCTTCTTTTTTAGACCCGTTTACAAAACTAATTTTATCTTATCAATTAAAAAAGTTACGAGGATTTGAAATTTGGGGAAATTATCCTATCAAACGATGTTTGTTTATTGCACTGTTTATTGCCATCCGATTTGACACTTAATGACATGCAAATTAGTGAATATGACACCACTAAAGAGATTGGCAACACTCCTTGCCTTTTATCATTTAAAATCAAAGCACTATCGTGCATTTATATTTCTAGATTTTTCGCATCCTGCCTTGTTATTTAAAATGTCACCTTATTTCCCACCATAACTTGGACGAAGCTTTTACTTGAGAGCTGACCATCATATTGAGTGTATTGTCACGTGTTTATTGTAAAACGATGGGGGTCGCTTGTTGTATTACAATAATATTTTACATCCATAGTATGTCAAAACTGAGACAATAATTAAATAATTTGATATGATTTTCTCAGGTCAAAACAACGCGAATAATCGCTACGGAAGATATGTGATAGACAAACTAAGCAAAATTTCCAACGGTCTGACGATAAAAATCTAGATTAGTGTGAAAAAGTTTTGTTTAGGATTTAGTAAGAATAAAGCTTAATTTGCAGGGTTTTTTTCTCGATAGAACCGTAGAGCTATACCATGGAGATATGATCTCCATGGTTATACATAGCTGGCAATTCCCTTGTACTGACTATCCTTTACCACTGGCAAACTAAAGACAGTCTTAAAAGTGTTTGATTTTTTACAAAAGAAAAGGACAAAAGGAAAAAACTGAGATTAGACTGCTGTTTACCGTTTCCACATATTGTACTACCCTTTGTTGGAAGTTATGGATATGTAAAGTTTTATGTACCGTCTTTAGATGTCATTGTTAACTTTAGTTATATCTTGAATAGACACCGGATCAAATAGGAAGTGTGTATGATATAAAAAAGAGTCCTTGAAAATGTGAAGAAAAAAAGAGAAGCGGATATATAAAGAGACTGTAACCAACACTTTCCTATCCTACGTGACAACGACGATTTAAAAAGAACATACATGTACAGACAAAAGCTCTGAAAAGATTCTTAGTTTATCTTTACTAGCCAAGGGTTAATATATGACAAATATAATTGATTCACATATCATTCAGACCTTCCAGCTCACCTTGCCAAAGGCAATATGAGCTTATGCCATCACTATGCGTCCGTCGTCGTTAACAATTTCAAAAATCTTCTCCTCAGAAACCTCTAAACTAATTTAACTGAAACTTTGCAGGGATGCTATGTGACCGTGACATGAAATGATTCGATAAAAAAACATGACCGTTGTAACTAAAAATAGAACAAAGGGTGAAATCACTTAAAATGGCTTATAACCCAGCAACTATAACATAAAAAATATCCGAAGGATGAATCAAAAGTTCTACATAAGTCTCTTTAAAGTAGAAGTTGTCAGATGACCCCTTATAGGAGTTATGGCCCTTTAATGACCAAACATAGCGTTTTCCCCTGTTTTAGCCTTATAGAATGAAACTATTGCAGAGTAGAAAAAAGCTGTTGTTTGCTTCAACCTTAAGCTCATTTAGCTCTACAAAAGTCTCTATAATAATAGATTAAATTGTCAGATGACCTAATTTAGAAGAGACCCTTATGGGCTTAAGGGCCAAGTGAGCGATTCAGGCTCTTGTTAACTATCGTTTACTGTGTGATTTAAAGTTGCACACCCCTGACACGAGAGTTTTTTTTTCTTCCAACTTCATGCCTTTGGTTTTCTATAGATTGCACTTTTAACCTTCTTGAAAAAGTCAATTTCAGCATGGCCTGTACATTTTCTGTGATTTTTTTTCATTATTTATGCTGGTATATTTTTGAAGTGGCAAACTCAGTAAAATTTATTTTATTTGACTTTCAATTAACCTGAGAAAATAAAAATAAATTTAGTTTTAATTTTCTCAAAATTAACTTAAACCTATAATTTTAATCTATAACAAAGAAAAGATATGTATACATATTATGACAGGAACAAAAAGGCATGCGGCCTACATGACTTAATCTTCTTGGGAAATGGGAAATCCTTTGCACCCGCACAGATGAACGGAGCTTCCGCAGAATAATCATATATTCGACACAATAAATAAAGTAGGGGACTGCCGTTTCCACGAAAATCATATGGTTTCACTACTCTACGGCAACTGATGGCTGTGGTCGCGTTTACTCGTAAGCATTTTTGCCCCGTGAAGGCAGGCGACTGGGCCTTCCGCTAATTAAAAACTTTCGTTCTGAAAAGAAAAAAACACTACAAAAAACGGCGGCATCGGTTTCAATACACGTAATCCCATCTTTGTTCTATGTACGTCCCTCCAGTTTTATTTGGAAACTATCAAATAAACTACTCCACAACACAATTTATCGTAAGTTTTACGCTTAAATAGAACGTCTGCAAACACGCTAATTATATGCAAAATGAAAACGCTTTAAAAAAAGTACCAAATATATTTAAAACCTTTTGATTTTAACTGCCGTTTCCGCGAAAACATAGATTCACTACTTTGCGGCAAATGGCTGTGGTCGCGTTTACTCGTAATCATCTTTGCACCATGAAGCCTTCCGCTAATTATAAATTTCGTTCTGAAAAAAAAACAAAAAACAAAAACAAATACCAAAAAAAAACGGCGGCATCGGTTTCAAAACACGTATTCCCATCTTTGTTCTATGTACGTCCTTCCAGTTTTATTTGGAAACTATCAAATAAACTACAAAAACACAAAATTGTGGAAAAAGGTCCGGAAAACGTGCGTGACGGACGGATGACCGGACAAGTGTTAAACAATATACTTATACTTGCGGGGCCATAAAAAACGAAACAAATTAACAATCAAAAAGTATGCAAAAAATCAAATATTAACATGTTTTCTTAAGTCTTCTGTCCTCTCTAATGACTACATTTGAAAGGATTGAAGATATCCGTGCTCATTATGATGCACAGCCGGAATCAACTACACATGTAGCAACATGACTAATGGTCGATAGAACAATTTCAGGAATAATTGAATTTTTCATCATTGACATACATGTATTTACTCCTTTCATATACAACATGTCAACAAGGCTTCATATAGTTCATCGGAAGGTTGCCCCGTGTATGCGGATAGCAATACTCCATGCACGTTAGACCTCTTACATGTAGTAGAGTTCTGTAAAAGTAGGCTCGATGGGGGCCGCTACAATGGCCTTACTATCTAACTGTAAGCTAAAGAGGGATTCAAATGTTTTTCTTGGTATTAAAATGTATATCTTAAACGCTAACCTCAACCGTTACTCGATCCCGAGTCTGGCGGGAATTTTGCAACTGGTAAGAACTGCTAAATCTTCCAAAGCACTTGAGTTTACTATCTTTTTTTTGTACCCAATGGTGGAAAATGTCGGGCGTCCGTGTGTGCGTCCGTCACACTTTTCCGTAACAGATATCTTAGCTACTATTAGTCTTAAGCCGTCGATGTTTGATATTCAGTTTCACTGGGTAGGGTCCAGAAATATTCAAACGGGAGGGTGTGCAATTAAAAAAATATTCTGGGGCCTTTTATTTCATACAGTTCCTAACCAATTTTTTTCTGTCATACGGGAAGGCGCGTACCCATCACGTAGTTCTAAATCCGTTTTTGCTTCAGGTAGGGTTCTCATATGGTAGTATTTTTTTTATATCTGTCGCTCATCTACTTCTGACTCAAAATTTTTGCCGTTCGACGGGGGTTCTGTTCTTGTTACAGTGCCTTAAACATTTAATGTTAGGATGCTACTCAAAGCAGCAAATATGTAAGAAACGCAGCGAAAAAAATCGAGCATAAGTTTTTAAAGCTAAATTAGTATTATTCTTGCACATAACATAACAAAATTCAGACCCGGTAATACTGACTGTATAAAAAAAACGTCTAATTGGTGTATTTCATCTATAAGTAACTAAACATAAACTGTGAAGAGAAATATTTTTAGGAAGATGCATCTTTTAAAATTTCTAACACACTTGTAGGCGAAAAAAAAACACCCGAAATTCTATACCGAAACTAAGTCGAATAGATAAAAAATATGTAATACTAAAGCAGAATCATATACATGTACCACAGTCGCACATGTATAATAAAAATAAAATTTAAAGCTTAACTGCGCATTCTCAAAAAGCGTTATGTTTTACAAGCAATTTCGAAGAAAGGTATAATTCTAGTGATTTTTTTTTTAAAGACGAAAAAATTCTTTTGGTACTAAAATTTTCAGAAAAAGATCGTTTTAAAAATAAATATTCAGTGGTTTTACAGTTTGAAAATTTGGTTGATTTAAAATTTTCAATAATAATGTACTTGGGTCAGAAAATATTATGCAGAAAATTTATTTTTGTAAAGCCTATTTTCAAAATTAATTATGGTAAATATGGTAAAATTCTTCTTTTTTAGACCCGTTTACAAAACTAATTTTATCTTATCAATTAAAAAAGTTACGAGGATTTGAAATTTGGGGAAATTATCCTATCAAACGATGTTTGTTTATTGCACTGTTTATTGCCATCCGATTTGACACTTAATGACATGCAAATTAGTGAATATGACACCACTAAAGAGATTGGCAACACTCCTTGCCTTTTATCATTTAAAATCAAAGCACTATCGTGCATTTATATTTCTAGATTTTTCGCATCCTGCCTTGTTATTTAAAATGTCACCTTATTTCCCACCATAACTTGGACGAAGCTTTTACTTGAGAGCTGACCATCATATTGAGTGTATTGTCACGTATTTATTGTAAAACGATGGGGGTCGCTTGTCGTATTACAATAATATTTTACATCCATAGTATGTCAAAACTGAGACAATAATTAAATAATTTGATATGATTTTCTCAGGTCAAAACAACGCGAATAATCGCTACGGAAGATATGTGATAGACAAACTAAGCAAAATTTCCAACGGTCATGACGATAAAAATCTAGATTAGTGTGAAAAAGTTTTGTTTAGGATTTAGTAAGAATAAAGCTTAATTTGCAGGGTTTTTTTCTTGATAGAACCGAGCTATACCATGGAGATATGATCTCCATGGTTATACATAGCTGGCAATTCCCTTGTAC
Organism: Arcuatula senhousia; assembly: GCA_963971305.1. Taxonomy (NCBI): domain Eukaryota; kingdom Metazoa; phylum Mollusca; class Bivalvia; order Mytilida; family Mytilidae; genus Arcuatula; species Arcuatula senhousia. The sequence continues at coordinate 5,704,423 of OZ020313.1, forward strand.
TGACTATCCTTTACCACTGGCAAACTAAAGACAGTCTTAAAAGTGTTTGATTTTTTACAAAAGAAAAGGACAAAAGGAAAAAACTGAGATTAGACTGCTGTTTACCGTTTCCACATATTGTACTACCCTTTGTTGGAAGTTATGGATATGTAAAGTTTTATGTACCGTCTTTAGATGTCATTGTTAACTTAAGTTATATCTTGAATAGACACCGGATCAAATAGGAAGTGTGTATGATATAAAAAGATATATAAAGAGACTGTAACCAACACTTTCCTATCCTACGTGACAACGACGATTTAAAAAGAACATACATGTACAGACAAAAGCTCTGAAAAGATTCTTAGTTTATCTTTACTAGCCAAGGGTTAATATATGACAAATATAATTGATTCACATATCATTCAGACCTTCCAGCTCACCTTGCCAAAGGCAATATGAGCTTATGCCATCACTATGCGTCCGTCGTCGTTAACAATTTCAAAAATCTTTTCCTCAGAAACCTCTAAACTAATTTAACTGAAACTTTGCAGGGATGCTATGTGACCGTGACATGAAATGATTCGATAAAAAAACATGACCGTTGTAACTAAAAATAGAACAAAGGGTGAAATCACTTAAAATGGCTTATAACCCAGCAACTATAACATAAAAAATATCCGAAGGATGAATCAAAAGTTCTACATAAGTCTCTTTAAAGTAGAAGTTGTCAGATGACCCCTTATAGGAGTTATGGCCCTTTAATGACCAAACATAGCGTTTTCCCCTGTTTTAGCCTTATAGAATGAAACTATTGCAGAGTAGAAAAAAGCTGTTGTTTGCTTCAACCTTAAGCTCATTTAGCTCTACAAAAGTCTCTATAATAATAGATTAAATTGTCAGATGACCTAATTTAGAAGAGACCCTTATGGGCTTAAGGGCCAAGTGAGCGATTCAGGCTCTTGTTTACTATCGTTTACTGTGTGATTTAAAGTTGCACACCCCTGACACGAGAGTTTTTTTTCTTCCAACTTCATGCCTTTGGTTTTCTATAGATTGCACTTTTAACCTTCTTGAAAAAGTCAATTTCAGCATGGCCTGTACATTTTCTGTGATTTTTTTTCATTATTTATGCTGGTATATTTTTGAAGTGGCAAACTCAGTAAAATTTATTTTATTTGACTTTCAATTAACCTGAGAAAATAAAAATAAATTTAGTTTTAATTTTCTCAAAATTAGCTTAAACCTATAATTTTAATCTATAACAAAGAAAAGATATGTATACATATTATGACAGGAACAAAAGGCATGCGGCCTACATGACTTAATCTTCTTGGGAAATGGGAAATCCTTTGCACCCGCACAGATGAACGGAGCTTCAGCAGAATAATCATATATTCGACACAATAAATAAAGTAGGGGACTGCCGTTTCCACGAAAATCATATGGTTTCACTACTCTACGGCAACTGATGGCTGTGGTCGCGTTTACTCGTAAGCATTTTTGCCCCGTGAAGGCAGGCGACTGGGCCTTCCGCTAATTAAAAACTTTCGTTCTGAAAAGCAAAAAACACTACAAAAAACGGCGGCATCGGTTTCAATACACGTAATCCCATCTTTGTTCTATGTACGTCCCTCCAGTTTTATTTGGAAACTATCAAATAAACTACTCCACAACACAATTTATCGTAAGTTTTACGCTTAAATAGAACGTCTGCAAACACGCTAATTATATGCAAAATGAAAACGCTTTAAAAAAAGTACCAAATATATTTAAAGCCTTTTGATTTTAACTGCCGTTTCCGCGAAAACATATAGATTCACTACTTTACGGCAAATGGCTGTGGTCGCGTTTACTCGTAAGCATCTTTGCACCATGAAGCCTTCCGCTAATTATAAATTTCGTTCTGAAAAAAAAACAAAAAACAAAAACAAATACCAAAAAAAAACGGCGGCATCGGTTTCAAAACACGTATTCCCATCTTTGTTCTATGTACGTCCTTCCAGTTTTATTTGGAAACTATCAAATAAACTACAAAAACACAAAATTGTGGAAAAAGGTTCGGAAAACGTGCGTGACGGACGGATGACCGGACAAGTGTTAAACAATATACTTATACTTGCGGGGCCATAAAAAACGAAACAAATTAACAATCAAAAAGTATGCAAAAAATCAAATATTAACATGTTTTTTAAGTCTTCTGTCCTCTCTAATGACTACATTTGAAAGGATTGAAGATATTCGTGCTCATTATGATGCACAGCCGGAATCAACTACACATGTAGCAACATGACTAATGGTCGATAGAACAATTTCAGGAATAATTGAATTTTTCATCATTGACATACATGTATTTACTCCTTTCATATACAACATGTCAACAAGGCTTCATATAGTTCATCGGAAGGTTGCCCCGTGTATGCGGATAGCAATACTCCATGCACGTTAGACCTCATACATGTAGTAGAGTTCTGTAAAAGTAGGCTCGATGGGGGCCGCTACAATGGCCTTACTATCTAACTGTAAGCTAAAGAGGGATTCAAATGTTTTTCTTGGTCTTAAAATGTATATCTTAAACGCTAACCTCAACCGTTACTCGATCCCGAGTCTGGCGGGAATTTTGCAACTGGTAAGAACTGCTAAATCTTCCAAAGCACCTGAGTTTACTATCTTTTTTTTGTACCCAATGGTGGAAAATGTCGGGCGTCCGTGTGTGCGTCCGTCACACTTTTCCGTAACAGATATCTTAGCTACTATTAGTCTTAAGCCGTCGATGTTTGATATTCAGTTTCACTGGGTAGGGTCCAGAAATATTCAAACGGGAGGGTGTGCAATTAAAAAAATATTCTGGGGCCTTTTATTTCATACAGTTCCTAACCAATTTTTTTTCTGTCATACGGGAAGGCGCGTACCCATCACGTAGTTCTAAATCCGTTTTTGCTTCAGGTAGGGTTCTCATATGGTAGTATTTTTTTTATATCTGTCGCTCATCTACTTCTGACTCAAAATTTTTGCCGTTCGACGGGGGTTCTGTTCTTGTTACAGTGCCTTAAACATTTAATGTTAGGATGCTACTCAAAGCAGCAAATATGTAAGAAACGCAGCGAAAAAAATCGAGCATAAGTTTTTAAAGCTAAATTAGTATTATTCTTGCACATAACATAACAAAATTCAGACCCGGTAATACTGACTGTATAAAAAAAAACGTCTAATTGGTGTATTTCATCTATAAGTAACTAAACATAAACTGTGAAGAGAAATATTTTTAGGAAGATGCATCTTTTAAAATTTCTAACACACTTGTAGGCGAAAAAAAAAACACCCGAAATTCTATACCGAAACTAAGTCGAATAGATAAAAAATATGTAATACTAAAGCAGAATCATATACATGTACCACAGTCGCACATGTATAATAAAAATAAAATTTAAAGCTTAACTGCGCATTCTCAAAAAGCGTTATGTTTTACAAGCAATTTCGAAGAAAGGTATAATTCTAGTGATTTTTTTTTAAAAGACGAAAAAATTCTTTTGGTACTAAAATTTTCAGAAAAAGATCGTTTTAAAAATAAATATTCAGTGGTTTTACAGTTTGAAAATTTGGTTGATTTAAAATTTTCAATAATAATGTACTTGGGTCAGAAAATATTATGCAGAAAATTTATTTTTGTAAAGCCTATTTTCAAAATTAATTATGGTAAATATGGTAAAATTCTTCTTTTTTAGACCCGTTTACAAAACTAATTTTATCTTATCAATTAAAAAAGTTACGAGGATTTGAAATTTGGGGAAATTATCCTATCAAACGATGTTTGTTTATTGCACTGTTTATTGCCATCCGATTTGACACTTAATGACATGCAAATTAGTGAATATGACACCACTAAAGAGATTGGCAACACTCCTTGCCTTTTATCATTTAAAATCAAAGCACTATCGTGCATTTATATTTCTAGATTTTTCGCATCCTGCCTTGTTATTTAAAATGTCACCTTATTTCCCACCATAACTTGGACGAAGCTTTTACTTGAGAGCTGACCATCATATTGAGTGTATTGTCACGTGTTTATTGTAAAACGATGGGGGTCGCTTGTCGTATTACAATAATATTTTACATCCATAGTATGTCAAAACTGAGACAATAATCAAATAATTTGATATGATTTTCTCAGGTCAAAACAACGCGAATAATCGCTACGGAAGATATGTGATAGACAAACTAAGCAAAATTTCCAACGGTCATGACGATAAAAATCTAGATTAGTGTGAAAAAGTTTTGTTTAGGATTTAGTAAGAATAAAGCTTAATTTGCAGGGTTTTTTTCTCGATAGAACCGTAGAGCTATACCATGGAGATATGATCTCCATGGTTATACATAGCTGGCAATTCCCTTGTACTGACTATCCTTTACCACTGGCAAACTAAAGACAGTCTTCAAAGTGTTTGATTTTTTACAAAAGAAAAGGACAAAAGGAAAAAACTGAGATTAGACTGCTGTTTACCGTTTCCACATATTGTACTACCCTTTGTTGGAAGTTATGGATATGTAAAGTTTTATGTACCGTCTTTAGATGTCATTGTTAACTTTAGTTATATCTTGAATAGACACCGGATCAAATAGGAAGTGTGTATGATATAAAAAGATATATAAAGAGACTGTAACCAACACTTTCCTATCCTACGTGACAACGACGATTTAAAAAGAACATACATGTACAGACAAAAGCTCTGAAAAGATTCTTAGTTTATCTTTACTAGCCAAGGGTTAATATATGACAAATATAATTGATTCACATATCATTCAGACCTTCCAGCTCACCTTGCCAAAGGCAATATGAGCTTATGCCATCACTATGCGTCCGTCGTCGTTAACAATTTCAAAAATCTTCTCCTCAGAAACCTCTAAACTAATTTAACTGAAACTTTGCAGGGATGCTATGTGACCGTGACATGAAATGATTCGATAAAAAAACATGACCGTTGTAACTAAAAATAGAACAAAGGGTGAAATCACTTATAATGGCTTATAACCCAGCAACTATAACATAAAAAATATCCGAAGGATGAATCAAAAGTTCTACATAAGTCTCTTTAAAGTAGAAGTTGTCAGATGACCCCTTATAGGAGTTAGGGTCCTTTAATGACCAAACATAGCGTTTTCCCCTGTTTTAGCCTTATAGAATGAAACTATTGCAGAGTAGAAAAAAGCTGTTGTTTGCTTCAACCTTAAGCTCATTTAGCTCTACAAAAGTCTCTATAATAATAGATTAAATTGTCAGATGACCTAATTTAGAAGAGACCCTTATGGGCTTAAGGGCCAAGTGAGCGATTCAGGCTCTTGTTTACTGTCGTTTACTGTGTGATTTAAAGTTGCACACCCCTGACACGAGAGTTTTTTTTTCTTCCAACTTCATGCCTTTGGTTTTCTATAGATTGCACTTTTAACCTTCTTGAAAAAGTCAATTTCAGCATGGCCTGTACATTTTCTGTGATTTTTTTTCATTATTTATGCTGGTTGAAGTGGCAAACTCAGTAAAATTTATTTTATTTGACTTTCAATTAACCTGAGAAAATAAAAATAAATTTAGTTTTAATTTTCTCAAAATTAACTTAAACCTATAATTTTAATCTATAACAAAGAAAAGATATGTATACATATTATGACAGGAACAAAAAGGCATACGGCCTACATGACTTAATCTTCTTGGGAAATGGGAAATCCTTTGCACCCGCACAGATGAACGGAGCTTCCGCAGAATAATCATATATTCGACACAATAAATAAAGTAGGGGACTGCCGTTTCCACGAAAATCATATGGTTTCACTACTCTACGGCAACTGATGGCTGTGGTCGCGTTTACTCGTAAGCATTTTTGCCCCGTGAAGGCAGGCGACTGGGCCTTCCGCTAATTAAAAACTTTCGTTCTGAAAAGCAAAAAACACTACAAAAAACGGCGGCATCGGTTTCAATACACGTAATCCCATCTTTGTTCTATGTACGTCCCTCCAGTTTTATTTGGAAACTATCAAATAAACTACTCCACAACACAATTTATCGTAAGTTTTACGCTTAAATAGAAGGTACGAGTACACAATTATCGCCCTTTGCTTTTCGTTGACCACGAATATAGTTCCTATTAAAAATAGTGCCTTAGAAAATAATTTGCTTCAATGTGTTCTCTTTGATTTTTGTAGTTCTTTTTGGTCTCATTTCAAAGGAAAGGGGTCACAGAACACTAGCAAGATGTTTTAGAAATGAAGTAAAGATGCTTTATGTGAATTAAGAAATGACAAAAAGGGGGGATTTTTTCTTTTCGGAAGCTTTCGGAACTGATCCCCTCTAGGGCCTTATAGTTTTCACTTGTCAAAAAAGTTGAATATATGCAATTTTTTTTATTTTCCAGTATTAAGGGCATATTGGCCATAGGTACAATATAGCTAAATGTAAAGTATTTATAGCCATAATTTTGTTCGTAAAGTAAAATTTCGCTATATTAAACAAAGAGGGAAAATTAATTGTGTACTCGGGCCTAGAAGAGGCCCTGTGGTAAGTCTAGAGGCAACACTTGGAACTGGCAAAAATTAAAAGAAATAGTCTAAATCTATCAAATTCAACAAGTTAGCATGGTTTTAGTCAAGATTTTGTTCATTGAGCTTGCTCTATGTCCATATCAAGCCAATTTAAGGTCTCTATGGGAATTTCAATGCATTTTCTGTACTTAGGAGAATTTAGTCAAGAGGTCACCAAGTGTGAACTAAAACAAACTAGTTTAATCCTTCTGAAAGTCTTATTGAGTGAGAAAGTACCCAGGGAAGTAAAAAGAATTCATTTATAACAACAATTTTCATCAGAAAAGGAAAATACTTGATTTTTTGTGTGAAGTGCTAGTGTGCGGCCACCTGTCATTTTTATTCATATGCTCTTCTTGGTGTTGATTTCAATTAAAATCTCCAATACATGATAGAATAAACCTTAGACAGAAACAGTACAATAAGATATGTGTAAGAAACACAGAAAATGTCTGAAAACCTACCTGTTTTATCTGTAATGGTCTTCTTGTATGAAAATATTTAGCAGAATTTTACCAAAATATGTGCATTTTTTCATAATTTTAGTAACATTCATGACCAATTTTCTTTAAAACAGCTCTGACTGTAGCTGTTGGGGATAAAATTTGTTGCTTACTATCCTCTCATACTAAAAACATGTTTGCTTTGGTTATATCTGCATGTTTTAAATTTTTTTACCCCCCAAAGTTATGCATTTTGTGAGGAAATATTAAAACCGCCTTTAAAAATCAGTGATGCATCACACAAAACCTCAAAGTTTGTCTACATATGTACATTAAATGAATATTTTGGGTCTTATTTTGTAAGCTTAGCATATATTGAACATTTTAAGACCATTAGGAATCAATTTTGTTTTTTCAATTTGTCAAAATCCTTCTGATCATACATATACCCCTTGAAAAGTAAGAAAATGCTAATTTTCTACTCCGCGAATGTGGGAAGGAGTAAAAATCAAACCCCATGCACTAATTTCTTGAAAACAGGTGTTTTTCATGTTTTATATATGTTATTCTATTGATATAAGCAATTGGTTTGGGAAAAATCTATAAAATATTTTTAAAATTAATAAAAAGGCATCATGGGTTTTACTACAGATTTAGCGGACAATATGTTTAAGCCAGTATCTCCCAAAAAAGTGCTTATATCTTTAAGGTTAAGCATTGCAAACCTCTGAAACATTCTATTTCAACTCAAAAAAGACTCAGCATCATAAAAAACACTTTATTTCTAAAAGTTGAGGCGTTTCTGAGGTGTTTTAGGTACGAGTACACAATTATCGCCCTTTGCTTTTCGTTGACCACGAATATAGTTCCTATTAAAAATAGTGCCTTAGAAAATAATTTGCTTCAATGTGTTCTCTTTGATTTTTGTAGTTGTTTTTGGTCTCATTTCAAAGGAAAGGGGTCACAGAACACTAGCAAGATGTTTTAGAAATGAAGTAAAGATGCTTTATGTGAATTAAGAAATGACAAAAAGGGGGGATTTTTTCTTTTCGGAAGCTTTCGGAACTGATCCCCTCTAGGGCCTTATAGTTTTCACTTGTCAAAAAAGTTGAATATATGCAATTTTTTTTATTTTCCAGTATTAAGGGCATATTGGCCATAGGTACAATATAGCTAAATGTAAAGTATTTATAGCCATAATTTTGTTCGTAAAGTAAAATTTCGCTATATTAAACAAAGAGGGAAAATTAATTGTGTACTCGGGCCAGAACGTCTGCAAACACGCTAATTATATGCAAAATGAAAACGCTTTAAAAAAAGTACCAAATATATTTAAAGCCTTTTGATTTTAACTGCCGTTTCCGCGAAAACATATAGATTCACTACTTTACGGCAAATGGCTGTGGTTGCGTTTACTCGTAAGCATCTTTGCACCATGAAGCCTTCCGCTAATTAAAAATTTCGTTCTGAAAAAAAAACAAAAAACAAAAACAAATACCAAAAAAACGGCGGCATCGGTTTCAAAACACGTATTCCCATCTTTGTTCTATGTACGTCCTTCCAGTTTTATTTGGAAACTATCAAATAAACTACTCCACAACACAATTTAACGTAAGTTTTACGCTTAAATAGAACGTCTGCAAACACGCTAATTATATGCAGAATGAAAACGCTTTTAAAAAAGTACCAAATATTTTTAAAGCCTTTTGATTTTAACTGCCGTTTCCGCGAAAATCATATAGAATCACTACTATACGGCAAATGGCTGTGGTCGCGTTTACTCGTAAGCATCTTTGCACCATGAAGCCTTCCGCTAATTAAAAATTTCGTTCTGAAAAAAAAGCAAATACAAAAAACAGCGGCATCGGTTTCAAAACACGTATTCCCATCTTTGTTCTATGTACGTCTCTCCAGTTTTATTTGGAAACTATCAAATAAACTACTCCACAACACAATTTATCGTAAGTTTTACGCTGTAATTTTAAATAGAACGTCTGCAAATACGCTAATTATATGCAGAATGAAAACGCTTTTTAAAAAAGTACCCAAAAAATTTTGAAGCCTTTTGATTTAACATTCCGCTACCTATTGAACTTTTAAATTTGTAAGTAACGGGTCTATTTAACATGATTGGTCTATTCTTTTTTCTACAGGCGTTATTGATAAGATGAAAAACAAATGTTTGAAGTTAATAAATATGCCGACCCGACTGAATTTCAACCCAGTGGCGATGTAAGCAAGAAAATAAAACATTTTATAATAAGAAATATTTTTTTTCATAGTTTTTATAAATCACCCGAAAATGATTTGAAATTTAAATTAGAAGTGCCGTGTTTTAAATTATAGTTGTGTCGTTGAATATATAAGTGGATGAATTTGTTTATATTGTTTATATGTTTTTAAAATGTTTTATAATAAGTCTTAAAAATGAACCAAGATCGGTCTGATCGTCATTGGGGTTTATTATCAATTAAACTGAATGAATGACGACCGGACCGATTTATTTTGCGCACATTCGACATCTGAAATAAATTTTTGATTCATTTTCAAGACTTTTGAGTCACTTATTATAAAAAGATTTAAAAATATAATATAGAATATAAACAAAATCATTCACTTATGAGTCACTTATATAATCAACGACACAACTAATTTAATACACGACACTTCTAATTTAAAACACGACACTTCTAATTTAATACACGACACCACTAATATAATACACGACATCACTCAATTTAATACACGACATAGCTCAATTTAAAACACGACATTACTGGATTTAATCGGCGACAAGTTCTAATTTTATAAGGGTCAATCCTAATACTGTCGTGACTTCTAATTTTATCAGCGAATTCGAATTTAATTGTCAGATCCGAATATAAAATTCTAGGTTCAGATTTAAAACACGTCAAATCAAGAAATAAAAGGAATATCCAAATATAAAATATAGTTCTAAAAAATTAGAAGTAATATTTGAAATTGGGACATTGACTAGGATATCAAGAGATAGAAATTGATATTAGGAGAATGACTAGGATATCCAGTCTTTTATGTTACCAGTGGAGGCGCTCTACCAAAAATTATTGAAAATGCCAAACACTATATGATTATGAAGAGCAAAGAACAATAAAACCAAAAATGCCAAACTGGGAAACCAAATTTTTAATAAGATGATCAACTTTTGTCTGGGTTAGGAAGAAACTTAGGGTTTAGACAATTTTGAAATTTAAGCGGATAATTTAAAGTTTTTTTGTGTTCTCCAACACAAAAGTGTTGGTACTGGAGTGGGCTAACCTCGGGGAATTAAAACTCCACCAGTAGTGCTTACCTTCACGAAATAAGAATGACAACAAAGTTCCATTTGACCGAACACAAAACTTCAGGTTTAACAATGTTTTGTTTACTTAATTTATCGTCCAATTATCATACCTTGAACTGGAATTCTTCAAAGGATGTATAGGACAGAATTTAGTATTTTCAAGGTTTCGGGCAGATTGGCTGTAAAATGAGAGTCATCCTAAAACATTGTTGAACATGACGTTTTCTTCTGTCGTTAGTCTTTGGCTTGGAGATACAAACAAATTTACCTAGGATATAAAGTGAAAATAAAATTTTGAAAATATAATTTTAATTTGTGATGATGCATTTTTTATGTATGACAGAATAAATATGATATATTTCTAAAAACTGCGCCCTTGATCTTTTGTTAATTAAATGCAATGTTTCAAGAAACATGTTACATGCTATACTTTAACATTTCAATTAAAAAACAAATAAAGTAGCACTTTACACAAATCAGATAATATCTTTTCTTTGACATGACTCATGAAAATATCGATACTCAGAATCGGTTTCTTAAATTCAATTCATGATCAGTTTGTTGTATAATAGTATAAGCACAGTGCATCAAATGATCTGCATCTGTGTAAGTTCGAATGAATGACCAAATGAAAATTAAGGGATTTATTTTTAATAGATCCGTTATCAGTTGTTGAATGTTCTGTTGAAATCGGATGTTAGCATACATGGTTAGATTTTATATGGATATGTATTTGACGACCATACGTTAAGCCACCTGTAAGTAGATAGAATAAGTCCAAGTACAAAAGATTGTATTTACCTCATATGTAATATTACATGCATTAATTATAATTTACAAAAACCTTTTTATCTGGTGTTTGAGCGTTTTTGATAAGTTTAGAATAGACAAAAATAAAAATTACGCAAACGAAGATTTAAAGTTTAACTACCATTTCAAACAGGATATCACATTCAAAGTGTATAGTATGTCTAACTTTCCTTTCTTTGAATAAGGTTTTGAATGTTTTAGTTACAGGAATGTCATTGGTGTGTCGATATTTATTCTATTTAATTTCAAATTGAAATAACAAATACCAAAACGCGGGTTTAAACGGTTAATTTGTATATGCTTTATATCGATATGTCAAGGAGTAACCTCTCATCCATATCATTTTAATCCAACATTGGAAGGTCAATTTCCAAAATTGTTAAAAACGAAAAGTACTCAAAACCAAAACGTTCGAACAAGGAAGCCAAATCAAGCACCGAGGATATCGACCATGTGCATTACAAGATTTAGGAAAGTCGTGTAATTACTTGTCGTCTGAGCATTTATGTGTTAAGTCTCACAAATTACACAGTGTGTGCCACATTTAAAACAGCTATTTCCTCATAGACAGAAAAAAAACATTGTGGTCATTCTTTTAAAAAGTCATTCTATACGTCAATACAATCAGATAATTAAAATACTCTAACTTATCACATTTCAAACGAGTCTTCAATTCATAGCCATAGCCGAATGGTAATTGTCGTTTACCAAGGAGACAAAGATTCCTAGTTCGATTACAGCCATGATAAAATTATTTTGATCCGTGATAATATATACGTTTATACAATCAGAATGATTTAAGAAAATAACCTAATTGAGGACTTTTCGGTCGAGTCTTAGGGAGCAATGAGCTTAACGACATGGGTTGTCAAGAGAAGATTGCGGGTTCGAATTAAGGCATGGAAGACATTGTCGAAAAATGTGTTGAATTTGATACTTATACTTCTTGAATTTTCTGTCGGATCCCCCGTAGTGGCTGTAACTGCCAACTTTACCAACACCCTAATGTTCGCGTGTACTTATCGCAATATCATTATTTAACGTTCGTTTTATCGCCTCATTCGCGCTGTTTTGGATTAAAAGGCTGACTAAGTTACCTTTCTCAGTATTTTTAACGGATGTTCGCTGTGCTGATTGTAACCTCGTCTTTTCATAGTGGCTTTGTGTCTAAAATCTCATTGTTATAGTCCTTGATTTTTTTAAAATATAAATTTCGAATACCTTTTTGAAATTTCTATGTTTTCTTTGGTAATATTAATATTTCCTGAAGCAAATATAGAGCTTAGATTCAGACTAATCTCTATATTTTGCATCACTTTTCTTAATCATCCTTTCGGCAACCCGGACTTCAAGAGTTTTCATTGCATCATTAAGATGTCCTTTTCGATGGCTCAATTCGACAATACTTTTAAGCAGATGATCTTCGTAATGACCATTTTCATTAATTTCGTTCGTTTTTCATTGTATGATCTGTCAATTGGTGTGTGCTTTTTGGAACCAATAGACATGGCAAACTTTGCTCCAGAGATTCACAAATTACAGGCTATGAAACAAAATATCAAGTTATGTGAAAACATCTTTACATTACATTGGCGGAAAGATTATTGTCTTCCACAACAGTATTGTACAGGTTTGAAAATAAATCTTATTTCAAGTCAATTTGACCTATTTGTATCCGTGATAATGTTATTTTGAGATATTTCTCTTCTTTTAAAGCATTTGTTCATAGATAAATATTTCATTTAACATTCCACTAGATTAGTTCCCCTATGTAATTTCTTGTAATTTATGTCGAATCTTTAATATATAGAATAAAGTAAAAAGGTAGATAAAGTTGAATGCAGTTTTATTTAAGAAGTTAATAACTGTAAAAGAAACAATTTGTCCTGCATGATGAATGTTGAAAAAGCGTCAAAAGGACTAGCATAACAGTTAACGTCTAAAGTTGTTTATATCCTTTTCAAACTTTACCCGGTAGATGTATTTCATTTTATTTGAAACACTGGGACTGCGGCAGTTAAAGTTAACTTTGATGCCTGCAGGCTGACTGGGATTTATGTACAAGGTGGGAAAATGCAGTTTTACTATCATCTTGCATGACTGGGTTGTCACGCCTTATAGTAAACCTGACTGCAAAGCATAGTGGTGCACCGTGTGTCGAAACAATGCCACATTCTTGGTATGTTTGGGTTAAAATTCTACGGGAAGTAGAACCCCTGCTATTGACCATTAACAATCCTAACATTTTGCAAAAAAACATTCAAAACTCGTTTTGACTTTTCCATTTTTACCACTCTGATACTAGTGAAGTGTAGGATATAAAATACGATGGCGGGTATCAATAAAGCTAATTACTAAATAATTGAGTTATGCTGTTTATACATACATGTATTTCAAGAAGTAAACTCTAATTCGCATTCTTTGAAGGTAAAACAGCTAAAGGTACGTGTACCAAAAGGTTTGAAAAAAGGAGCCCAAATTCAAAACAAAGAATTTCGAACATGAAAAGTATAAGACGGACAAAATGACGAATCATAAATCTTGTGATAAACTAGCTTTCCTCGGTTGCATAGATTCTAGCAAGATAACGTACACAACATAACCTCAAAGTCATACTTTCGACGACAATATAAAAACTAGTAAAAAAAGTCCACCCAAAAGAAACAATGAAATGAATTTAGATGCAAAATTATTGGCAAATTGGATGGAATGACAAAAGAAAGTTTTGTTTTTTTTTAATCTGATTAACAATGATTTTCTTTTAAATTATTTTCATCATGTTGATTATATGTTTTGATCAGCATTAGTCAGAGATGACAGAAAATCCCTAATTATAAAGAAAAAATAATTTGATTTTTGAACAGACAATATTTTGACGCCAGATGCAACTTCTCATTGTTAAGTAACAATTTTACGTTACCAAGAACCCACAATCATAGAGCCATCAACGATGCTCTAAATGTAATATCGCGATGTGATGTTGTTAGCGACATGGAAAATGCATTACATATATTTGCTTGAGTGCAGTTGTTCAATAGCTTCCTAAAATGTTTTTTCAGCAATGGTAGATTTCGATCAATCCCCTCTTGATTTTTAAAATGAATACAATCTTTTTTAACACGTAGCATGATTACACTGCAGTTGTTTGATTAGAAGGGTTGCATACAGTGATGAATATTTCTGATAGCAGCAAACTTTAAACGTTTAGGATAAAGAAATCACTATTTTGTCTTTTTATGTTAAGTTTACTTATGTTCTTTATTTACAACATATTTGTCACATTTGGAGGAGGAATTTTTCAACAACAAATTGGCATTCCTATGGGCATAAATTGTGCTACTCTCCTCGCCGATTTGTTTTTAGACTCTTACGAGACTGAATTTATTCGGAGACTCGTAAAAAAACAAGAAGATGAAACAGGCAAGGTCATTTAATTTTACATTCAGATATATTGATAATGTGCTTTCTGTCAATAACACTTCATTTGGTAGATGGATTCCTTCAATATATCCTCCAGAATTGTAGATTAAAGAGACCACCGAATCAAATTGCTTCACGTCTTTCTTGGATTTGCACCTCTAATTTGGCCCAGGTGGTCATCTCAGTACAAAAATTTACGATATACGAGACGATTTTAATTTTCAAATTAATAATTTTCCTAATCTACAGAGCAATATACCTACTCCCCCTGCATACGGTGTTTATATTTCACAACTTGTTCGATATGCCAGAGCTTGCACACATTTCACAGATTTTTTGATCAGACACCGATTTCTTCGTGACCGACTTTTGGAGCAGGGCTATAAGAAAATACGTCTCATACAATCCCTATACAAATTCTTTCTTTGTTATCAGCCACTAGTAGAAAAGCTCAAAATTGAGTTAAAAGATATGGTAGTTGATTGTTTTAATTAGCATTCGACTGGTCTGCTGTACTGAGATGATCACCTCAATATCCCTATTGTGTCTCACAACTATGTTGTGTTCTATGGTCATTACCGGATCCTAAGATCGCAATGGAAAAGGAGGTTTGGCGCCATAAAACCTGGTTTAACCCACCATTTCGTTTGAAATGCCTGTACCAAGTCAGGACCATTGCGATCCACCAATTCTCCGGTATGACTGGTTCGTTTTGTCATTTTCTCTGGACTATGAGATTGCTCATTCAAGTTCGGTAGTTTTGTTATTACCTTTATTTAACAACTATGAGGGAATTTATTATTCAATACTGTGAAAGGGTGTTCGAAAACAGTGGAATTAATCATTTTTGGATCGTAAACAATTCTCTTGATGTTCTGGACAACCTTCGTGCAGTTGAAAATACTTTCCATACCGTTGATAGTAACGTTTTTTCTACTTTATATACTAACCTTCCGCATAATCTGCTTAAAAAGAAATTTTAATATTTGGTTAAATGGTGTTTTGACAAATATATCTGTTCTAGAGTTTCAAACTCATTTAGTAAATCATTTTTTTTTGTAACGAGACTCAAAAAGGTTACATTAACTGGACTGATGCAGAAACTATATATAACTGCTCTAAATTATTTGTTAGATAATTTTTACATTATTTTGGTAAACAAATTCATTGCCAAATTATTGGTATTCCTATGGGTACTAATTGTGCGCCCCTTATAGCCGACCTTTTCCTATACTGTTATGAATCACAATTCATGGCTAAATTACAAAAAAGATCCCAACAAACAGAACCTAATCGAAACTTTCAATTATACTTTTAGATATTTAGACAACATTCTTGCACTCAACAAACTTTCATTCAATTTCTTATTTTATTACAGATATCTATCCTTCTGAATTCGGGGGTTACATTTCACAGTTAGTAAGATATGCTCGGATCTGCAGTGGTGTTTCTGGTTTTAATAAAAAAAGCCATTTTATTACTGAAAAAGTATTAAAACAAGGTTATCGATACCACAAATTAGTAAAATCTTTTTTCTAAATTTTTCCACAAGTATCGATCTTTTATTTAAAAATTTAATTGTACACGTCGTTTTCTGATATTGAAAGGAATATCACATCCTGAATTTGATGGTTATTTTTTTTTTATAAAGCTCATGAATTTAAAAGCAATCCAATAGAAATGTAAAATTGGCTTCAAAATTTATTACGGAAAGGATATGAATTGAATATTTTAGTTAAATCTTTGAATTTAGTGTTTTTCGACAGAATATTGATACTTGATACTTGTTTTAAAACTTCCATAAACGTTTTACTATTGTCATTTTTAAGCATTACAGTGATCAAGCATTGTCGGGTTTGTGTAATGACACTTCACTTAATCATTATTGTTTGAAGTGTTGTGTCGGATTTAAAATCGATGTGTTTGATTTTTTTTTTACATTAGTCGATTGATGATTCTCACCTAGCTGTAAGTAACAGCGAATGTTCTATAGAGTTCCTTTACCGTCCTTTTGTTTTTTTTTGCTGTTTTTGTCTTAGGTTCTCTCTAGTGAAATTGGACATGATCGGTTTGATTTTTATTATGTGTCTTGAGTCTTGAATAGACGAAACGCGCGTCAGGCGTAGCAAAATTTATTGTCTGGAACTTTGTTGTCATTTGTATTCTGAAATAAAATATAGAAGCTGAAACCCTAGCTTGCCCTAGAACTTTTTCGTCGAAAGAATGAGAGCAATAATACCCATTTTTGGTCCAAGATTTTCCATAAAATTAAATCTGAGCATACGGATGTCTTAAACTGCTAAAACTTTGATCAAATATTCAGCTGAAAAAAATGATAAGCTTTTGCTATATCAGTTTAGTTGATTTGTCAATCAGTTAACTCAAAAAGCTGCAAATAAAAGTAAATGTCCTTATTTCATTGGTTATTGCTGATTTTCACACATTTTTTGGTCTAGAAGCATTCAAACAACAACATCATATTAGATCGCAATGGAAAAGGGAGGTTTGGCGCCATAAAACCTGGTTTAACCCACCATTTCGTTTGAAATGCCTGTACCAAGTCAGGACCATTGCGATCCACCAATTCTCCGGTGTGACTGGTTCGTTTTTGTCATTTTCTCTGGACTATGAGATTGATCATTCAAGTTCGGTAGTTTTGTTATAACCTTTATTTGGATGAAATTTGTAAAATGATAAAATCTATCATTACACGTCTGTGTTGGAGAACATTTCAAAGCTTTAAAGTATCCGTTTAAATTTCAAAATTGTCTAAACCCTAAGGTTGTTCCTACCCCAGACATAGGTTGATCATCTTAGTAATAATTTGGTTCCCCAGTTAGGTATTTTCGGTTTTATAGTTCTATGCTCTTCATAATCACATAACGTTTGGCATTTTCAATATTTTTGGTAGAGCGCCTCTGATGAGTCTTGAATAGACGAAACGCGCGTCTGGCGTAGCAAAATTTATTGTCTGGAACTTTGTTGTCATTTTTATTTCTAAAATTTTGAAGTTGTTGTTTTTATGAGCCCAATGTTTTCTCAAAGCACATTTGCACTGAAACGTTTCAAACTTTTCAGATTTTTTTTTATTTTGTCAAATAAGACCTCCAAATGTGATGTCATTATTACGACACAATGAATAACGTTTGCCTTATTTTTGTTGATTTCTCTCTTACCACATATAAGATGATACTTCTTATAAAGATAATAATATTTCAAACAACTTCATTTCTGGGGCCACCTTCGGGTCTTACTGCTCATCATCCTTTGTACCAGGAATTCGTCCCTTTCATTCCTAATTTATTTCGGCCCATATCAATATAAGACAAATTGCAATAATTTAAACATAAATTACTTAATTGAGCTTGATGAGTTATATTCTACATTTCGTTGACATAATGAGCTGTATAGCCAAACAGTGTTATATTCTGTCTTAAATGCAATGTGATGTAGCCAATCCCACTAGAAAAAGCTTTTTAATATTTTTGTTAATTCAAATATGATCAGTCGGTCTGATTGCAGTTCTAAAACAAAAGCTCTATCAACAAAGAGGATCATTTCGACAAATATATTGTTTAATATTTTTCCTTCCGTATTTTTGATATTTAGATAAATAGATCCACGAAAAAAAAACCTAAGCAACGTTTGATATATTACCATATGTTATCATATTGGTTTACAAATGTACATCTACGATCACTCATAATTCTCTTACCATATCATTCGCAGTTACAAACATAAAGGATATCAATTTTATCTTTCCTGAATTAATTTCATCTTTGTAATTAGTGCTTTCAATTACTATTTTTCATGGATGATATAAACCTTGTAATGTATTACTTAAATGAAGTACTGGTGATAAAGGGTGAATTATATCTCTTTTCGTAAATGCAGCTGCATTATAGCATTTCTAGGAATTCAGCATATACTGCACTTTTGAACATTGGTGGATGGAAAGACTAACTTGTTTAACTGAAATTTTAATAACAATTGCGGCAAAGTTCCATACAACACGGTTTGATAGGCCAGACGCACGTTACTCCTATTTAAGACCTAAAAGAGACGGTCGGTAAAAAAATAATCAACATATAAATGAAAAGCAAATAACATCTTAACCAAACATTATCAAATTGGAAGCCAATTTTACAAGGTGGGCCTATGTTTGAGGTACGAAGAAAAAATGTATTGAACACATTTTCAAACTTCGATGCCAACTTAATTTTCATACTAGCTCTAGTAAAATATTAAATACCAAACCTTGCCGAATAAAGAACACAAATTATGATAACAGTCACATAAATGATGATTTTTTAAATGATAATAAGGGTTAATGATCAAGTGTTTTATTAGAATAGGTCTGATCCTTGTTTTGATCATGGCCAATCGTTGCACATGTAATGTAAATATGGTACTTGGTGTTCAACCGTAGCAATCCGTATAACACTGTATTATAACAGTTTTGTTGTTTTGTGAATTTTGCTAGACATGGAGTTAACTGATATTGGACTTCAATGTCCGATCTTATATGGCTGCAGTGCAATTATTTAAATTTTAATGATTTAAGGTTAGTGAGGACACCTGACCCCAAAAATAATGCCGAATTTAAAATCTTCAATTTTTTTTATATATTAATATTAGGTATATACTTTATCTTGTGTAAAAATATTGGACCCCCTTTCCAGGCTTGTTTTCCCAAAATCTAGGCTCAAAGTTTCCCCAAATTACTATAGATTTCATAGGAGAGGCCAAATAATTAGCATAAAATCTTGTCGCAGAAAAAATCCACGAATTTAAATTTTATTTTTATTTGATAAAGATAAATGATATACAATATATTTTGAAATAAAACAATAAAAATTTGGGGTCATCAGCTTATTTTTTTTTTCTACAATACAAATCTTTGCAATTTTTTGGTCATTTTTCAAGTGGATTATCTCCCTTGTTTAATTGAAATTTTTATTTATGAAGGAATAGTTGTTTTATTTGTGCTAAAAATAATTTATTTTGATTATGTTTTATTAAATAAAACTATTTAACACAAGTTGTAGGGTATTTGTGACATTTTCACTTGTTTTTTTTTTTGTATTTTTAGCTGTTTTTGGTCACATGACAGGTGTCCTCACTAACCTTAAATTCTTACTGATTTTTATCACTTATTGTTAGTGTGCACCATATTTTTAATTTTAATCTTTTTGATTTCCAATACACGTACATGTACATGGAGCTTCACTGGAATATATAATTGAATTAGACCAATGGCATACCTCAGATTACTGACATGACAATAAATGACAATATCAAACAATCAAGTAGTTATTGAAAACCCTGAATGTTGTCTTCAATAATAAATCATCCATACCGTCATATAGTATATAGGTTAATACTTAATTCAAGTCCCCTTTGCTACCTGATATTGTCCATGTTGTGGACTTTAATTTACAACTTTTTAAGAAAAAAACTGTCAGGCCAATTCACAAAAACATAGAGCTACTTTAACGACAGACATGACAGACGTAATATTTCCATTGAATTTGATATTTTTATTGTTGTAATCAAAATATAAATATAATAGGTCGAGTCACGCTAAGGGAATAATTAAAAAAAATGCCCCTTTTCACTCTGATACAACAGTTTTTAAGGGAATAAGAACGACATTGTGTTTTAAAATAACGCAGACCCGTCAAGTGTCGTAAATGTGTCGAATAAAGATAATGCGGTAGACTAAATCTTTCACTATATTATATTAATTAATGAGTATGTTCTTTATATTATAATCAGCAATCTTACGGAGATTTAAAATTCAACTCGTGACGAAAATATAGGATTATAGCTTATAACTCATTAAAACGATTAACATAGATAGTTACTTAAACCTACACTTATATAATGCCCAAACCATTACTACATTCAGAAGGGAACCTGACTCATACAGAGTATCATGTGTTTAATAAGTGGTATTTTAATTTTATTACCGAAATGCCAAAAAAAAAGTATAACGTTTGCAGTATAATATCACGCTAAAATACTTAAAGTCATACTTTTTTCTCTATACCATCATGGAAACTCATAAGTTTGCATGCCTGCCTTGTAGATAAAGCGATAAATAATTCAATATTACACCCACTCTAATCATTTGATGTGTTTTTTTTAAACAGGGTTTAATGACCGAATGCATTACTAAATAGATATGAATCCCGCTTCATGAAGGTTGCGTGGTAATAATTATACAAACCCCTTCATTTTGTTTAAAAACCAGCGTATCCCGGATTGCAAACAGTTAACCCATAAACACTAGAGTGTCCATTACCCCTGTGACGAATAGGGCAATCTGACTTTAATTGATTTGTTTTTTAAACTTCTGTAAGACTTTTGTGCGTACCTAAAATAAAGGTAGAAAAAAATCACCTCAATAGTTTCAAATCATCTGATTATTTGTTCATTTTCTGTCATGGTTTTTTAATGTTTCTCTGCTTTTTTTAAAATTCGTTTTATCCATTCGTATCTTTTTGTTGAAATCAGATT
Organism: Arcuatula senhousia; assembly: GCA_963971305.1. NCBI lineage: Eukaryota > Metazoa > Mollusca > Bivalvia > Mytilida > Mytilidae > Arcuatula > Arcuatula senhousia. The sequence continues at coordinate 5,725,489 of OZ020313.1, forward strand.
GATTTAAAAGTACAAATTAATTTCGGAATTAAATAAAAATAAACTGTAATCAATTTAGACTTGATTAAATAATTGTCTGACCTGAATACTGTCAAGTCGTAATTGCTTGCAAGACGTGCAAATAATTATATTCAGCTGCATGGTATTTTTAATCTTAAATTGTAATTTTCAAACCATTTGATAAATACAAGTGAAAGCTAACTTTGTGTTGGGTTTATAATTTTGATCGGGTTAGGGAGTTTGTGGTTTTGCCCCTTAAAATTATGCTCATAGTATATCTTGGTGATGAACATCAAGAGACATTCGAGTGTCAAAAGTCCGAAAGGGCAATGACAAAACCAATAAAGACGAACAGGAAAACCACAAAGAAACACAAAACAAAAAAATCAAAGAGCATGGGTGAGATAAACATATATCACGTGGTACCATCGTAATGTCAGATTTACAGGCGGGTCGACATACTTTGATCAAAAAGTAGTTGTCATCGATCCAGTGGAACATCATGTATCAAAATGCAAATACAATTTTAGCTATCTTTTAAAAAGAAGTAACAATAAACATGATAAAGTTGCAGACATTAGACAAGGATGTTCCAGACAGATGAGTCTTACATGTACCAGTATTAGTGAATATAATATACAGTTATTTTATGTGTAGCCAGGCAATGGATCAGAAAATTTTCCCCGAGGTATCCAGATTAGCTTAATGTTCTATCGCCCAAAGCCGTAGGCACGTAAATTATTAGTCGTATTGTGTAAACTTCGGTTATTTTTTCCATATACTTTTGAAAAAATAGAAATAAAAGATTGGGTTTATTGACCATTTTAACTTCGCCCTATTATGGAAGTAATGGCAGACCAGCCGGTTTAAACCAGAACACACACAAACAGACTTTGCAGTTGGCACGGACTTCACGTAAATGATCCGGAATAGGTGATCTGTTTATAAATCGGCAAATCAAATTTGAGGTCAAAATGTCAACAGGCAATAGAACGTCACCGGGCAATAGAACAGACGTTGCGCTCAGTGTTGGTGTATATTAGCGTAACGTCAAAAAAACGTAAAAAAAACATCAAAAATACGTCGCTATGATCGGATTTATCATAGGGCCTTTTAGAGAATAGAAAACTATTTTTTCAACACTATTTGATGGATTTGGGTGAAATTTGAATATAGGAATTTCCAGATATTACTAAATAAATGTGCATTATTTCACATCTCAGGTTACTCATATAGTTTTTGAGTTTAAAGCTTCACAAGAAGTTGTTGAACGGGTGAACAAAGTGAAAACCATAGCTACTTGCATTGTTGATGCGGGGCCTTAATTAAAGTAAGCCCATGTTAATTGTGTGCTTTTAATGTTTACTTGTAATTTTACTCATGATTGTTACAAAAAATTAATGAAATTCAAATTCGTCAATTGCAGATAAAATATCAAGGTGATCGTGCTCATTGAGCACAACTGTGTCCTTTCTAGCTTCATTCACTAGGAGATATCTCAATGACGCAGTTGGAACATACGCATGCCGTCCTTTTATAAGTCTGTATGTGAATTGGCCTGTTTTATTATAATACAGTCCTTGAATAACGTCTGAACCCGGTTGGTAAATGTTTCCCCATTTGTCTGTCACACAAGTTTTTGTTGGTTCACTGGTAATTTTTAACAAATAATAATCGTCCAATGGATCATCTGTAAACAAGGCAGCTACGCATCCTGAAATTAATCAATCGAAATTTAGAATATGTCATGTTCATGTATGTGTAAAAATGAAATAAAACTAGAGTATAATCATTTTGACAATAAACATTTAATGCGGTTTACTGCGGATGTTGATTTTTCGTGACAACATTTTTTCAATTCAATATAAATTTCGCTATGCTAATAAATTTGACGCGCACCTGCTTGTAGCGGATTTCGTTTTGCATTTTCGTTAATTGATTGACATGACATTGAGTTTTTGTTTTGTGTGTAAAGTAAGCATCTTGTAATGAAAATTAAATGATAATAAACTTGAAAATGTGCCACCGATGGCCCGGCCTACTCGTGAAATATCATAAATCTCCTACGCGCAGCACGAATGATATGGACTGTAACTAAGAACGTAATCAAAGTTTTACGGACGTACGGACAGACCGACAGGGCTAAAATTATATATCCACCCCACATACGTGGATAGGCCACATGAATAGTGATAGATAGTTACATACCTGGGGCGGCTAAATCTCTAAGTACGGGTGTGTCCTCTGGGTCATCTCTGGAAGGCTGCGATGGCCGACTATTCTCCTGTTCCATTGTGACTTTTCTCACCTCTCCGTTGTGGACATTTTCACATTCCTCTGAGTCAGAATGAAGACAACTGTCACAATAGCATGACAATTCTCGAAGTACGACTTTTCCCGGGGTGGCAGTGGTAGATACTTGGTGGATTGTTCGATTTCTTTGAATTGGTTTAAACCTCAGATCGACATTTCTCGGAATATTCTCAACATATCTGAAAGCGAGAAAAAATTAAAACAGTTGAAAGTTATAACTGTTAGAAATTTTAGAAATGTGTATTAGGTTAAAATTTTATTCATACACACTTTTTCAACATTAAAAAAAATATATTAATTAGACTGAAACGGCATTTTTGCGCATGCACATATTCAACATATCTTAGACTATTCATAAATTTTCAATGAACTTTATTATTTCATTTGCTTTTGCTTTTTATATTTGTATTTATATACTTTTCCCTAGCTTCTATGTCTTTTTTTTATCGTTTGAGCTTAAAAACTCTAAAGTTTTGGTAGTTTGTATGTAGATCCGACATACAAATGTCAAACAATAAAAACAAAAACAAAAAAAAAACAAAAAACATAAATTACCTAAAAATTCGACGCTTGCACACACTAAACTTCGGGTTTTGAAGGGAGTTGACAGCAAAATCATAAAAGTCTTTTGTGGACTGGATTGTTGCTGTTCCTCTCCGGATCGCCATATCTGCCTGTTGTTTTATAGTTCCACCTGCGGCATCTTGCGGACCTTTCCCATGTGCTGACTCAAAGAAATTTCGAACTACTTTCCTCATTCTAAGTGCGACAGGTGCGATCGAAATACCTCCAATACAATGCCTACTTTTATACTGGCACTGACAGCCATCTGTAAATTCGTGCATTTCAGAAACTTTGCAACCAATATCATCTAAATATTCGGTTATCAGCTTTTGTGCGTGCTGTGAAAAATTATGATCATGTGACAAATCTGGACTAATCAAAAAGAAATGTTCAGTTACAATATTCGGGTTTTCCATGGTACTGTCCATACCATCGTACTCAAGCACGGCATGCCTATAAATTACGCTTACATGTATAGAAACTTCATTTTTCTGGAAATATGCACTTTGAATTTCTTGTTTATCAAAGCATGTAAAGTTTTCTGAAAAGTCATGTACACATAAGCAAGCATTTAATGGCAGATTTTCTTGTATGGATTTAAGTTGTGCTGATTGATGCTGAGCTCTAAACTGGTGGGCAGGAAACGTGCTTAAAATGTCTTGAAAGTAAGCAAACATTTCACCAGGGGATGTTTCTTTCTTAACAAGAGACAGTTTTCTAACCGTTTTCCCTTTTTTCATGTTAATATTGATGTATTCATATCTAGACCATGACACTTTTATGGCCTCTTCAGATGTTTCCAGCTCATCCGGGAGATACGTCAGTTTAGACATTCCACAATCACTGCATTTTCGATTTAAGCAATTCATACTTTGTGGTTCATTGGGGCATAATGTTACTTGAATAATGTCATTCAAATGTTCATAAACTGGATATTCTTCCTGCAAAGCCTGATTCTCTTGAGTCATCTTTTGTCGGAAATTCATACAAGATTTAAAAAGTGCCTTCGCTTCAATGTGATATCTACATACACAAGTCTGTCTGTCTTTGGGTCTTACGGGCTGTACAAAAAAAGGTTTGCACCTCTCGAATGTGCGTTGGCACATTTTTAGATGTGGAAAGTTTTTCACAAAATCAAAGTACACGTCTGTTTGGCTTTTTTCCAGTATGTGCACCATGTGCGAACTGTAAGTCTTTGGGCCGATGCGCATTCTCTTTATATCCGATTTATTACCAGTGGGTCTGGAATTGCCCGGACGCAACCAAAATTCATACGCAGTTTTCTTGTCGGACTCACTGGTAGCATCCGATCTCGTTTTTCTGGCCGTGTACGTCCAACATGACTTTTCAGATGACAACACTTTCGTTCGTATTTTAACACCGGAAGAAATTCTTCTTGATGGGAGTCCTAAGGACCGGGCAACCTTTCCCTTTGATTTTCCCGAAACTATTCTGTTCCCACTTACGGCAGCGACCAACACATTCATCGCTTTCCTGGCATCATCAGATCTTTTTGATTTCGTTTCAGAAATGGCTGATTTTAAAGACTGAACAATAGAAGAATTTACTTCATCACTTGGCGAAATAGATTTTTTCACTTTTATTGATGTTGGCGAATTGTGATTTAGATATGCCTCTACTACTTGTACCCTTCTATCTGGTGTCTTCGGAAGACTATTCCTCAATCTCCCTATGGCTCTCTTTTTTTCCATTCTGTGTTTGAAATTTACAGATTGTCTAATATCATCGTCATTATTGTTCATTGCACTATTATTAGCATCAAGTAATCTTTCGGTTTTCTTTTTTTCCCTATATCTTTTAACCCTTTCGCGAATTTTTGCTAGGTGTGTATTTCTCTTTTCTGTTTCGACCTGTTTCTTTTTTCTCTGGTTTCGTTTCCACTTGGCGTCTCGTGTTTCAGATTGAATATTTATTTCAGATTTTTCATTTTTTCTTCTGTGATACGACAGACGTCGAATTTCTCTCGCCTTCTCAAGTTTTTGTTGCTGGTACCATTTCAGTCTGTGAAATCTATCTAATAGGGCTGGAATGGAAAAATATATTTTTCTTTCCAAATCAAAAAATAACTATAAAGAATATTTTCATAAAGAATTGAAAGAAGCGTTTTATTGTGTTATTTATTTAATATAATATAACTTTTTTATCGCTTGTGTACTCTGTACCATTAAATATCGATTCTGTGTTATGCCTTCATTTGGTTTATCTCACAATTGTCCGTTAATACATGTACATCTTTTGGTAAAATAATTATAGTTGATCATTTGTGACCATTTGTTGCACTGCACTTCGACGTATAGCCCCTCCAAAAACGCTAAAATTGGCGTACTTTATTGGTTTTCGTGTTGAACGTCAACATTTGGACCCCTGGACAAACGGTTGGAGTGGGCAAAAAGTGTATCATTTTTTCTAGGTTCGCAGTATTGAATTGAAAATTTACAGAAATATTCTAGAGAAAAAATGTATTTTTCTGGTATAAAAATATTGGTTCATCTTTCTATTTTCACGTTCATATTAAAGACGACATTTTAAGTTGACTCGCAAAAACGTGCGAAAACTGCAACTGGACATTTAGTTGGAGCGCGTATTTCTCGCTACAAAAAGATGTTTACATTTCTTTTCAAAAATCGTTAGTATTTTTCGAAACTAGAAGAAATAAGTATTTTTTCTATTATTCTTTTATTTTAAATGCAAATTGTATATTTGATATTTTACCTGTCTCCATTGTGCTATGGACACTTTTCACAACAGCGTTACACTTCCAACCTGATGGTTTCGGCCATGGTATCCCTTTTCAAAATATCCGAAATTTCAAAATTCTATATGACGTCATAAACTTTGCAATCTTAGCTATCCGCGCATATTCTTATCACAAATATTCGCGGAATTATTCGTTTGCAATAGCGAAAAGCGCAAAAACTTGCTTGGCTATGTTACGCGTTACACACGAATTAAAAGAGTTACAACCATTTTCTGCCAATAAAAAAATACTAAATGCTCATTATTTCAAAACTTTTTAATGATACACAATGCTGCATCTTCGTAAAGAACTGTTTTTGTAAAAAAAAAATTTGTTAATACTGTTATTGATTCATTTTGTAACGGTAAATTGTGATCTTATCGGAAATTCTAACGAATTGTCACCAACACCGCGCGCAACGTCACACTATTCTATTGCCTGGTAGAATGTGATAATGGTAAAAAATATAATATAGTTAATAGAAAAGGAAATTTTATTATATTAGGTAATAATTTCATTTGACAATTTTAAGACCACATCAAAGTGGCAATTTACAAAGATAATCAACCATATTGGTATAGGTAGGTGACACTGCAAGTAGAATTTGATATATATTATAATTAAATACTTGAGAGTTCATGGTCTTAAATCTTTATATATTTTGCTTCTTGTTGTTTATGGATAAATAACTTATTTTGAAAATTAATTTACCTATCTTAATATAATTTAAACAATTGAATATATAAATAATAGATCACTTAATCATTTTATAGATAAATAATAAATGTTAAGCTTTCAGGGGAGACAATTGACATCATACACCTAGATCATCTATACTACTAAAATAACGAAGCGTTTTTTGTTAGCCGGGTTGCAGCCTAAACAACAAATGCTACGACTAGGCTTCATATATCAAATATAGGGGATGGTTGTGCCCTTTTAAAATTTCATTAACACATATGCAATTATGTCTGCAGTTTGATAATTAACCTAATTAATTGATCCGGGAACGGTATAGCCGTCATCGTTCAGCAATTACACTACAGCGGTCATACTAAAAAGCGATAGGAAGTGTCCGAGAGGGCACTAAGAAGTTTATTCTTTATCTGAAAATGAAAAATAATAAGGTCACGCAAATGCAATGTTTTATTGTGTAATATTTTGTAAAGGAACCAACGATTGATTTTCCCGTAAATTCGCGGGTTTTTCCTAGTTTTATATAATTAGATATAATGTCTATCAAAGCACTCAACATTCATAAAATCTTTTTTTCCAAAATGACAAAATGACAAAGTAAAAGTAAAATAGCCGTTAATTTTCAGTATAAAGATAAAATAAACGTTATTTGCAAAAGGTCAGCCGAGTACAGCACAAAATTAAATACAAAAAGCAGAGGCTCCCAGGAGAGTTTGAATCATGGCGTTTAGATAAAATCTGTTTGACATTGAAAGGATCATAAGTTTAATTGGGGGTCATCTGACAAAAGGGTTTAACTTAATCAGTTCTATACACATAATGCGAATTAAATACCATATTAAATAAGCAGAGGTACCAATGGGGTATCCGATTGTCAAAAGTCCGAAAGGGCAGAGACAAAACCAGTAAACATCAACAAGAACGAGACATAAAAAACAGACAACATGTAAAACATGGAAACACAAAATACTGAATATCAATCAATAACGCGAACTCCAGTCGAAACAAGAGTGAACTCAGGTGCTCCGGAAGAGTAGGCAGTTCCTACTTGCTATAGCACACCCGTCGCCAATAGTCCATTCAGCGTGTCAATGCCGGTAACAAAACACTATGACAAACCAACATCCCCACTGAATCCCATATTTGTCTACAAGTGCATGATGTCTTCCGTAAAATTTATTTTTTTAAGCTTGGTTTCATTAAGACTTTTGGTGTCAGAACAATAGGATCGAGTTAACGCTTTTATTGTAATGGGAAAATGCTGTAAAAAATGTTAATTTTGAGGTTCTAAGGGTAATATGTCTAACATCTCGAGAAATAAATTAAAAGATTTACTTTCCTTGATGTTAGAAATTCGCGCTGAGGAAGCTATATATATTTGATAACATGATTTAATCAATACAAACTTCCAATTTTTAACAAAGTATTAAAACTGACAAATTTGGTTTCTTATGAAAGAAGCAAAGGTGTACCAAAGGGGTAATCAACATCATATAACCGTAAAGACAAAGACAAAACCGGTAGACAAACAATCATCTTAACGAAACAAACCACACAACAACAATAAACACACACACATACACATAACAACAAAATCGCATTCAGAACGTGAAAAATTACAAATAATGACAATTTAAAATGGGTAAGTATTACTTATATGCGACATTTAGCAATCAAATGTAACTACATTTTAGCTGCACATATGACATAACCTGTATGAAAGTTTACTTAAGAAAGTCATCAAGGTTGTTGTTATGGTTAATTTGAGTTAATCAACAAGCGGCCTGACCCGATGTCAGGTTTCTAAGCGCTCTTTAGTGGACTTTAACCCACAAGCTTAGCGCTGCTGCGGGCCTATTTGCCACACGGAAACCGAACGGGTTTACTGGTTACGTGTCATTACATAAATACTGGCACTGGTAGTGTGGCAATATAAATGAAATATGACACTCTGGCGTGAAGTCTTCCAGAATCCCGACCAGTACCTCCCCGAGGTGGAAGACGGGCCCTGCATCTATCGATAACAAAGGATACTATGGAGTAGCTAACACTGGCGGTGGTGTGTCATGGGCTGGACAACCCATGGCACATAGCGAGTCTTTACCTTTTTTAGGTAATAGTCGCTGCAGAGGCTCTTTAGCCTATAGTCATGACTATAAAAACCCATCATTCATTGGTGGCATGACAAAATAAAATAAATGTACACCTGGAAAAAAAGTTAAACACCCCCATGATTTTTAAAATCATACATTTTCAAAACACTTTTTAATCATTATTTAATCAGTAATCATTGTAAATTGTTATTGCAAACTAAAATATGCACTGTTAAGCACAATTTATGTTTGTAACAAACAAAAAGACTTTGTTAATTTACATAACACGACATTGCAAAAAGATGGCCTTTGTACATAAACATGGTCTCCTAAAAGTAGGGTCCCCTGAAGCTCGAAACTTTTAATTCATTGTCAAATCGCACTCGAAAAGGTAAATCATAATCAAAAGATTGATAATGTACCGTCAAAGAGTCAATTTCGAATATATCCACCTTTAGCACGATTGACTGCTGGAATCCTTGTTTTTTACTACCAGTTTTGCGTCTTATTTCATAAAGAGTTATCTCCCGCTTTTCAAGGCAAAAATGTGCTTTAAACTGAAAGCTAACATCCTTCCAGTCACATATTGAAGAATTAAAACTGACCAAACCCATGAAAATTAAAAATCATTTCAAATCATCGAAAAGCATAAAAAGTCTAGGGGTGCTGAACTTTTTTCCAGGTGTATATATATCACTGGTGGCGTGATAAAAGAAAATAAATATATCACTGGTGGCGTGATAAAAGAAAATAAGTATATCACTGGTGGCGTGACAAAATAAAGTATCACAGGTGGAGTGATTAAGTAAAGTATCACTGGTGCCGTGATAAAAATAAATAAATGTCACTGGTCGCGTGACAAATTAAGATAAATAGGTATCACTGGTGGTGTGATAAAATAAATAGATAAATACCAATGGTGGCATGACAAAGTAAATCTATTGGTAACATGTAGCATGGTCCAGCATGGCAATAGGCACTGGTTCAATACAGCTATAAAGTCTCATAAGTTATCTGTGTCACGCCAAAACATCCAAATATGGTAAAAATGAGTGTGAAAATAAAAATGATGTCAATAGTTTGATGATTGACGATTGACGAGCTCCTGAGACTGCAGCAGGTTGCAAATGGGGTATCTTTGCCCTGCTCTGGTCATTTTTCCAGGTCTCGAGATCTGAACACCCTGATCGTTTGCCGCGGTCTTACTGTTTCTACAGACGCTGTTTGTTTATATATCACGTCAGTGCATGTAGTTGTCATTCTCCGTGACGACACGCGCACTGACTCAGGAGAATTCCCGTAATAATGGCAGCTAATATGAAAACATCAATGTCGGCAATCGGCGTGACAATATACTGGGACAGGGGCTTAACGGGACTTGACATTACATGACAAAAACCCTAGCTACAATAAATAACCCTTACGTAAAATGGCAAACATGATAAAAGAACGGGACAAGACATGGGAAGGACAAAATAAAGCTGGTTTATCTGGGAACTGACGGGGGCAAAACAATGAGGACAAATTAGACCTAACATTCGCATAAACACCCCAAATAACAATAAATACATACAATATAAATATACAATGTGAATAATAATGTCCATTCATAGCATTCATTGCAATGTCACATATACACATCTTACACAAACACTACGGTCGCAAAAATGAAAGTAGAATAAAAATAGGTGCTTGGGCAACTACAAATAGAAAGGTAAAAACGAAAAATATACTTAATTTCAAACCTACTAATGCCCTTAACCTTATTACTACCCCTAAGCGTAACAATATGTGCGGTATTAGTATAACCAGACTTCGGTGTGTTGTTGTTTATTCTGAAAATTGTTCTTTACACATGTTATATAACAAACTTAGTTAAAACCATAAAAGATGTTTAGATGTGGGATCAGTGGAGTCGACACAACCTACTTAAATCAGCGTCATTTTTAACATCCACAATTATAGAAGTATTCGCTGCTCTCTGTTTTGTCATTGGTCCTGAACTTATGGATATGATTCAAAACTAATTCAGAGTTTTTTCGCATCATTGTTTGGTTACACTTCAAAGTTCAATTGCCAGGAACATGTTGATTGATGAATCTACGAACAGAGCTTGACATTCCATCAAATCAACTTTAGAATTTTGCAACTCTGTCAGATTATAGCAAAAATTTTAGATCATTTTGTATTGAAACATTATTACGATTATAATAAAGGAGATACCGTTGTTTTGTTATGCATTGGTTTTCATTTCATTGCAGGCTTTCTGAGCATTTATAACAACATTGAAATGACTGATGAGACAATAAATCATAACAGTCTGTGTCTTTTGAAGAGATCATGGTTTTGAATATCAAAATACAGAAAATACATTGACTCTAGAATCGAAAGCTTCCGTTTCAAAAGATATATTAAACAAATGAATGGGGTAAGATTTCTTGCCTTTGGAACAATGAATTGATATTTAGAAAAAGGGTGTCTGTAATTTTTCATCTAATCATAAAAGTGATCAAGCTCAAACTAAAACAATTATAAATTATTTTCCTTTTGTCATTTGTTTTATCAGCATTGAGTGTTTTTTTTTATTATCACATTGTTAGCAAAAAATAATCGGAAATTTACTTTTTTTGATAAAGTAAATATTATTCATTTCTAACAATCTAAACTTAATTATGAGTTTCTACACCTATAAGTCACTTTTTATAACACGTAAGTTTTAAAAAAACAGTGGTAACAAATATTGTTAACGTATGATTATTTAAAATTGCGAAAAAAAATCAAAGATTTTTTTTTAACATTTGTACTTTTTGGTTCAAATAAAAGCAATTGTCTATGAATGAATAATCGTTAATGAGAATAAATCTGAAGAGCTCATCCAATTTTCATTTGATTTTGTTCTTGATTCGGACCATGAATAACATTCACGAAAGAGGTTATAACCCTACGCAGTATGAATTTGATATTGTTGGCAAATTTACAAAAACTTGGATAGACACATAATTTCTTGCATCAAACTTAAGCTTAAGTTAGTCAACAAGACCTTATTTCAAGCGGGAAACCAAAGCAATCATCGATTGATAGCTTCTCTGTCATTTCTAATTGGTGAAAATAGTACTATTAAGCCTTCAGATCAGAAAAAGATACAAATTAAGCAGTAGAGGTGTAGAATACTGTCAGGCGTATTGCATCAATTTGAACCCAGAAGGCATTATCAATACGAACTTGTCAAATGGATTTGATACAACTTTGTGTGCTTATGGATAGGAAATGCTTAGTAGGCTAGAATAGCGCTAAGTGTGTCGGTAAACGTCCACCCAAAGAACGCTTAGACGCGGGTCAGGCTGCTTTACTCACAAAGCAAGTGGCATTTTGTAACTTTTTTCAAATGACCTCCATTTTAACCAATAATGTCTGTGTATGATCATGGAATGTTGAATACCTGATAATAAACAATTTTGGTAATTAACCGGTGATTATAAACTTCAGAGTTATGTTTAATAAGTCGTTTTATTATCCTTTAATGATCATGAGTTTGTGTGTTGTAGTTTCAGTTTGTTAATACTCAAGTAAAACGTATTTTATCAAGGTATTCAATTTTGTAAATTTGACGGGATTCTTTAGCCTCATGAATATAACTTCAAAATAGAGTCGAACAAAGCCTATATAATTTTTCAAGTCTTGCTCAGCACTATTTACCGTTCGCTTATTTTAGGAAGGCAAAAAAGGATATATACTCTCCATCAGCTTCATAGTTCAAGTCAATGTTTTCTATTTATATTGTTTTAAGCTACAGTTTTTCCTTCGTTACTGAAAATAATATGATGTTTTTAATGCATTTGATTGTGAATGTTACGGAAGGCATATGTGTATTTGACAGCAGATAAATAGTTTTGAAAGCGGAAAAATCACTTGACAATACGAATGTTTATTTGATTTAATTCCGAAACTATTAACATTTTGCTTTAATGATAAAAGTTTTATTATCTGTAAGTGCATTTTAAAGTAAAATGATTAATGAGAACCCTGCATGTTTAGCCCATGATATAAAGTAATTGTCAATAAGTAAGATGCTTTAAATCCTTACGTTGAAGTGAAATTTTAAATTCAATGTAAAAATGTTTCTTTTTCATAATTTTTGCATTAAGATAGACAACCGCGCCTTTCTTAAAAAAATAGTTGCGCACCCTCCCGTTTGAACATTTCTGCACCGCCACAGTTTATTTTGCGTTAATAGTGAAAGATTGTGTGATTGACCTTATATGTTATATATAGCAATGGAATGTACGTTGAAGGTCAAACCCTGTTATTTTGTAAGATCTATTAACTAATTCTGTAACTTAAGATATTTGTAAAAGCATTGTTGAAAGAAAATAATAAGAAAGATAAAAGAGAATGTAAAAAACTGACGATCTTGACAGTTTGAAATTTTTTATCAAAGTTATCAATACTGCCAGCAGATCTAAAACTAATTGCACTATATATAACAGTAATTCATGATTTATGCTTTTAATCGCTCAAACTTAAAGTTACGTTTAAAGTCAAACAAAAAAATAGTACATATATTTTACAATGTACTTATGCCTTGATGCGAGGAACGCGGCATTTTTTCTGACACAGTACAGCGACAGGACTATATCATAAAACCACACGGGCCATACATAACTTCTATGTGGGTAAAGCTGCCTGACTCTGTCAGGTTCCAGGTGCTGTTTATTGGATTTTACCGATGAGTTTATTACTGCTGTGGCCCTTGTCTCCAACGAAAACTCATATCAGCAGACATCGTGTGAAGCTACATTCCCTATCAGTTTGGAACTATCATTAATATACACATTTAAATATTAAGTTTGGTTAATTCTTTAACAACTCCATGATCAATGTATATTAAAATGTATTCAGGACAAATTCAATAAAAAAGGAAGAGGGTTAATCGTAAGGCTTTTCGTAGAATTTTATCGTCCGATTTTCCAAATGGTATTTAATCATGCAATTTTTCGAAATTGGGGCATTATAAAGTATTTATTGTTAAATGATCATAATTGTATAAAAAATATAAGTATTTTATTAGCAAGTATTAAAACATTTTAAAAACTATCCGGTACTCCATTCGTGCAATTAATATTTATAACTTCCATGAAGGTTAGCGCTGCTGGTGGAGTTTTTATTCCCCGAGGTAAGCCCGCTCCGGCATTAACACTTGTGTGTTTACCAACACATCAAAGCTATAAATTATTCGTATACATTTTTAAATTGTCAAAACCCTAAGGTTCTTCCTACTCAAGACTAAGGTTGGTTTAGTGTAATTTGGTCAGTGATGGTTATCGCTGCCTGTGGAGTTTTAATTCCACAAGGTTAGTCCTCTCCGACACTTTTGTGTTACCAACACATCATAACATATAATAAATTATCAATATAAAATTTTAAATTGTCAAAAACCTAAGGTTCTTCTTACCCCATAATAAGGTTGGTTTTAGTATAATTTGGTCTCTCTTTCGACATTTTTGGTATACTTTTTCTATGCTCTTCAAAACATGGTTATATTGCTACCATGTTGCTGCCGTCACTCGGGACATTTTACAGTAAACACCGTGCACTCGTAGACAAATATGGGATTTCTATCACTCAAAAGAGTGCAGATGTTGGTTTGTCGCAGAAATTTGTTTTGTCTTCCTTTACCGGATTTGACACACTGAATTGGAAATTAGCAACACGACGGGTGTGCTAGAGCAGACAGGAACCAACCACTTACTCTTCCGGAGCACCTGAGTTCACTCTTGTTACGACTTGAGTTCGCATGGTTGATTTCCGTTCGGTTGACTTTGTGTTTCTTCGTGCTGTTTTTGTTCGTGTTTGCCGGTTTCGTCGTTGCCTTTTCGGACTTATGACACTCGATGCCTTTTTGCTTTTTCAGAATCATTTATTGTTTGGCATTTTCAACTTTTGGTAGAGCGCCTTTAATGAGTCTTGAATAGACGAAATGCGCGTAGCATATTTTATAGGCTGGAACTTTGTTGTAATACCGGGTTTAACCAACCATTTCCTTTGAAATGCCTGTTCCAAGTAAGGACCATTGCGATATTTAACTATTCCGTCGTGACTTCAATGTTTTGTCTTTTCTATTGGACATTGAGATTGATCCTCCATTTTCGATAATTTTGTTTTACCTTTTTTGAAATTTATATTTAGAACCATTCGGTTTATTATTATATCAATCAAACAGATTCTTACATCTTTAGTTTTTACAAGGCGCCATTATATGTCATGCGATTCCTCTAGGGAAGACTCTGTTACAAGAAAATGCAACTTTGACAGCCTAAGAAAACAACGTTATGTAAAGGTTATTGAAAATCATTTAAATGATAAATCTTGTGTTCTCTCGCGTATAAATGTTATGCAATAATTTATTTATAAATGAATGACTTTTTTCAGTATTGGCTTTTAAAATTATCTTCAATGAGGCTTGTTTAGGGTATATTGGGATATGGGATATCCACACATTTTCTTAGTGGGATACGGGATATTTGAGGCAAAACTTATTGGGATTTGGGATATTTTTGTCAATTTTATTTACAGGGATATGGGATACTGGGAAAACATTTTTTGGGATACAGGATATTTGATGAAAAATTTATGGGGATATGGGATATTGGTATCCCCTTAACAAGGCCCCTTCAATGCTTTGTTTCTACTTCTGAGAAACTATCAGCCGCTAACATGATCTACAATCGCACGAGGAAGGAAAAGATAACTTACACGGCAAGATGTCAAATATTGAAATCTCGGAAAGTTCTTTTATCCTAAAGACAATTGTATTCACTGTTCTCCTAAGACGTCTGTACCAGAACTGAACAGCAGAGAGTAACACAATAAAATCGGTAATGTGTAAGTTATACATATAAATTGTAGTTCTGGGCTGCCTAACAGTCTGAGAAATTGGCCACCAGCCCTACAGCCCTGACTGTTAAAAGGCTTTGGGGGCATTTTAAAATGTGTTGCTGAATGTCCTTGATTCCTGATTCTTAAAGTGGAAAAAAACGAGTAAAAGATCCAGATTGGTGGTATCACTTTTTAACTTAATTGTAAAACCTAAATGGGCAAAGAATACAGTAATCTAGATATCAAAACTAATTTTGAGGAAGGTGACTATTTTAATAATTCCTTACGAATATACATGTATTGTATTAAAAACCAAAACACTGTTAAAAAGATGCTATCATGTGAGGATACAGTATCAACATAAAACACTATTTAATAAAAGATGCTATCAAGCAAGAATACAGTACCTGAATTTAACGCAGAAAAAGGTTTTTTGTCAATTGCATGTTAGTGAACTATGACTTAACTACTATTAAAATGGCAAGGAGTAAGTGAAAGCAAGTGAAAAAGATGAAAAAAAGTTCAGCAATCTGTTGAAATATATTTTGATATCAAGTTGTCGTGGTTATAAATATCATATTTTTTAAAGAAAGAAGCAGAGGTACCAATGGGGTATCCGAATATCAAAAGTCCGAAAGGGCAGAGACAAAACCAGCAAACACCAACAAGAACGGGACAAAAACAGACAACATGTAAAACATGGAAACACAAAACAACTGAATATCAATCAACAACGCGAACTCTAGTCGAAACCAGAGTGAACTCAGGTGCTCCGGAAGAGTAAGCAGTTCCTGCTTGCTATAGCACACCCGTCGCGTTGCCAATAGTCCATTCAGCGTGTCAAATCCGGTAAAGGAAGACAAAACAACACCCTATGACAAACCAACATCTGCACTCATCTGAGAGATCGGAATCCCATATTTGTCTATAAGTGCATGATGTCTTCCGTAAAATTTCTTGAGTGAAGACAGCAACCGAGGAGCAACATAACCCTGTGTGAGCAATTTTTGCGTCAGACGTGTCGCTCTGCTAAGGAAATCGATGTAAGTCCCGCACGCTCTGGAGTAACGAATCAATTGAGATACGTAAACTCCATAAGCTGGAGCGGACGGAATGTTGCTACACAAGAAGGGGAAGTTGACGATTGGAAAGTTGAAGTCATCACGTTTGTCATAGAGCCTTGTTGAAAGTCTTCCTTGAGAGTCAATTTCGAGATGTAGATCTAAATATGAAGCAGACTTCCTAGAATCCGTTGTGTCCTTTATCTCAAGCTCCTGTGGATATATGAGATGGAGAAAGTCACCAAATCGAGAATTGTTTAGTGAAAGGACATCATCAATATAACGGAACGTGAGGTTGAAAGAGAGAGCTAGTCTACGGTCTTTTTTGTCTAGAAGAGATTGCAAGAAGTCTGCTTCATATGAATGAAGAAACAAATCAGCAAGCAAAGGTGCACAATTTGTGCCCATTGGAATCCCTATTGT
Organism: Arcuatula senhousia; assembly: GCA_963971305.1. Classification (NCBI taxonomy): domain Eukaryota; kingdom Metazoa; phylum Mollusca; class Bivalvia; order Mytilida; family Mytilidae; genus Arcuatula; species Arcuatula senhousia. The sequence continues at coordinate 5,742,273 of OZ020313.1, forward strand.
TTGCTGAAAAACACGTCCACCAAACTGAACAAATATGTTGTCAATAAGAAAGTTGAGCATGTCGATTATTTGGTCTTCTGTAAATTTGTTCTTTTTCTTAGACTCATTGATGACAAAGTAAGTCTTGGTATAATCGACTACAAGAAATTTGTACCTGCGTTTTCCATTCTTTTTGAAAAAGACTTTGGTTTCCATCACTCATTCAAATTTATAAATGTATGCTTAGGAATGCACTCTGTAGCATTATGTAATAATTCAATCAGCTTTATGGGGATTTGATGTTTTCATTGTCTAAATTATTGTTATGTAATGCAGATCTCTTAAATCAATAGGAAACTAAAGATTTGTCTAGCCGCTTAACAATTGTTAGTCAACGTGAAGAACGATGGAAAGGAATATACGAAGTAAAAAATCAAGGAAGAATGAAGTACATTTTCTACTTGATAATTGATAAAATTATTTATTTATTAATTTTTTCGAACATGTCCGATTAAGTTTTCCTGCTTTTAATCAGTTTCTATTGTTATGAATAAAGATTTTTTTATTAGTTTTAGGCATCTATCTTTTTTGTCTTTCCAATAAGGGTCTTAGTTCTTACATGAAAGAATGGAAATATTGTCCGGTTTTGCTCGTCTCTCTTTTCTCCAATTGCAATCAAAACCCCTATTGGCCTTAAACTTGTGTCAGATTCTGCCCACTTCGCCATCATTTTGGTGACGAAAACACCAAAAGTTTAAATTATCTGTCTAAATTTCAAAATTGTCTTAACCCTAAGGTTCTTCCTACCCCAGACATAGGTTGATTATCTTAGTAATAATTTGGTTCCCCAGTTTGGTATTTTTAGTTTTACTGTTTTATGCTCTTCATATTCATATAGTGTTTGGCAATTTTTATATTTTTGGTAGAGCGCCTCTGGTGAGTCTTGAATAGACGAAACGCGCGTCAGGCGTTGCAAAATTTATTGTCTGGAACTTTGTTGTAATTTGTATTTCATGTAATGTTTTCACCCTTTCATGCTCATGTCCCAGATATACAGTAACAAAGTTTGTCTTGCTTTTTTCCACCTGCACACTGCCAATTTATAACCCGGAATTTACTCCATTATATCCAGGAAAAGTTTGTCCGTACCAGAGAGCTTTAAAGTTTCAGTTGAAATTGCCGGTTTTCGTTAACTAGGAACAAACAAACCTGACAACGATTCAAACCCCACGCTGATAATGTAAACCAAACATCAAGGGACTGTTATAAGAAGTTGTAAAGATTTTTTTCAATTATTCCCGCCTGCACACAGCCCGTCGGACAGTTTCGGACAGATTTGATGTTATGTGACAGTCATCCTTGAAACATTATTGTTCTCTTGTTTAACATGCTATTTAATTTGTCGTTGGCTTGGAAATATGAATAAATTCACTTGTTACATATAGTGAAAATAAAATTTCGAAATACTCAGAATTCGAAATGATGCATTTTTTAATGTATGGAAGAAAAAGAATACATTTCCAAAATGACGAACAATATACACTTCTTTAACAACGCCCGCCATCTATTGTAATTTGAGCACACATGCGACATGCGATACTTTTACATTTCAATTAAAAACAAATAAAGCAGCAACTTTACACAAATCAGATAATATCTATTCTTTAACATGACTCATGAAAATATCGATACTCAGAATCGGTTCCTCAAATGCAGTTCATGATCAGTTTGCTGTATAATAGTATAAGCACAGTGCGTAAAATGAACTGCATTTAAGCAAGTTAAAGGAATAACCAAAAAAGGGATTTATTTTGACTGGGTTGTGTGTGATATGCTGAAATCGGATGTTTGATTTTTATTTGGATTTTTATTCGACAACCATACCTTAAGCCACCTGTAAGTAGATAGAATAAGTCAAAGTAACAGAAATGTTGTTTATTAAATATTTAATATTACATGTAATAATTATAATTAACTGATTAGGCGCTTTTCATCTGTTCATAGATTGTGTTTTATAGGTGTACTTTAAACGAAATGACACAAACGAAGGTATATTTAAAGCTGTAAACTATCTTTTTTCAAACAGGGTATCATATTCAAAGTGCTTAGTATGTCTTGTTGTACTTTATTTGAATTATGTTTCGATTGCTTTAACTACAAGAACTGATGTCATTGCTTTGTCGATATCTTATTCCGTTGAATTTCAAAATGCAAAATTCTGTACTTAATTGTCGTTTGAGCGTTTTGGGTTTTATGTCTAAGTTATATTAACTGTAACAGTAGCAATTTATCGCCAGACTTGTCTGACACGATTTACCATAAAATTTCTAATGTTTTTGTCGGTGAAATTTCTGATTTTTAAATTCAAAATTGTTAAAAACACCAGATATCTTTCCTTTTGGTTTTGAGTACTTTTTCGTTTTCAATAGTTTTTTTTTTGAAATTTACCTTCCAATGTTTTGATTTAAATGCAACTGATGAGAGGTGAGCATATCCAAATTTCCCGTTTATACCCGCGTTTTGGTATTTGTAATGTAAACGTAGTTTGACATTTCACTATTATACATAATTACAAGAAAGTGCTTAGACTAAAATCTAAAACGTTTGCTTTAATAGTAAAATCGGTATCCCAAATGGACACTTATTGCACACCTTCAATTGTTGACATTTTTACATGATTCAAAAGAAGTATGTTCACAAAGGTTATTATTGGTCCTGTAATTGGGCTCATTGTTCATGTTCGAGCAATTTAAAGGGATGCCTGAAAATAACTCGCAAAATACCCATTTTTAACTTATATAACAGTTTTCTTGTGATTATATTGTGCTTTTTCCTTCGGGGATACCATAAATATGGGAAAACTTAGAAAATCTTCATTTTTGTCTAATTTTTATTGCTTTTCACCTTATATTGTGCCAAAATCAAAAGCGGCCGCATACTCTGACCAACAACTATTTTGTTACTTAAAGTGAACATTGTAACCCAAAAACATGTTTTGTCAGAATATGCAGCTATCATAATATTCACCATTTTTTACCACAAAAGTGGCTAAATATGTCAAAAGTTGCGATTTTGATAAGTTTACTAACTTTGAAGGTCACTGCTGTTCACCGAAGAAAACAATTCATGCACAATTTATGACATTTTATAAAGTACAAAGTCTTTTGACCATTCTAGCAGCATTAATCTGAAGCTGTCTCGAATTCGAAATTTAGGGCCGTTTTTGCCCATTTTCGAACCTACTCCTTTTGCACTTGATGTCTGGTGTCTTTTTACTAAACAATCCTCGATTTTGTGACTTTCGAAAGAAAGATTAAGGACATTACAGAATCTTTGCAAAACGTGCGTGTCCCGGGAGACAAAAACAACTATGTGTCTTAGGATTCCAATAGCACGTCAGTGTCCAACCCACCGAATGATCAAGGTGTGAATGCTATATGGCTTGAAAAGGTTGCCTTCTTGTGCGGTGTTAAATTCAAACATAAAGCGATTTAAAATATATCTTTATATGTGTTATTATAAACGTCAATACAATCAGATAATTTAAATTCTCTTAGAGATCATATTTCGATCGAATCTTCCAATCATTGCAGTATTCGAACGTTAAATGTTTTGGAATAAGGAAACAATGATTGCGAGTTCGATTCCAGCCATGGTAAAATTATGTTTTAACTTTGATAATATATACGTTAATACAATCAGTGGAAAAACACAAAAATCTGTTTGAAAATAAGTTCTAATTAGACAATTTCGAAGAGCAAATGTAGCGAATCATGAATCCTTTCATAAACTAGCTATTTTTGGGTTGCATAGTTTAGATACAAAAATCAACAAAGATAAAGACATCATAAAAAAAAATGAATTTTGTATCAGTTTTCTATCAACAACAATTAAAATAAAACTATTACTCTAAGTTTTAAGATTTTTTAACCTGAAGTCCACCTAGAAAAGTCTTCATTTGTTTCAATTTCAACCTTGTTCGAGAATGATATGTAACTTAATTTGATTGGAAATAGATATTACAATTCAGTTTCAGACAGCAAACTTATTGATGCAACTGACGCGTATTTCGTCTATTCAAGACACATCAGAAGCGAACTTCTCAAAAACTTAAAAACGCCAAGTACTATACGAATATGAAGAACATAGAACAATGAAATATAAAAAAATGAAAGTTTTTAAAATTTACTTTTCTTATTTGTTTTTATCATCATTAGTCACAGAAATTTCTTCATTAAGGACAACAACAACAAAATTTGATTTTCAAACAGACAATTTTAAGACGCCATATGTAATTATGACTGATATCGTACAATTATACGTTACCAGGAACGCACAACCATAGAGCAATCGACGTAATATCGCGATGTTAAGATGTGACGGGCATGGAAAATGCATTACTTATTTGCTAAAGTGTGGTTGTTCAATCCAATAATGATTTTTTGGTATGTTAGTTTTCGATAAATCGCCCCTTGATTTTTAAAATGGAAAAAAACTTCTCATAACAAGTAGTAGACTGATTCTAATGAAGTTGCTTGATTAGAAATGTTGCATAATATGATGAATATTTCAGAAAGAAAGAAACTTCCAACGTTTTAAATAAAGAAATCGTGAGTTTGTCTTAATTTTGTTAAGTTTTCAGTAATGCCAAAAAATTTAGATAAGTACTCAAATGTCACAGGAACACATATACAAACTACAATTAATGTGCTATAATCTGCCCTAATTTTGGTTCTTATTGCGAATTTTTGTGTTATTGCTCTTTTAATTTTTTAACATTTTGTTATACACCAGGAGAAACATATTTTGTCTGGAATTTCGTTAAACTTTCGATTTCACATTTTA